>OW121750.1:41890302-42302802 GCA_933228765.1 Miltochrista miniata | reverse complement strand
ACCTAACCTAACCTAACCTAACCTAACCTAACCTAACCTAACCTAACCTAACCTAACCTAACCTAACCTAACCTAACCTAACCTAACCTAACCTAACCTAACCTAACCTAACCTAACCTAACCTAACCTAACCTAACCTAACCTAACCTAACCTAACCTAACCTAACCTAACCTAACCTAACCTAACCTAACCTAACCTAACCTAACCTAACCTAACCTAACCTAACCTAACCTAACCTAACCTAACCTAACCTAACCTAACCTAACCTAACCTAACCTAACCTAACCTAACCTAACCTAACCTAACCTAACCTAACCTAACCTAACCTAACCTAACCTAACCTAACCTAACCTAACCTAACCTAACCTAACCTAACCTAACCTAACCTAACCTAACCTAACCTAACCTAACCTAACCTAACCTAACCTAACCTAACCTAACCTAACCTAACCTAACCTAACCTAACCTAACCTAACCTAACCTAACCTAACCTAACCTAACCTAACCTAACCTAACCTAACCTAACCTAACCTAACCTAACCTAACCTAACCTAACCTAACCTAACCTAACCTAACCTAACCTAACCTAACCTAACCTAACCTAACCTAACCTAACCTAACCTAACCTAACCTAACCTAACCTAACCTAACCTAACCTAACCTAACCTAACCTAACCTAACCTAACCTAACCTAACCTAACCTAACCTAACCTAACCTAACCTAACCTAACCTAACCTAACCTAACCTAACCTAACCTAACCTAACCTAACCTAACCTAACCTAACCTAACCTAACCTAACCTAACCTAACCTAACCTAACCTAACCTAACCTAACCTAACCTAACCTAACCTAACCTAACCTAACCTAACCTAACCTAACCTAACCTAACCTAACCTAACCTAACCTAACCTAACCTAACCTAACCTAACCTAACCTAACCTAACCTAACCTAACCTAACCTAACCTAACCTAACCTAACCTAACCTAACCTAACCTAACCTAACCTAACCTAACCTAACCTAACCTAACCTAACCTAACCTAACCTAACCTAACCTAACCTAACCTAACCTAACCTAACCTAACCTAACCTAACCTAACCTAACCTAACCTAACCTAACCTAACCTAACCTAACCTAACCTAACCTAACCTAACCTAACCTAACCTAACCTAACCTAACCTAACCTAACCTAACCTAACCTAACCTAACCTAACCTAACCTAACCTAACCTAACCTAACCTAACCTAACCTAACCTAACCTAACCTAACCTAACCTAACCTAACCTAACCTAACCTAACCTAACCTAACCTAACCTAACCTAACCTAACCTAACCTAACCTAACCTAACCTAACCTAACCTAACCTAACCTAACCTAACCTAACCTAACCTAACCTAACCTAACCTAACCTAACCTAACCTAACCTAACCTAACCTAACCTAACCTAACCTAACCTAACCTAACCTAACCTAACCTAACCTAACCTAACCTAACCTAACCTAACCTAACCTAACCTAACCTAACCTAACCTAACCTAACCTAACCTAACCTAACCTAACCTAACCTAACCTAACCTAACCTAACCTAACCTAACCTAACCTAACCTAACCTAACCTAACCTAACCTAACCTAACCTAACCTAACCTAACCTAACCTAACCTAACCTAACCTAACCTAACCTAACCTAACCTAACCTAACCTAACCTAACCTAACCTAACCTAACCTAACCTAACCTAACCTAACCTAACCTAACCTAACCTAACCTAACCTAACCTAACCTAACCTAACCTAACCTAACCTAACCTAACCTAACCTAACCTAACCTAACCTAACCTAACCTAACCTAACCTAACCTAACCTAACCTAACCTAACCTAACCTAACCTAACCTAACCTAACCTAACCTAACCTAACCTAACCTAACCTAACCTAACCTAACCTAACCTAACCTAACCTAACCTAACCTAACCTAACCTAACCTAACCTAACCTAACCTAACCTAACCTAACCTAACCTAACCTAACCTAACCTAACCTAACCTAACCTAACCTAACCTAACCTAACCTAACCTAACCTAACCTAACCTAACCTAACCTAACCTAACCTAACCTAACCTAACCTAACCTAACCTAACCTAACCTAACCTAACCTAACCTAACCTAACCTAACCTAACCTAACCTAACCTAACCTAACCTAACCTAACCTAACCTAACCTAACCTAACCTAACCTAACCTAACCTAACCTAACCTAACCTAACCTAACCTAACCTAACCTAACCTAACCTAACCTAACCTAACCTAACCTAACCTAACCTAACCTAACCTAACCTAACCTAACCTAACCTAACCTAACCTAACCTAACCTAACCTAACCTAACCTAACCTAACCTAACCTAACCTAACCTAACCTAACCTAACCTAACCTAACCTAACCTAACCTAACCT
Source organism: Miltochrista miniata (assembly GCA_933228765.1). Taxonomy (NCBI): domain Eukaryota; kingdom Metazoa; phylum Arthropoda; class Insecta; order Lepidoptera; family Erebidae; genus Miltochrista; species Miltochrista miniata. Next base: position 42,300,353 of record OW121750.1, on the reverse strand, counting down.
AACCTAACCTAACCTAACCTAACCTAACCTAACCTAACCTAACCTAACCTAACCTAACCTAACCTAACCTAACCTAACCTAACCTAACCTAACCTAACCTAACCTAACCTAACCTAACCTAACCTAACCTAACCTAACCTAACCTAACCTAACCTAACCTAACCTAACCTAACCTAACCTAACCTAACCTAACCTAACCTAACCTAACCTAACCTAACCTAACCTAACCTAACCTAACCTAACCTAACCTAACCTAACCTAACCTAACCTAACCTAACCTAACCTAACCTAACCTAACCTAACCTAACCTAACCTAACCTAACCTAACCTAACCTAACCTAACCTAACCTAACCTAACCTAACCTAACCTAACCTAACCTAACCTAACCTAACCTAACCTAACCTAACCTAACCTAACCTAACCTAACCTAACCTAACCTAACCTAACCTAACCTAACCTAACCTAACCTAACCTAACCTAACCTAACCTAACCTAACCTAACCTAACCTAACCTAACCTAACCTAACCTAACCTAACCTAACCTAACCTAACCTAACCTAACCTAACCTAACCTAACCTAACCTAACCTAACCTAACCTAACCTAACCTAACCTAACCTAACCTAACCTAACCTAACCTAACCTAACCTAACCTAACCTAACCTAACCTAACCTAACCTAACCTAACCTAACCTAACCTAACCTAACCTAACCTAACCTAACCTAACCTAACCTAACCTAACCTAACCTAACCTAACCTAACCTAACCTAACCTAACCTAACCTAACCTAACCTAACCTAACCTAACCTAACCTAACCTAACCTAACCTAACCTAACCTAACCTAACCTAACCTAACCTAACCTAACCTAACCTAACCTAACCTAACCTAACCTAACCTAACCTAACCTAACCTAACCTAACCTAACCTAACCTAACCTAACCTAACCTAACCTAACCTAACCTAACCTAACCTAACCTAACCTAACCTAACCTAACCTAACCTAACCTAACCTAACCTAACCTAACCTAACCTAACCTAACCTAACCTAACCTAACCTAACCTAACCTAACCTAACCTAACCTAACCTAACCTAACCTAACCTAACCTAACCTAACCTAACCTAACCTAACCTAACCTAACCTAACCTAACCTAACCTAACCTAACCTAACCTAACCTGGGGCGGGGCCCCAAGTGTCGTTAGCATACGTCCACGTCGTCCGCCCTGGACCCCAACTTGACCACCGTAACGGAGTGGCAAGTTGGGTGACCGAACTGCAACGACAGCACTTGAGGCCATAAAAAGTTATTGTATCAGTGTTTCATCATGAGTGAAATTAAGAAAAGCGATGAAGAGTGTGACACGAAAGTGTCGAGGCCCGGGACTCCAACCCCGGGCGGAAGGGAATTGCGGGTGTCGCTGTCGCGCTGCGACACCCGCAATTCGCCTTCGCAAAGCGCGATCAAATGCGACTGGCAGCGGCTGTCGGACTCCGATAGCAGCTGCCAGTCGATGATAACGGTTTCCTCCCGTCCCTCCCCGACTCCCAGGTTGTGGCAGCGCAAGCGCTGCAACAGTAAAAGCCCTGGGGAGTCGGGCAGCGACGGTGAGGAGTCGGCTGGCCCCAGCACCATCAGGGGCCAGCCCGGTAAAAGAGGGCGTGGGCGCCCTCCAACGACCGGCCAGTATGTTGGCCTGGCCCAGGCCAGGGCCAACTATATTGCGGCCCAGGAGCGCGAGCTCGAGCTCCAAGCGGAGGAAGAGCTCGCGCAGGCCGCACACGAAGCGTCGGAGGAGCGACGGCGGCGGGAGGAGAGGCGACTCTCCTTCCTCCGCAAATCCCCGACAATGGAGGAGGAGGCGTCGACGTCGGCAGCTGCTCCGGTATTGCGGTGCGAGCAGCTGTCGAAGGCGGTAGAGGAGGCGGTGAAGGCGATCGATACGATCGCCTACAAATCCTCCCGCCTGAAGGGCCAGAGCGTCCAGGGCCTGCGGAGTGCCGCCGGGTCGATACTGGAACACATGCGAGAGATGGCCTCCCTCAAGTGCAGTGACGAGGTCATGCGCTTGAAGGGAGAACTCGCGGCCGTGCGTGGCCAAATGGAGGAGTTGAGGCGCCAGTTGAGCGCCGCTCCAACACCGTCGGCGGGGCTGTCGCGTGATGAGGTGCTGTACCTCATCGACGCGCGCCGCGCCGGCTTCGAGGATCGGCTGCTCCCGGCGCCTCGGTTGCGTCCTCCGCTCGCGGCGGATGCACGCAACGCTGCCCGCGCGGCCGGTGCTCCGGCACCCGGCGGTGCACCTGTTGCCCTCTCATTGGGCCCTTCCGTCGGCGCTTCGGCGCCCACGCGCTCAAAGCGCAAGGCCGCTGGCGCCTCTGCCGCCGCGTCTCTACCTGCCGTCCCCTCCACATCTGTGGTGGAGGTGACGGACTCTGTCGCGGCCGTTCCGTCGGCCTCTTCCTCTTCTCCCCCAACTCAGGGGAAGAAGGGGAACAGAAAGAAGAGGAGCGCTGCGGCGCGTGAGGTGGAGGCGACGCGCCAGGAGCGCCAGCCGGCCTCAACACAAGTACCGGCCTCCACGTCTCAGTCCCAAACTGAGACGTGGAATGAGGTTGTGAAGCGGCCGAAGAGGAAAAAAGCGGCATCGACGCCCGCCAATGCGCCCGCTAAGGCGCCCTCAAAATCTGGAGGAAAGAGGAGCGCCCCGAACCTCCGCGCACCGCGAACAGCAGCAGTTGTCATCACGCTGCAGCGAGGAGCAGAGGGGCGGGGCGTAACCTACGCCAAAAAGCTTGCCGAGGCTGAGAGGTCAATCGACCTCAAAAGCCTCGGCATCGAGGGGTTGCGTTTCCGCACCGCGGTCACCGGGGGTCGCATCCTCGAGGTGGCGGGTGCGAATAGGGGCGCCAAAGCCGACGCATTGGCGGAGAAATTGAGGGAGTCCCTCGGCGACGACGTTCGCGTCGCCCGGCCGGAGAAGTGCGCGGAGTTGCGCATCTCCGGACTCGGCGACGCCGCTACTAAAGAGGTCGTGGTGCGGGTGGTGGCGGAAGTTGGCGGTTGTGCCGCCACCAGCGTCACCGTTGGCGAGATTACCCGCCAGGCAACAAGGGAGGGCACGGCGTGGGTCAAGTGCCCCGTCGCGGCGGCCAAACAACTAACGGACGGCCGCCCCCTAGTCATCGGTTGGACCCGCGTCCGTGCGGTCCTTTTGGAGCCCAGGCCGCAGCGGTGCTTCCGCTGCCTAGATGTGGGGCATGTGGGGGCCAGGTGTGCTGCGGGAGTTGACCGCAGCGCCCTGTGCTTCCGCTGCGGGCAGCCCGGCCACAAAGCGGCCGGCTGCAGCGCAGATCCGCATTGCCCCGTGTGTGCGGCGGCGGGAGAGGCCGCTGCGCACCGCCTGGGCGCCAAGGCTTGCCTGGCGGCGTCAAAAAAGCGGCGTCGTCGCCGAGGAGGAGTCGGTGGGAAGCGGGTCGGGCCGGTCGCGGACCCCGCTCCCACCCAAGCTGAGGAGGTTATGGACACCACCCAATCTTAAATGTCCACATTCTCGGTCCTGCAGGCCAACGTCAGGCACTGCGCTGCGGCCCAGGATGTTTTGATCCAGTCCGTAGCGCAGTGGCAGACGACCGTGGCTGTAGTCGCCGAACCGTACGCGGTTCGTGCCCGTGATGATTGGGCCAGCGACCGCGACGGTGAAGTGGCTATCGTCTCCCAGCGGGGCGCCTTTGATAAGGTGTCCAAAGGACGAATGTGCGTCCTCGCGCTGCTGGGAGACGCTGCAGTGATCGGGGTGTACTGTCCGCCTAGGAAGACCCGTGCTCAATTTGAGCAGTTACTCGTTGAGCTCGGGGCTCTTGTGGCGGAAGCACACCCCACCCCGCTCATCGTCGTCGGGGACTTCAACGCCCACTCTACGGCGTGGGGATCTCCGGCGACGGACTTGCGGGGGGAGTTGTTGGAGGATTGGGCGGTGTCCATGGATCTGGTGCTGCTAAATCAGGGGACGGTCCCCACGTACGTGGGGGAGAACGGGAACACGTCCATCGTGGACGTGTCCTTCGCCAGTTCTGGTCTGGCGAACCACGTACGTGGCTGGAGGGTGGTAACGGAGGTGGAGACGATGTCGGACCACCGGTATGTCCGGTTCGATATCGTCTCCCCCGCCCTGAGGGCTCAGGACCGTCCCCTGGCCGGTGAGGGCCCACGGTGGCGACTGAAATCGCTTAACCGGGAGCTGGCGGAAGAGGCGGCCATCGTAGAGCGATGGGCCGCGTTTGGCGGAAACCCGGACGTAGACGCGAGGTCGGAGCGGTTGTCCGAGGCTCTGACCCGCGTCTGCGATGCGGCGATGCGGAGGGCAGGATCAGTTCACCCGCGGCGGCGGGTGTACTGGTGGAACGACGACCTGGAGGGGCTGCGTGCTGCTAGTCACGCAGCCCAGCGTCGGTACACCCGCTACCGCGGTCGAAGGAACGGAAACCCTGTCCTCATGGAGGAGTTGCGCGCCGCATACCGGGACGCCCGAGCGGCCCTTCGCTCGGCAATCAAGGCCGCCAAAGATGAGTCGTGGAAGGTGTGGCTCGAGACGTTGAATGGAGATCCGTGGGGGCGCCCGTATAAGGCCGTGAGCGACAAACTCCGGCCTTATGCGCCCCCGCTTACCAGGTCTCTCGAGCCCACCTTCGTGAATGTAGTCGTCAGCTCCCTCTTCCCTGCGCGGGAAGAGTGGGTCCCACCGAATATGGCAGCACCAGAGGGAACGCCGGCTGACACGGAGGCGATCCCGCCCGTGTCCGATGCCGAGTTGGGGGCGGCTGTTCTCAAACTCAGGATGAGACACCGCGCCCCCGGGCCGGACGGCATCCCAGGGCGGGTCGTCGCCCTGGTCATGCCGGCGTTCGAAGAAGAGACGCTCTCCCTGATGTCGGAGTGTTTGGCGTCGGGTAGAGTCCCGCGAACGTGGAAGACGGGGAAGCTCGTGCTGCTTAAGAAGCACGGGCGCCCCGTTGAGTCGCCGTCGGCCTACCGCCCCATTGTTCTGCTCGGCGAGATGAGCAAGCTTTTCGAGCGGGTGCTCGCTGCTCGTCTCGTCGGGCACCTTGAGGGGGCGGGGCCCAACCTCGACGGCGGCCAGTACGGGTTCCGTCGCGGGCGGTCTACCCTGGACGCCATCTCCCGACTCAGGGACAGCGTCCAAGAGGCGGTCGGTCGGGGGGAGGTGTTGTTGGCGGTGTCGCTGGACATCGCGAACGCCTTCAACACCATCCCCTGGCAGACCATCGCCGAGGCGCTGAGGTACCACAACGTCCCGTGGTACCTCAGGCGCGTCCTTGCGGACTATTTCGTGGACCGGGCCATTATCTACCCGGCCCGGTCAGGAATAGTCCGCAGGGAGATGTCGTGCGGTGTTCCACAGGGGTCGGTGCTTGGTCCGCTCCTGTGGAACATCGGCTATGACTGGGTCCTGCGCGGTGCAACTCTTACGGGGGTCGGCGTTATCTGCTACGCCGACGACACCCTCGTCACCGCGCGGGGCCCAGAATTCAGGGACGCGAAGGTTCTGGCCACCGCGGGCGTTGCCCAGGTGGTCAGCCGCATCAGGGTGCTGGGACTCCAGGTGGCTCTCGAAAAGTCCGAGGCCGTGTTTTTCCACGGGCCTCGGCGGGGGCCACCTCGAGATTCCTTCATTGTGGTGAGCGGCACCCCCATCGCTATCGGGGAGACCATGAAGTACCTAGGATTGGTCCTCGATAGTCGATGGGGTTTCGTCGAGCACTTCCGGCGCCTGGCACCCAAACTGGTGTCATACGCCGGAAGGCTGGCGCGGCTGCTCCCCAATAAAGGGGGGCCGGAAAGTGCATGTCGCCGTCTCTACGACGGTGTAGTGCGCTCCAAGGCGCTCTACGGAGCGCCTATTTGGTCGGACGCTCTCTGCGCCAAAACCATCCCCCTGCTGCGGAGGCCGCAGCGGGTGATTGCGCAGAGGGCGGCGCGAGCGTACTGCACCGTCTCTTACGAGGCGGCGTGTTTGATTGGCGGGAGCCCCCCTTGGGATCTCGAGGCTGGAGTCCTCAAGCGCGTGTACGAGGAAAGCGCCCTGGTGCGGATGAATGGAGGTCGCCCACTTCCGGACGAGATCGATCGCTGGAGACAGTCTGCTCGCGACGATCTCTTCCGGAAGTGGGCCAATAGGTTGGAGTGTCCCTCCGCGAGCGTGCGGCTCGTGGGGGCTGTCCGGCCCGTTCTTCGGCCTTGGGTAGAGAGGGCGCACGGTGCGCCGACGTACTACCTCACTCAGCTCCTCACAGGACATGGCTGTTTCGCCAAGTACCTGTGGGAGGTGGTGGGTGTGGAGTCGGACCCCGTGTGCCGTCACTGCTCAAGTGGCGCCGTGGACTCGGCTGAGCACACACTCGCCGAGTGCGCGGCGTGGGACGGGCCGCGTGTAGCCCTCACGGGCCAAGTCGGAAATAATTTGTCGCTGCCGGCCGTGGTGCGAGCCATGGTCGGTAGCCAGGAGTGTTGGGCCGCTGTCACCTCATTTGCTTTTGAGGTGATGGCGGCCAAGAGAGAGGAGCTGCGGGTGCGGGAGCGTGCAGGTCAAACGCTCCCGCCTCGCCGTCCGGTTCGGGGGCGCCGCATGGCAGCTTTCGTGCGCGCCCCCGACTAGTGTTGTCCCGGTGGGTGGTGGTCGGGGGACCTCACCCACCGATGATCGTTTGGCGGAAGGCACCTCCCCGTGTTCCGGAGGTGCCTTAGTGCCCGCCCGCTCGGCCGCTCTCTGCCCCCTCTGCTTCCAGAGGGACGTACGAGGGCGGTGCGATGCGGGCTTGTTTTCTTTAGCTCCTTAGGGAGCTCCGGGGGGCCGACCATCTTGCCCCCCCGAGGAGAGCCCCAACCCTACGGGGCATCCCTAGCCGGGTCGACGTAGAATCTACATCTTCATATCCCTCGGCCCGGCTATAGGGTGAGTCGGAACACCGCGGGGTTTAGTGGGTAGGACGGTCCCTTCTTCCGGGACCGGTGAGTCCCACACACCGTCCCAGCTACCCCCGTAGCTGGGATGACGGTGCCTAAATGCATTCCCCGCGTCAACAAAAAAAAAAAAAAAACCTAACCTAACCTAACCTAACCTAACCTAACCTAACCTAACCTAACCTAACCTAACCTAACCTAACCTAACCTAACCTAACCTAACCTAACCTAACCTAACCTAACCTAACCTAACCTAACCTAACCTAACCTAACCTAACCTAACCTAACCTAACCTAACCTAACCTAACCTAACCTAACCTAACCTAACCTAACCTAACCTAACCTTTTTTTTTTTTTTTTTTTTTTTTTTTTTTTTTTTTTTACAAGGAGTGATCCGCTTACAGACGAAACACGCTGGCGAGGCGTGTGACAGTGTGAGGGTCGCCCAGCACCTGATCTTGTTGGCACTGGGAATACTCACTAAAACTCCTTGGCACCGAACTGCCCTAACGGAGGTGATTTGGGACCTGTAAACTCAACCAAACCACCTCTGGGCTACTCAGCCTTGCTGAGCTGCCGCGCCGGTGGAGGATTACCTCGGTGTGCGCCAGGTAATCCCCAGACGTGGTGGCCAGTGCAATGCACACAAGAGTGCCACTCTTGTGTGCTGGCCAACCTCGGGCTAGAGAAGGTCCGCGGCCGGAGCCGCTCGCCTTCTTCTACCCCTGCGTCTGCGTCGGATGGGAGCGGCTAGAGCGTCCTCTTCCCGCTCCCTCTCCGCAGCCTCCTTCGCCGAAATGACTGTTTCGGCGAAGTTGGCAACTGCCTCCCACACCTCCACGCTGCTGAGCATACCACTCACCAATGTCTGCAGCGAGAGGTTAGCCCCATTGAGCTCCGCGCTCAATTCCCGGCGCTCGTCTCGCCACGCCGGGCACACAGCTAGTGTGTGCTCGGCTGTGTCGTCAGGAGCGCCGCAGTGATGACACGCGGGCGTCTCCTCACGCTGGGCGACCCGGTGCAGGTAGTGACCGAAACACCCGTGTCCGGTCAATATCTGCACCAGGCGATAAGTAAGTTCCCCATCTCGGCGGCTCACCCACTCCTCCAGCACCGGACGAATCGCCTCGATTGTCCGGTGGCCAGCATCAGGGGACGTCAGCGCCTCCTCCCAGCGCCGCATCGCCTCTCTTCGCGCCTGTGAACGAACCTGCTCGACTTCCTCGAGGTCAGGTCGCTCACCCCTCACTCTGGCATCGACCCTCAGTCGGTGCACTTCCGCCAGTACCGGTGCCTCAATCGACCACGGGAGAGTGCCCGCTAGAACACAGGCCGCTCCGTGGCTGACCGTCCGGTAAGCCCGCACCGCCCGGGTCGCGATCGCCCTTTGTGGTTGACGCAGAAGAGCCCGCGTATGGCGTGTTAGGCAGTCTGCCCACACTGGGGCCCCGTACATCGCCATCGACCGCATCACCCCATGATACAGTCGACGGCATGCCGAGCCCGGCCCTCCAACATTTGGGAGAAGGCGACCAAGTGAGCGCGCTGTGGCGCACAATTTAGGAGCTAAGAGCTCAAAATGTTTCCCAAAGCTCCATCGCGGGTCGAGGGTTAGGCCGAGGTATTTCATGTTTGCCTCGACCTGTATTTGTGTACCGTCAACGATGACCCTGAGCCCTGTGGGGACCCTCCGACGTGGCGTGTAGAAATGCATGGCTCTGGTTTTTTCCAGGGCCACTTCCAGCCCCAACAGGCGAATGCGCCGGACAACCATGGAGGTGCCGACCGACGCAAGATGGACTGCATCCTCCCAGTCCCTAGCTGCTGCCGCCACCAGAGTGTCGTCTGCAAAACAGACGACGATCATTCTCGGCAGCAGTGAGCCCCGGAGGACCCAGTTGTACCCCAGGTTCCATAGTAGTGGGCCTAACACAGAGCCCTGGGGCACACCCGCCGACACTCTCCAAGATTGAATCCGACCCTCAGGGTCCTCGTACAGTACATATCGGTCCTTCAGGTACGCGCTGATCAACGCACGCAGATACGGGGGAACTTCGTGAAAGCGGAGTGCTTCCTCGATGCATTCGTGGGGGATGGTGTTGAATGCGTTGGCTATGTCCAAGGACACACCCAACACCACCTCCCCACGTGCCGTTGCATTATTCGTCCATCTTTTGAGGCGACTGACTGCATCGGCGGTTGACCGCCCAGTTCGGAAGCCGAATTGGTTATCGGCCAAGTCCGGTCCCACGCTCTCGAGGTGCCCGATGATGCGGGAAGCAAGGATTTTCTCGAAGGCCTTCCCCACATCATCGAGCAACACGATCGGACGATAACCCGCCGGTGAGTCCGCTGGACGACCCTCCTTCCTCAGCAGGCACAGACGCCCCATTTTCCAAATGGTAGGGAAGCAAGCTTTTGTGATGCAGAGGTCCATCACCGTCCGGAAACGCTCCTCCAGGGGGCCCATGGCGACTGCTATAACTTTGCCTGGGACTCCATCTGGCCCTGGCGCCGTGTTCTTCTGGCGGAGCCGTTCCCGCACGAGACCGAACTCTGCATCTGACACTGGCGGCCCATTAGCCCACCCCTCCGAGGCAGAATCGGAGGGCGGCATTCTGGGGGGCACGAAGACTCCTGGGTTCGGGAACAGGGCCATCAGAACTCTCCGTAAAACTGCTGGCTCCATGTCGGAAGTGGGTGGAGCTGGGGATGATAGTTTCCGCCCTATTACCCTGTATGGTCGGCCCCAGGGGTCGCGGTCCAGAACCGCCAAGTAGCGGTTCCAAGCGTCGACTTTGGCTTTGCATATGGCGGATCTGAGGGCTTTGTGGGCGGTCTTGTATGCCTGGTGAAGCCTCTCTTCCTCACCAGGCTCTATGCGGGTGCGCCTGCGGCAGCGCTGGTACGCACGTCTTGCCCTTGTACTGACAGCACGCAGGTCGGAGATTTCCTGCGTCCACCAGTACACTTGGCCTCGGTTTTGAGGGCCCGCCCGCCGTTTTGGCATGGCGGAGTTACACACGACCCTCATGTCATCAGCGAGTAACTCCGCCATGGCATCGGGATCTTCGGTGATATTTCGGGGCACCTCAGCCCACGCACGCACCATCGCCGCCTCCTCAGCCACATCTGACTGGAGCTGCTTCAGGACCCATCCAGGAAATCTGGATACACCCGTCGACGTCCGGAAGCGGAGAGGAGGGACCCCCGTTGGTGTAGTGGAGACCTCGTATCTGACATATCTGTGGTCAGATAGGGTCTCCGGGTCCTCCATCACTCGCCAGCCCTGTATGCAGGGAGCTAGCGATGCGGTGGCAAAGGTCACATCAACTCTTGACGTGCCCTGCCACCGCACGCAAGTTGGGGTGTTTCCAACATTAAGGATCTGAAGCCCCAGGGACAGAACCCAGGACTCCAGATCCCTACCTCGGGCGTCTGTATGTCCATCCCCCCAGCATTGGGAATGTGCGTTCAGATCGCCCGCTACCAACACTGGGCCGGGCGCCGCTCTGCGAACCACACCCTCCACCACGGCCAAGAGCCGTCCGAACTCGGCTCGGCTGCGATTAGGGGAGAAGTACAGAGAAACTACTGTAATCCCCCCCCATCGCGCCGCAACGAATCCCTCCCCTCGTTGAAAAAGAGTAAGAGGGGGCGTCACTCCGGCCACCATGACCGCCGCGAGGCCATCCAGCGAGCTCACCCACCGTGGGGATGAAGGAACGAAGTTCGGCTCCGCGACGATCACTAGGTCAATGTCCCACTCAGCCACCGCCTGACACAAGAGGTCCTGTGCGCTGACTGAGTGGTTCACGTTCGCCTGCAGTACACGGCCTATGGATCTAACTGACATTGTTAGTGTCCATAGGCGCGACTGCAGGGGCGGCCGGAGCGGCCGCGATGTTGGAGGTCCCCGAGAGTGGGAGACGACGGCCCTTGACCGGGGGAGGTTTACAATTTATTCCGGCCATCCGGTGTGCCGACGGTAGGCCACGATCGGCACAAATGGCACAGTGCGGTGGGGCCGAACAGGAGGCAAGCGTGTGCCCCTCCTGACCGCAGCGGTAGCACAGTCCACTGCGATCTTTTTTAGAGGGGCACAATATTTGCGGGTGGCCCGTACCCATGCACCGGTGGCACCGCATTGGACGCTGCTCCAGAATCCGGATGGACGCGTCGCTCCAGCCGATGGCCACCCGATGCGCGTTCGCCAGCGCGGCAACTGCTCCCACCGGACCTGAGACTATTGCTGAGCCTACGCCAGTGTAGCCCAGTCCAATGCTGCCGACCTTAAATTGATCGGGAGGACAACCTGACTTCTCCGCCAGGGCCCGACATATTTCCTCCTGGGTTACGGCGTCATCCAGGCCCGATAGGCGTATTTGCGCCGATTTGGTGGGTCTGGTGACCCTGGCGTCGTCACCGAGGACCTGCCCGATCTTGGCCGCTAAAGTGTCAGCCTGTGCAACGGTGGTGTCTTTCGGGAGCTCTATGATACGAGCTCCCGTTATTCCGGTTCGAAACTTAGATGGCCCGATGCCAAGTTCACCCAAGTTCACTGACGCCTTCGCCTTAGCAATGGCGTCCCTGTATGTGGCGCCTTCCGCCACAGCTTCGGGCTTCAGGGACACCACCACCGCCAGTGTCTTAGGCGGCTTCGGGAGTCTCGCTTTCTTCTTCTCAGGAGTCTTGGCCGCCGGTTTCTTTTTCCCTTTCTTTTTCACGACGGTCGTCCAGCTTGCTTCAAGCACAGGCTGCTCCTGATGTGATGGTCCGGCGACCTGTTCTGTGGCTCGGACAATCTTTCTTTGTCTGGCCTCCTTCGGCATATTCGCCGGAGGAGCCAGAGTAGTCGGTGCGGTTGCAGCAGGGGTCACAGTGCGCTTCCCCTTTCCTTTCCCCTTATTACTTTCCGCTGCCAACGGCGGTCGGTGGAGCTGAGGTTGGGCAGGCAGGAGGCGTCCATCCACCTCAAGCCCATCCAGTCGGGCGCTTATTACGCTCCCCACGTGATCCATTAGCTCCCGCTGGAGGCGACTAACGAGACCCTCAAGATCCCCCATAGTCACTCCACGTTCGTGGGATTGGGCCGCACTGATATCTGCCGGAGCAGGCTCCAGCTCTCTGAGCGGAGTGGGGCTCCTCGAGCGGCGTCGCCTGCCTTCGGCGAACTCACGGCGCAGGGCAGCTACTTCTTCTTGGAGGGCGGACAGCTGACCTCGAAGGCGTTTGTTATCCGCCCTCAGCCGCCTCATCTCTTCGCTGTCATTGCGCCCGGCCAGCGACTTCACAACTTGAAGCAACGACGCGGTGCGCTGCCTTATTTCTCTGACGCAGGTACCCTTCAGGTTCTTTGATGTAGAGGCCACCTGATGCAGGGTACCTGCGTCCTCTTCCGCCTGGTTGAGGAGTTCCTCCACAGCTGACAGCGTCGGGGATCCTTTTCCGACTCCCCCTTTCGGGGAGTGCCGTTGGTTCTGCAGCACCATGAGGTCGGATTCGGATTCTGAATCTTGAGGTCCATCCCGAAGCTCCCTCAGCGCTCGGAACTTCCCCACATGGTGGACGGATCCCCTTCCCCTGGATGACCGCCTCTGGGCCTTCTTCTCTGGGGAATCATCATCATCACTTCCGTCTTCGGTAAGTCCCGAGGTAAAGAAATAAGAACTTCTCTCTCGTTTCTTACCGGAGGCGGAAAGCTTCTCTACGGGACGGAACGGGGGCCTGAAGCCCGAGTTCCCATCCGACACAAATCCTTCTTCCGACTCCATCGTCCAGTTAAGGGCACTGCCCACAACTGAACCGGATGGAGAAAAAATGCTTGCAGGGGATCTGTTTTGACGCAGATCCCACTTGCAAACAAAACTAAACAAAACAAGGAAAGGACAACAAAATAGAAACAAAACCAAATCGAAAGCAATCAGAGTCCAAGAACACGCCAGGTAGCAAATCAAGGGCAATAGGGGAGTAATTCAGACAACTGAGAAACAGAGAGAGATAGAACACCATCCACTGGCCACTGCGTTACCGCGCACCAAGTGGAATGGGTCTAGATAAGAGGTAGAGCACGGTATTTACTGGGAAGCACCGATATTCAACCAAATGGCCACACAAGTTACGTTACCGAGATTCAGTCACCCAACTTGCCACTCCGTTACGGTGGTCAAGTTGGGGTCCAGGGCGGGCGACGTGGACGCACTCGAGTAACACTTGGGGCCCCGCCCCAACCTAACCTAACCTAACCTAACCTAACCTAACCTAACCTAACCTAACCTAACCTAACCTAACCTAACCTAACCTAACCTAACCTAACCTAACCTAACCTAACCTAACCTAACCTGGGGTGCTAGGTCGGGGAACCTCCTAGTGTGCTTGGACCGGTTTCCTATCCCTTCGGGCTATATGCCCGGGGGGAGTGGCAACTGGACTAAGACGGTGCATCCTGGATAGTCGGCTAACAGGCGCAGCGCTAAAATTTTTGCTGCCCCTGTAAGTCGATGAACCAATATCCCGACAGCCGACCCCATTGCACGAGGGGGTCGTGGTCTGGCAGGCCTGCTAGGCCTGCGGTGTCGCGGCATGTCCTCGCCGTGGCAAGTTTGTGACGTTCGCTCCCGGAAACGGTAGAAGCCTTGTTTGTCGTCCATCCTCTGCCTACGGTAGAGATGCCAGAAGAAAGAAAAAAAAAAAAAAAAAAAAAAAAACCTAACCTAACCTAACCTAACCTAACCTAACCTAACCTAACCTAACCTAACCTAACCTAACCTAACCTAACCTAACCTGGGGTGCTACGGGGCGGGGCCCCAAGTGTTGTTCGTTTACGTCCACGTCGTCCGCCCTGGACCCCAACTTGACCACCGTAACGGAGTGGCAAGTTGGGTGACCGAATTTCGAACAGCTGGACTTGCGGCCAATAATTTCGAAGAATTTTGTCCATCATGGATGCGAAAAATAAGAGTGATAGTGAGGGTGACGCGAAAGCGTCGAGGCCCGGGACTCCAACCCCGGGCGGGAGGGAATTGCGGGTGTCGTTGTCGCGCTGCGACACCCGCAATTCGCTCTCGGAAAGTGCGATCAAATGCGACTGGCAGCGGCTGTCGGACTCCGATAGCAGCTGCCAGTCGATGATGACGGTTTCCTCCCGTCCCTCCCCGACTCCCAGGTTATGGCAGCGCAAGCGCTGTAACAGTAAAAGCCCTGGGGAGTCGGGCAGCGACGGTGAGGAGTCGGCTGGCCCCAGCACCATCAGGGGCCAGCCCGGTAAAAGAGGGCGTGGGCGCCCTCCAACGACCGGCCAGTATGTTGGCCTGGCCCAAGCCAGGGCCAACTATATCGCGGCCAAGGAGCGCGAGCTCGAGCTCCAAGCGGAGGAAGAGCTCGCGCAGGCCGCACACGAAGCGTCGGAGGAGCGTCGGCGGCGGGAGGAGAGGCGACTCTCCTTCCTCCGCAAATCCCCGACGATGGAGGAGGAGGCGTCGACGTCGGCAGCTGCTCCGGTATTGCGGTGCGAGCAGCTGTCGAAGGCGGTAGAGGAGGCGGTGAAGGCGATCGATACGATCGCCTACAAATCCTCCCGCCTGAAGGGCCAGAGCGTCCAGGGCCTGCGGAGTGCCGCCGGGTCGATTCTGGAACACATGCGAGAAATGGCCTCCCTCAAGTGTAGCGAAGAGGTCATGCGCCTGAAGGGAGAGCTCGTGGCCGTGCGGGCCCAGATGGAGGAAATGAGGCGCCAGTTGAGCGCCGCTCCAACACCGTCGGCGGGGCTGTCGCGTGATGAGGTGCTGTTCCTCATCGACGCGCGCCGCGCCGGCTTTGAGGATCGGCTGCTCCCGGCGCCTCGGTTGCGTCCTCCCCTAGCGGCGGATGCACGCAACGCTGCCCGCATGGCCGGTGCTCCAGCACCTGGCGGTGCACCTGTCGCCCAGTCAACGGGCCCTTCCGTCGGCGCTTCGGCGCCCACGCGCTCAAAGCGCAAGGCGGCTGGCGCCTCTGCCGCCGCGCCTCTACCTGCCGTCCCCTCCACATCTGAGGTGGAGGTGACGGAAACTGTCGTGGCCGTTCCGTCGGCCTCTTCTTCTTCTCTCCCAGCTCAGGGAGAGAAGAGGAACAGGAGGAAGAGGAAGAGCGCTGCGGCGCGTGAGGTGGAGGCGACGCGCCGAGAGCGTCAGTCGGCCTTAAGTCAACCGGCCCCGGCTTCCACGTCTCAGTCCCAAACTGAGACGTGGAACAATGTCGTTAAGCGGCCGAAGAAACCCGCTAATGCGTCCGCTGGGGCGCCCGCGAAGCCAGGCGCAAGGAGGAGCGCCCCGAATCTCCGCGCACCGCGAACCGCAGCGGTGGTTATTACGCTGCAGCGGGAAGCGGAGGTTCGGGGCGTTACATACGCCGAAAAACTTGCCGAGGCTGAGAGGTCAATCGACCTCAAAAGCCTCGGCATCGACGGCCTGCGCTTCCGCACTGCAGCCACCGGGGGACGTATCCTCGAGGTGGCTGGTGCGGAGAGGAGCGCCAAAGCGGACGCATTGGCCGAAAAATTAAGATCGTCCCTCGGCGACGACGTTCGCGTCGCCAGACCGGAGAAGTGCGCGGAGTTGCGCATCTCCGGTCTTGGCGACGCCGCAACCAAGGAGGTCGTGGCGCGGGTGGTGGCGGAAGTTGGAGGGTGCGCCGCCACCAGCGTCACCGTTGGTCAGATTACTCGCCAGGCAGCAAGGGAGGGCACGGCGTGGGTCAAGTGCCCGGTCGCGGCGGCCAAGCTAATCACAGATGGCCGCCCTCTAACAATTGGATGGACCCGCGTCCGTGCGGTCCTTTTGGAGTCCAGGCCGCAGCGATGCTTCCGCTGCCTAGATGTGGGGCACGTGGGGGCCAGGTGTGCTGCGGGAGTTGACCGCAGCGCCCTGTGCTTCCGCTGCGGGCAGCCCGGCCACAAAGCGGCCGGCTGCGCCGCAGATCCGCACTGCCCCGTGTGTGCGGCGGCGGGAGAGGCCGCTGCGCACCGCCTGGGCGCCAAGGCTTGCCTGGCGGCGTCGAAAAAGCGGCGTCGTCGCCGAGGAGGAGTCGGTGGAAAGCGGGTCGGGCCGGTTGCGGACCCCGCTCCCACCCAAGCTGAGGAGGTTATGGACACCGCCCAATCTTAAATGTCCACATTCTCGGTCCTGCAGGCCAACGTCAGGCACTGCGCTGCGGCCCAGGATGTTTTGATCCAGTCCGTAGCGCAGTGGCAGACGACCGTGGCTGTAGTCGCCGAACCGTACGCGGTTCGTGCCCGTGATGATTGGGCCAGCGACCGCGACGGTGGAGTGGCTATCGTCTCCCAGCGGGGCGCCTTTGATAAGGTGTCCAAAGGACGAATGTGCGTCCTCGCGCTGCTGGGAGACGCTGCAGTGATCGGGGTGTACTGTCCGCCCAGGAAGACCCGTGCTCAATTTGAGCAGTTACTCGTTGAGCTCGGGGCTCTTGTGGCGGAAGCACACCCCACCCCGCTCATCGTCGTCGGGGACTTCAACGCCCACTCTACGGCGTGGGGATCTCCGGCGACGGACTTGCGGGGGGAGTTGTTGGAGGATTGGGCGGTGTCCATGGATCTGGTGCTGCTGAACCAGGGGACGGTCCCCACGTACGTGGGGGAGACTGGGAACAGGTCCATCGTGGACCTGTCCTTTGCCAGTTCTGGCCTGGCGAACCACGTACGTGGCTGGAGGGTGGTCACGGAGGTGGAGACGATGTCGGACCACCGGTATGTCCGATTTGATATCGTCTCCCCCGCCCTGAGGACCCACGATCGTCCCCTGGCCGGTGAGGGCCCACGGTGGCGCTTAAAAACGCTGAACCGGGAGCTGGCAGAAGAGGCGGCCATCGTCGAGCGATGGGCCGCGTTTGGCGGAAACCCGAGCGTGGACGCGAGGTCGGAGCGGTTATCTGAGGCTCTGACTCGCGTCTGCGATGCGGCGATGCGAAGGGCAGGGTCTGTCCAGCCGCGGCGGCGGGTGTATTGGTGGAACGACAACCTTGAAGGGCTGCGTGCTGCTAGTCACGCAGCCCAACGAAGATACACCCGCTACCGCGGTCGTAGGGCCGGAAACCCTGTCCTCGTGGAGGAGTTGCGCGCCGCATACCGGGACGCCCGAGCGGCCCTTCGCTCGGCGATCAAGGCCGCCAAAGACGAGTCGTGGAAGGTGTGGCTCGAGACTTTAAATGGAGATCCGTGGGGGCGCCCGTATAAGGTCGTGAGCGACAAACTCCGGCCTTATGCGCCCCCGCTCACTAGGTCTCTCGAGCCCACCTTCACTAGTGAAGTTGTCAGCTCCCTCTTCCCTGCGCGGGAAGAGTGGGTCCCGCCGTGTATGGCGGCACCAGACGGAACGCCGGCTGACACGGAGGCGATCCCGCCCGTGTCCGATGCCGAGTTAGGGGCAGCGGTTCTCAAACTCAAGATGAGACACCGCGCCCCCGGTCCGGACGGCATCCCAGGGCGGGTCGTCGCCCTGGTCATGCCGGCGTTCGAAGAAGAGACGCTCTCCCTGATGTCGGAGTGTTTGGCGTCGGGTAGAGTCCCGCGAACGTGGAAGACGGGGAAGCTCGTGCTGCTCAGGAAGCACGGGCGCCCCGTCGAGTCGCCGTCGGCCTACCGCCCCATTGTTCTGCTCGGCGAGATGAGCAAGCTTTTCGAGCGGGTGCTCGCTGCTCGTCTCGTCGGGCACCTTGAGGGGGCGGGGCCCAACCTCGACGGCGGCCAGTACGGGTTCCGTCGCGGGCGGTCTACCCTGGACGCCATCTCCCGACTCAGGGACAGCGTCCAAGAGGCGGTCGGTCGGGGGGAGGTGTTGTTGGCAGTGTCGCTGGACATCGCGAACGCCTTCAACACCATCCCCTGGCAGACCATCGCCGAGGCGCTGAGGTACCACAAGGTCCCGTGGTACCTCAGGCGCGTCCTTGCGGACTACTTCGTGGACCGGGCCATCATCTACCCGGCCCGGTCGGGAATAGTCCGCAAGGAGATGTCGTGCGGTGTTCCACAGGGGTCGGTGCTTGGTCCGCTCCTGTGGAACATCGGCTATGACTGGGTCCTGCGCGGTGCAACTCTTACGGGGGTCGGCATTATCTGCTACGCCGACGACACCCTCGTCACCGCGCGGGGCCCAGAATTCAGGGACGCAAAGGTTCTGGCCACCGCGGGCGTTGCCCAGGTGGTCAGCCGCATCAGGGCGCTGGGACTCCAGGTGGCTCTCGAAAAGTCCGAGGCCGTGTTTTTCCACGGGCCTCGGCGGGGGCCACCTCGAGATTCCTTCATTGTGGTGAGCGGCACCCCCATCGCTATCGGGGAGACCATGAAGTACCTAGGATTGGTCCTCGATAGTCGATGGGGTTTCGTCGAGCACTTCCGGCGCCTGGCACCCAAACTGGTGTCATACGCCGGAAGGCTGGCGCGGCTGCTCCCCAATAAAGGGGGGCCGGAAAGTGCATGTCGCCGTCTCTACGACGGTGTAGTGCGCTCCAAGGCGCTCTACGGAGCGCCTATTTGGTCGGACGCTCTCTGCGCCAAAACCATCCCCCTGCTGCGGAGGCCGCAGCGGGTGATTGCGCAGAGGGCGGCGCGAGCGTACTGCACCGTCTCTTACGAGGCGGCGTGTCTAATTGGCGGAAGCCCCCCGTGGGATCTCGAGGCTGGAGTCCTCACTCGCGTGTATAATGAAAGCGCCCTGGTGCGGTTTAATGGAGGTCGCCCGCTCCCGGACGAGATCGATCGCTGGAGACAGTCTGCTCGCGACGATCTCTTCCGGAAGTGGGCCAATAGGTTGGTTGTGCCCTCTGCGAGCGCGCGGCTCGTGGGGGCTGTCCGGCCCGTTCTTCGGCCTTGGGTAGAGAGGGCGCACGGTGCGCCGACGTACCACCTCACTCAGCTCCTCACAGGACATGGCTGTTTCGCCAAGTACCTGTGGGAGGTGGTGGGTGTGGAGTCGGACCCCGTGTGCCGTCACTGCCCAAGTGGCGCCGTGGACTCGGCTGAGCACACACTCGCCGAGTGCGCGGCGTGGGACGGGCCGCGTGTCGCCCTCACGGGCCGTATTGGTGTTGATTTGTCGCTGCCGGCTGTGGTGCAAGCCATGGTCGGCAGCCAGGAGTGTTGGGCCGCCGTCACCTCTTTTGCCAATGAGGTGATGGCGGCAAAGAGAGAGGAGCTGCGGGTGCGGGAGCGTGCAGGTCAAACGCTCCCGCCTCGCCGTCCGGTTCGGGGGCGCCGCATGGCAGCTTTCGTGCGCGCCCCCGACTAGTGTTGTTCCGGTGGGTGGTGGTCGGGGGACCTCACCCACCGATGATCGTTTGGCGGAAGGCACCTCCCCGTGTTCCGGAGGTGCCTTAGTGCCCGCCCGCTCGGCCGCTCTCTGCCCCCTCTGCTTTCAGAGGGACGTTCGAGGGTGGTGCGATGCGGGCTCGTCTTTTCATCAGCTCCTTAGGGAGCTCCGGGGGGCCGACCATCTGGTCCCCCGAGGAGAGCCCCAACTCTACGGGGCATCCCTAGCCGGGTCGACGTAGAATCTAATTTTCATATCCCTCGGCCCGGCTATAGGGTGAGACGGAACACCGCGGGGTTTAGTGGGTAGGACGGTCCCTTCTTCCGGGACCGGTGAGTCCCACACACCGTCCCAGCTACCCCCGTAGCTGGGATGACGGTGCCTAAATGCATTCCCCGCGTCAACAAAAAAAAAAAAACCTGGGGTGCTAGGGATGCGGGTCCTACTAACATCTTAAGGACCCCAATGGGTCGGATCCTCCTCGTGGTGCATCCTGGGCAACGGAGTAGCGACCACTCCCCTTCCTCTGTGGGGGAGTTGTGCTACTCTGGCTAATTCCGGCCGAGGCGGGAGTAACCCACCTGTGGGTTGCTCGGTGGTGTGTGTTACTGCCGGCCGTGCCGTTATTCACGGCCGGCAGCAGCAATGATGGGTCGCCGTCGCTTCGCCTCCTTTGCTGGCGAGACGATGGCGGCAAAGTGGGAGAGGCACTGCGTGGGGGGCGGGAGTTTGGGTAGATGCTCCCGCCCTGCCATGCAGTTCGGGCTGCCGGCCGTGAATAACGGCGCGACCGGCGGCAACAGTGCTGGGCCGCTGTCACCTCGCCAGTTGACGAGGTGATGGCGGCAAAGCGGGAGGTGCACTGTGCAGGGGAGCGGGAGTAACCGATAATGCTCCCGCTCTGCCGTGCAGTTCGGGGGCGCCGCGGTGAGGAGTTACTGCGCGCCCCCGATTGTTTCTTGACCGTGGGCGTAAGGTCGGGGGACCCCGCCCACCAACGGTCACATGGCGGTGGGCACCTTTTCCGTGTTCCAGGGGTGCCCATTAGCGCACGCCTGCGCCAGCCGCTCTCTGTCTCCTCTATTACAGAGGGGCGCTCGAGAGCGGTGCAGGCGTGGACTTCAGCTCCTTAGGGAGCTATGGGGAGCCGCCCATCTGGCTCCCCCGAGGAGAGCCCCGAATAAACGGGGCGCCCCTAGCCGGGTCGACGTGAATAATCTTTTGATATCCCTCGGCCCGGCTAAAGGGTGAGGAGGAACACCGCGGGGTTTAGTGGGTAGGACGGTCCAATCCGGACCGGGCCGGGAGTCCCACACACCATCCCAGCTGCCCCCGCAGCTGGGATGAAGGCGCGTAAATGCGTTCCCCGCGTCAACAAAAAAAAAAAAACCTGGGGTGCTAGGTCGGGGAACCTCCTAGTGTGCTTGGACCGGTTTCCTATCCCTTCGGGCTATATGCCCGGGGGGAGTGGCAACTGGACTAAGACGGTGCATCCTGGATAGTCGGCTAACAGGCGCAGCGCTAAAATTTGCTGCCCCTGTAAGTCGATGAACCAATATCCCGACAGCCGACCCCATTGCACGAGGGGGTCGTGGTCTGGCAGGCCTGCTAGGCCTGCGGTGTCGCGGCATGTCCTCGCCGTGGCAAGTTTGTGACGTTCGCTCCCGGAAACGGTAGAAGCCTTGTTTGTCGTCCATTGGTCGGTTATTTCACCGATCAAAGCTGACCCCATTGTACGAGGGGGTCGTGGTTTGGCGGGTCTTCAAGGCCTGCGGCGTCGCGACGTCTCCCGGAGATCCGGTTGTAGCGTCGCGGCGCAGCTTGTTGTTGTCCGCTCCCGGCTTTTTGCCGGTAGAAGCGCGGTGATTGTCGGTCGTCTTCTCGACTGAAGCTGACCCCATTGCACGAGGGGGTCGTTGTTTGGCGGGCCTGCAAGGTCTGCGGTGTCGCGATAGCTCCCGGAGACCCGGTTGTAGCGTCGCGACACAGCTTGTTGTTGTCTGCTCCCGGCTGCGGCCGGTAGAAGCGGGGAGAGTCGTGGACGCGTAGGCCTACTGCTCGCGCAGGGGTCTACACAGGCGTCGGTGTTGGGGAGGACCAGCCACCCTCCTCGCGTTCCGTAGCCCCTAAGGTCATCGCAACCATCTGACTGGTGGCTCCAGTTGGTACGTGGTGTCCTTAGGGACCGGAGGGCTTGCCTTAATTGGCCGGCCCGCGACAAGGACAGTCTTTAAAACCCGACAGCGAAGTCGTTAAAACCTGTACGGGCACCTGGCGAACCCTGCAGTATTTAGCCCGCTCCCTGGAATGAGCGTCACCCAGGGAGTGAAACCCTTCGTCTCTTCTCGTGGGAATAACATGGCAAATGAAAACAATATAAACAAAAACAAAAACCAAAATGACGTAGTAGAGAGCGACGCGAAAGTGTCGAGGCCCGGGACTCCAACCCCGGGCGAGAAGGAATTGCGGGTAACGCTGTCGCGGTGCGACACGACCCCGCACAGTGCGTGCAGAGACGCAAAATGTGACTGGCCACAGCTGTCTGACTCTGACAGCAGCTGTCAGTCAATGGAGACGGTTTCCTCCCGTCCCTCCTCGACCCCCAGGTTGTGGCAGCGTAAACGCTGCAACAGTAAGAGCCCTGGGGAGTCGGGCAGCGACGGTGAGGAGTCGACTGGCCCCAGCAACATCAGGGGCCAGTCCGTTAAAAGAGGGCGTGGGCGCCCGCCAACGACGGGGATGTATGTTGGCCTGGCCCAAGCCAGGGCCACTTATATTGCGGCCAAGGAGCGCGAGCTCGAGCTCCAGGCGGAGGAAGAGCTCGCGCGGGCCGCTTTTCAGGCCAAGGAGGAGGAGCGTTTGAGGCGGGAGGAGGGGCGGCGCTCCTTCCTCCGAAAATCCCCGACGATGGAGGAGGCGTCGACGTCGGCAGCTGTACCGGTGTTGAGGTCCGACCAGCTGAAGGTGGCGGTCGAGGAGGGGTTGAAGTCGATCGAGATGATCGCCTTCAAGTCCTCCCGCCTGAAGGGCCAAAGTGTACAGGGCCTGCGGAGTGCCGCCGGCTCAATAAGGGAGCACATGAGGGAGATGGCCTCCCTCACGTGCAATGAGGAAGTTCTCCGTTTGAAGGGAGAGCTCACGGCCGTGCGGGCCGAGATGGAAGAATTGAGGCGCCAACTGAGCGCCGCTTCAACACGGTCGGCGGGGCTGTCACGCGATGAGGTTCTTTACCTCATTGACGCGCGCCGCGCCGGCTTCGAGGACCGGCTGCTCCCGGCGCCTCGGTTGCGTCCTCCCCTTGCGGCGGACGCGCGCAACGCTGCCCGCACGACCACTGCTTCAGCACCCGGCGGTGCTTCTGTCGGTCCTTCCGTGGGCCCTTCCGTCGGCGCTCCTGCGCCCACACGTTCAAAGAGAAAGGCCGCTGGCGCCTCTGCCGCCGCTCCTGTGCCTCCCGTCCCCTCCACGTCTGTGGTGGAGGTGACTGAATCGGTCGTGGCCGCTCCGCCGGCCTCTTCTTCTTCTCCCCCATCCAAAGGGAAGAAGAAGAACAAGAAACAGAGGAGGAGCGCTGCGGCGCTTGAGGCCGAGGCGACGCGCAGAGAGCGCCAGTCGGCTTCAACTCAACCGGCTATGTCTCAACCGGCCCCCACGTCTCAGTCCCAAACTGAGACGTGGAATAAAGTGGTCAAGCGGCCGAAAAAGAAGACATCGACGCCCGCCAGTGCGCCCGCTAAGGCGCCCGCAAGGCCAGGCAGAAAGAAGCGCGCCCCAAATCTCCGCGCACCGCGGACTGCAGCAGTGGTGATTACGCTGCAGCGGGAAGCGGAGGGGCGGGGCGTGACTTACGCGGAGAAGTTAGCCGAGGCTGAGAGGTCAATCGACCTCAAAAGCCTCGGCATCGACGGCCTGCGCTTCCGCACTGCAGCCACCGGGGGCCGTATCCTCGAGGTGGCTGGTGCCGAGAGGAGCGCCAAAGCGGACGCATTGGCTGAAAAATTAAGGGCGTCCCTCGGCGACGACGTTCGTGTCGCCAGACCGGAGAAGTGCGCGGAGCTGCGCATCTCCGGTCTGGGCGATTCAGCGACCAAGGAGGTTGTGGCGCGGGTGGTGGCGGACGTTGGAGGTTGCGCCATCACCAGCGTCGTGGTCGGTAATATAGTCCGCCAGGCAAGCAGGGAGGGCACGGCGTGGGTGAAGTGCCCCGTCGCGGCGGCCAAACTAGTAACGGATGGCCGCGCACTCGTCATCGGTTGGACCCGCGTCCGTGCGGTCCTTTTGGACCCCAGGCCGCAGCGGTGTTTCCGCTGCCTGGATGAGGGGCACGTGGGGGCCAGGTGTGCTGCGGGAGTTGACCGCAGCGCCCTGTGCTTCCGCTGCGGGCAGCCCGGCCACAAAGCGGCCGGCTGCGCCGCGGATCCGCACTGCCCCGTGTGTGCGGCGGCGGGAGAGGCCGCTGCGCACCGCCTGGGCGCCAAGGCTTGCCTGGCGGCGTCAAAGAAGCGGCGTCGTCGTCGAGGAGGTGTCGGTGGGAGGCGGGTCGGGCCGGTCGCGGACCCCGCTCCCACCCAATCTGTGGAGGTGATGGACACTGCTCAATCCTAGATGTCCACATTCTCGGTCCTGCAGGCCAACGTCAGGCACTGCGCTGCGGCCCAGGATGTTTTGATCCAGTCCGTAGCGCAGTGGCAGACGACCGTGGCTGTAGTCGCCGAACCGTACGCGGTTCGTGCCCGTGATGATTGGGCCAGCGACCGCGACGGTGGAGTGGCTATCGTCTCCCAGCGGGGCGCCTTCGATAAGGTGTCCAAAGGACGAATGTGCGTCCTCGCTCTGCTGGGAGACGCTGCAGTGATCGGGGTGTACTGTCCGCCCAGGAAGACCCGTGCTCAATTTGAGCAGTTACTCGTTGAGCTCGGGGCTCTTGTGGCGGAAGCACACCCCACCCCGCTCATCGTCGTCGGGGATTTCAACGCCCACTCTACGGCGTGGGGATCTCCGGCGACGGACTTGCGGGGGGAGTTGTTGGAGGATTGGGCGGTGTCCATGGATCTGGTGCTGCTGAACCAGGGGACGGTCCCCACGTACGTGGGGGAGACTGGGAACAGGTCCATCGTGGACCTGTCCTTTGCCAGTTCTGGCCTGGCGAACCACGTACGTGGCTGGAGGGTGGTCACGGAGGTGGAGACGATGTCGGACCACCGGTATGTCCGATTTGATATCGTCTCCCCCGCCCTGAGGACCCACGATCGTCCCCTGGCCGGTGAGAGCCCACGGTGGCGCTTAAAAACGCTGAACCGGGAGCTGGCAGAAGAGGCGGCCATCGTCGAGCGATGGGCCGCGTTTGGCGGAAACCCGAGCGTGGACGCGAGGTCGGAGCGGTTATCTGAGGCTCTGACTCGCGTCTGCGATGCGGCGATGCGAAGGGCAGGGTCTGTCCAGCCGCGGCGGCGGGTGTATTGGTGGAACGACAACCTTGAAGGGCTGCGTGCTGCTAGTCACGCAGCCCAACGAAGATACACCCGCTACCGCGGTCGTAGGGCCGGAAACCCTGTCCTCGTGGAGGAGTTGCGCGCCGCATACCGGGACGCCCGAGCGGCCCTTCGCTCGGCGATCAAGGCCGCCAAAGACGAGTCGTGGAAGGTGTGGCTCGAGACTTTAAATGGAGATCCGTGGGGGCGCCCGTATAAGGTCGTGAGCGACAAACTCCGGCCTTATGCGCCCCCGCTCACCAGGTCTCTCGAGCCCACCTTCGTGAATGATGTTGTCAGCTCCCTCTTCCCTGCGCGGGAAGAGTGGGTCCCGCCGAGCATGGCGGCACCAGACGGAACGCCGGCTGACACGGAGGCGATCCCGCCCGTGTCCGATGCCGAGTTAGGGGCGGCGGTTCTCAAGCTCAAGTTGAGACACCGCGCCCCCGGTCCGGACGGCATCCCAGGGCGGGTCGTCGCCCTGGTCATGCCGGCGTTCGAAGAAGAGACGCTCTCCCTGATGTCGGAGTGTTTGGCGTCGGGTAGGGTCCCGCGAACGTGGAAGACGGGGAAGCTCGTGCTGCTTAAGAAGCACGGGCGCCCCGTCGAGTCGCCGTCGGCCTACCGCCCCATTGTTTTGCTCGGCGAGATGAGCAAGCTTTTCGAGCGGGTGCTCGCTGCTCGTCTCGTCGGGCACCTTGAGGGGGCGGGGCCCAACCTCGACGGCGGCCAGTACGGGTTCCGTCGCGGGCGGTCTACCCTAGACGCCATCTCCCGACTCAGGGACAGCGTCGAAGAGGCGGTCGGTCGGGGGGAGGTGTTGTTGGCGGTGTCGCTGGACATCGCGAACGCCTTCAACACCATCCCCTGGCAGACCATCGCCGAGGCGCTGAGGTACCACAAGGTCCCGTGGTACCTCAGGCGCGTCCTTGCGGACTATTTCGTGGACCGGGCCATTATCTACCCGGCCCGGTCGGGAATAGTCCGCAGGGAGATGTCGTGCGGTGTTCCACAGGGGTCGGTGCTTGGTCCGCTCCTGTGGAACATCGGCTATGACTGGGTCCTGCGCGGTGCAACTCTAACGGGGGTCGGCATTATATGCTACGCCGACGACACCCTCGTCACCGCGCGGGGCCCAGAATTCAGGGACGCGAAGGTTCTGGCCACCGCGGGCGTTGCCCAGGTGGTCAGCCGCATCAGGGCGCTGGGACTCCAGGTGGCTCTCGAAAAGTCCGAGGCCGTGTTTTTCCACGGGCCTCGGCGAGGGCCACCTCGAGATTCCTTCATTGTGGTGAGCGGCACCCCCATCGCTATCGGGGAGACCATGAAGTACCTAGGATTGGTCCTCGATAGTCGGTGGGGTTTCGTCGAGCACTTCCGGCGCCTGGCACCAAAACTGGTGTCATACGCCGGAAGGCTGGCGCGGCTGCTCCCCAATAAAGGGGGGCCGGAAAGTGCATGTCGCCGTCTCTATGACGGTGTAGTGCGCTCCAAGGCGCTCTACGGAGCGCCTATTTGGTCGGACGCTCTCTGCGCCAAAACCATCCCCCTGCTGCGGAGGCCGCAGCGGGTGATTGCGCAGAGGGCGGCGCGAGCGTACTGCACCGTCTCTTACGAGGCGGCGTGTCTAATTGGAGGAAGCCCCCCGTGGGACCTCGAGGCTGGAGTCCTCAAACGGGTGTACGAGGAAAGCGCCCTGGTGCGGAGTAATGGAGGTCGCCCACTCCCGGACGAGATCGATCGCTGGAGACAGTCTGCTCGCGACGATCTCTTCCGGAAGTGGGCCAATAGGTTGGTCGTTCCCTCTGCGAGCGCGCGGCTCGTGGGGGCTGTCCGGCCCGTTCTTCGGCCTTGGGTGGAGAGGGCGCACGGTGCGCCGACGTACCACCTCACTCAGCTCCTCACAGGACATGGCTGTTTCGCCAAGTACCTGTGGGAGGTGGTGGGTGTGGAGTCGGACCCCGTGTGCCGTCACTGCCCAAGTGGCGCCGTGGACTCGGCCGAGCACACACTCGCCGAGTGCGCGGCGTGGGACGGGCCGCGAGTCGCCCTCACGGGCCAAATTGGTTTTGATTTGTCGCTGCCGGCTGTGGTGCGAGCCATGGTCGGCAGCCAGGAGTGTTGGGCCGCCGTCACCTCTTTTGCCAATGAGGTGATGGCGGCAAAGAGAGAGGAATTGCGGGTGCGGGAGCGTGCAGGTCAGACGCTCCCGCCTCGCCGTCCGGTTCGGGGGCGCCGCATGGCAGCTTTCGTGCGCGCCCCCGACTAGTGTTGTCCCGGTGGGTGGTGGTCGGGGGACCTCACCCACCGATGATCGTTTGGCGGAAGGCACCTCCCCGTGTTCCGGAGGTGCCTTAGTGCCCGCCCGCTCGGCCGCTCTCTGCCCCCTCTGCTTTCAGAGGGACGTACGAGGGCGGTGCGATGCGGGCTTGTTTTCTTCAGCTCCTTAGGGAGCTCCGGGGGGCCGACCATCTGGTCCCCCGAGGAGAGCCCCAACCCTACGGGGCATCCCTAGCCGGGTCGACGTAGAATCTTCAACTTCATATCCTTCGGCCCGGCTATAGGGTGAGTCGGAACACCGCGGGGTTTAGTGGGTAGGACGGTCCCTTCTTCCGGGACCGGTGAGTCCCACACACCGTCCCAGCTACCCCCGTAGCTGGGATGACGGTGCCTAAATGCATTCCCCGCGTCAACAAAAAAAAAAAAAAAAACCTAACCTAACCTAACCTAACCTAACCCGTCAATACCAGAAATAAAGCAGAATAAATGTAATTACAGTAACATAATTATAGAATTATGTTACATGTATTGTAACAATAGCAATAAAAATGTAAGAAATGTATAGTATAAGAAACTTAACATGTAATTTAAATAGAAATAAGATCAGTAAGAGAGTATAGTTATTGTAAAGTATATTAGTCATTGTTAAAGAGAAGCTACAACCGCTCAGCGGTGATAAAAACTTAAGAACACCAATGTCTTAGAAATAGAAACAAAAAGTGTAATTAGAGATAATAAAAATAGTAAATAAGAAAACTGTTAGTATTGATAGAAATAAGAATTTTAATCAAAAATGTGTAAGAAAGATTAAGAAAAGAAAAAACAAAAATGACAAAAACAAAAAGAGGAGAGAGGTGGACTAAAATTATTTACCCTATATAGAAAATAAGAAACAAGAAATAAAAATGATTAGCAGTAAGAATAGCAGGCGCCCCACCTGTAAAAGTATGAAAGGTTGTGTGAAAGAATGAACAGGTATGCGGAATGCAAGTGAACAATTAATAGCGAGAACTGGTATGAATGGTTAGTCTAGGAAAGTCTCCGAATAATGGATATCGGGGGTTAGTAAGGCACACACCCGGCCACCCATGGTGGACGGACAAAAAAAAAAAAAAAAAAAAAAAAAAAAAAAAAAAACCTAACCTAACCTAACCTAACCTAACCTAACCTAACCTAACCTAACCTAACCTGGGATGCGGGGTCCTACTAACATCTTAAGGACCCCAATGGGTCGGATCCTCCTCGTGGTGCATCCTGGGCAACGGAGTAGCGACCACTCCCCTTCCTCTGTGGGGGAGTTGTGCTACTCTGGCTAATTCCGGCCGAGGCGGGAGTAACCCACCTGTGGGTTGCTCGGTGGTGTGTGTTGCTGCCGGCCGTGCCGTTATTCACGGCCGGCAGCAGCAATGATGGGTCGCCGTCGCTTCGCCACCTTGCTGGCGAGACGATGGCGGCGAAGTGGGAGAGGCACTGCGTGGGGGGCGGGAGTTTGGGTAGATGCTCCCGCCCTGCCATGCAGTTCGGGCTGCCGGCCGTGAATAACGGCGCGACCGGCGGCAACAGTGCTGGGCCGCTGTCACCTCGCCAGTTGACGAGGTGATGGCGGCAAAGCGGGAGGTGCACTGTGCGGGGGAGCGGGAGTAACCGATAATGATCCCGCTCTACCGTGCAGTTCGGGGGCGCCGCGGTGAGGAGTTACTGCGCGCCCCCGATTGTTTCTTGACCGTGGGCGTAAGGTCGGGGGACCCCGCCCACCAACGGTCACATGGCGGTGGGCACCTTTTCCGTGTTCCAGGGGTGCCCATTAGCGCACGCCTGCGCCAGCCGCTCTCTGTCTCCTCTATTACAGAGGGGCGCTCGAGAGCGGTGCAGGCGTGGACTTCAGCTCCTTAGGGAGCTTTGGGGAGCCGCCCATCTGGCTCCCCCGAGGAGAGCCCCGAATAAACGGGGCGCCCCTAGCCGGGTCGACGTGAATAATCTTTTGATATCCCTCGGCCCGGCTAAAGGGTGAGGAGGAACACCGCGGGGTTTAGTGGGTAGGACGGTCCATTCCGGACCGGGCCGGGAGTCCCACACACCATCCCAGCTGCCCCCGCAGCTGGGATGAAGGCGCGTAAATGCGTTCCCCGCGTCAACAAAAAAAAAAAAAAAAAAAAACCTAACCTAACCTAACCTAACCTAACCTTTTTTTTTTTTTTTTTTTTTTTTTTTTTTTTTTTTTTTTTTTTTTTTTTTTACAAGGAGTGATCCGCTTACAGACGAAACACGCTGGCGAGGCGTGTGACAGTGTGAGGGTCGCCCAGGACCTGATCTTGTTGGCACTGGGAATACTCACTAAAACTCCTTGGCACCGATCTGCCCAAACAGAGGTGTTTTGGGACCAATTTATTCACCAAAACACCTCAGGGCTGCTCAGCCTAGCTGAGCTACCGCGCCGGGGGGAGGATTACCTCGGTGTGCGCCAGGTAATCCACCAGACGTGGTGGCCAGTGCAATGCACACGAGAGGGCCACTCTCGTGTGCTGGCCACCCAAAGGGTTAGAGAGGGTCTGCGACCGGAGCCACTCGCCTTCTCCTTCCCCTCCGCCTACGCCGGATGGGAGCGGCCAGAGCATCCTCTTCCCGCTCCCTCTCCGCAGCCTCCTTCGCTGACATCACGACCTCAGCGAAGTTGGCGATTTCCTCCCAGGCCTCCACGCTGTCGAGCATGGCACGTACCATGCCCGACAGCGTGAGACCGCGTCCGTCGATTGCAGACCCCAGAAGATGGCGTTGGGTCTGCCATTCGGAGCACTCCCAGAGTGTGTGCTCCACGGTGTCATCTGGAGCGCCACAGTGCTGACAAATGGGCGACTCCTCACGGCGTGCCACCCGATGCAGGTAGTGACCGAAACATCCGTGTCCGGTCAGCACCTGCACCAGGCGGAAAGTCAGGTCTCCCCATTCACGTCGGACCCACTTCTCTAGTACCGGGCGAATGGCGTCAATCGTTCGATGGCCAGCGGTCGGTTGAGAGAGTGCCTCGCCCCACCGACGAAGGGCTTCTCTCCGCGCCTGTGAGCGAACCTCCTCGATCTCCTCGAGACCAGGTCGCTCACCCCGAGTTCTGGCGTCGACCCGATGTTGATACACTTCTGCAAGCACAAGTGCATCAACATCCCACGGCAGCGTGCCTGCTAGGACACAGGCAGCTCCGTGGCTGACCGTGCGATATGCCCGCACGGCCCGGGTCGCAATTACCCTCTGCGGTTGGCGCAGGAGAGCCCGCGTCCGCCGGGAGAGACACCCCGCCCACACCGGGGCTCCGTATAGGGCCATCGAACGAATCACGCCGTGGTACAGCCGACGACATGACGAACCGGGTCCACCCACGTTGGGGAGCAGACGTCCTAGGGCGGCTGCGGCAGAACGCAGCCGGGGAGCCAGGAGGCGCATGTGCTCCTCGAAGGTCCACTTGGGGTCCAGAACAAGACCCAGGTATTTCAAGTGGGGGGTGACCTGTATACGGACACCCTCCACTCGGACCGATAGGGACGACGGGGTCCCGCGACGCGGGGGGTGGAAGGCCATGGCCCTCGTTTTAGTGAGGGCCACCTCCAACCCCAACCGACGAATTCGTCGGACCACCAGGGACGAACCGACTGACGCAAGGTGTGCTGCGTCCTCCCATTCTTTCGCGGCCGCTGCTACCAAGGTATCGTCCGCAAAACACACGACATCCATCCTTGGCAGCAGCGAGCCGCGAAGCACCCAGTTGTACCCCAGGTTCCACAACAACGGACCAAGAACGGAACCCTGGGGTACACCTGCGACCACCCTCCAATGCCGGATTCGCCCCTCCGCATCCTCATAAACGACGCTGCGGCTTCTGAGGTAGTCCCTGACCAACCTGCGGAGGTAGATGGGCACCCCGTGAAACCGCAGCGCCTCCTCAATGCACTCGTGGGGGATGGCGTTGAAAGCGTTGGCAATGTCCAAGGACACCACCAACACCACCTCCCCACGAGCCGCTGCCGCCTCTGTCCACCCCTTCAGACGGACGACTGCGTCTGCCGTAGACCGCCCTGTCCGGAAGCCGTACTGGCAGTCCGCCAAGTCGGGCCCCACACTCTCGAGGTGCTCGATGATGCGGGAGGCGAGAATCTTCTCAAAAGCTTTTCCCGCCTCATCGAGCAGCACGATCGGTCGGTAGCCCGCCGGCAAGTCCGCCGGGCGGCCTTCCTTGCGCAGCAGACACAGTCGTCCCACCTTCCACCTGCTAGGAAAACGCAGTTCCCGGATGCAAGTG
Source organism: Miltochrista miniata (assembly GCA_933228765.1). Lineage (NCBI taxonomy): Eukaryota > Metazoa > Arthropoda > Insecta > Lepidoptera > Erebidae > Miltochrista > Miltochrista miniata. The sequence goes on along the minus strand of OW121750.1, from coordinate 42,269,033 downwards.
TTCAGCACCGCTCGGAAACGCGCTTCAAGAGGGCCCAGAGCGATGGCCATTACTTTGGCCGGAACTCCATCAGGCCCGGGCGCCTTCTTCTTTAGGTTGAGCCGTTCCCTTACGATGCCGAACTCCGCATCCGAAATCGGCGGCCCAGCAGCCCACACCTCCGAGGCAGAACCGGAGGTCGGCATGGTTGGCGGCACAAAGTCTCCCGTCTCCGGAAACAGAGTTCGGAGAACTCTGTTCAGGAGTGCTGGTTCCATACAGGATGTAGGCGGAACTGGAGCCGCGAGTTTCCGCCTGATCATCCTGTACGGTCGACCCCAGGGGTCACCATCGAGGACGTCCAGGTATCTGTCCCAGGCGTCGGACTTTGCCCTGCAGATGGCAACCCTCAGCGCCCCGCCAGCCTCCTGATAATTGCAACGAAGTCTCTCCTCCTCGCCGGGTTCTCGTCGGGCTCGCCTGCGACAGCGCTGGTACGCACGCCTGGCTCTCAAGCTGGTGGCACGCATCTCGGAGAGTTCCGGCGTCCACCAGTACATTTGCCTCGGGTTCCGAGGGCCCGCTCCTCGCTTCGGCATGGCGGAGTCACACACGACGCGAAGATCGTCCGCAAGTAACTCCGCCATGGCGTCGGGATCTTCCGCGATAGAGTCGGGCACCTCGGCCCACGCACGCACCAACGCTGCCTCCTCCGCCACGTCCGACCGGAGCTTCGCGAGCATCCACCCGGGAAAAGGAGAGACACCCGTTGCAATCCGGAGACGGAGAGAAATCGCCTCCGTTGGGGTAGTGGAGACCTCATATCTGACGTATCTGTGGTCAGATAGAGTCTCCACCCCCTCCTCCACGCGCCAGTCCCTCATGTAGGGAGACAGGGATGCGGAGGCAAAGGTCACGTCGACTCTGGACGTGCCCTGCCACCGCACGCAAGTCGGCGTGTTACCGGTATTGAGGATCTGGAGCCCCGAGGACAGAACCCAGGACTCCAAATCCTCACCTCGCGCGTCCGTAAATAGGTCTCCCCACATGCGGGAGTGAGCGTTTACATCGCCCGCTACCAGCACCGGAATTGCAGCCGCCCGATGAACGACACCCTCCACCACGGTCAGGAATCGCTCAAACTCCACACGGTTGCGGTTGGGGGAAAAGTACAGTGACAACACTAAGATTCCCCCCCAACGAGCCGCAACATAACCCTCCCCTCTTTCGACGAGAGTAAGAGGGGAAGGCGACACCCCGGACACCATGATCGCCGCGAGGCCATCCGTCGAGCCCACCCACCTTGAAGATGGGGGGACGAGGTTTGGCTCCGAGACGACCACCAAATCAATGTCCCACTCAGCCGCCGCCTGGCACAAGAGGTCCTGGGCGCCGGCTGAGCGGTCCACGTTCGCCTGCAGTACACGTCCTATGGATCTAACTGACATTGTTAGTGTCCATAGGCGCGACTGCAGGGGCGGCCGGAGTGGCCGTAGTGCGAACGGATCCCAAGAGTGGGATGAGACGACCCCTGACCGGGGGAGGATTGCAATTCAACCCAGCCATGCGGTGTCCTGAGGGCAGGCCACGATCGGCGCATATCGCACAATGCGGCGCCAAAGAGCATGAGGAGAGAGTGTGCCCCTCCTGACCGCAACGATAGCACAAGGCACTGCGATCCTTCTTTGAGGGGCACAGCACCAGCGGGTGACCCACTCCCATACATCTAAAGCACCGCATTGGGCGCTGCTCCAGAACTTTGATCGAGGCACTGCTCCAACCGACCTCCAGGCGCTGCAATTTTGCCAGGGAGGAGACTGCTTCTATCGGGCAGGTGACTATTGCCGAGCCCACCCCTGTATAGCCCGGCGATATAGTGCCGACTTTAAAAAGATCGGGAGGGCACCCGGATTTTTCGGCCAAGGCCTGCCGAAGCTCCGCCTCGGACACTGCATCGTCCAAACCGGACAGGCGTATGCGTGCCGATTTGGTTGGCCTGGTGACCTTGGCGTCACTGCCCAGGGCCTCCCCGATCTTGGCCGCCAGAGTATCGGCCTGCAGCGACGTGGTTTCCTTTGGGAGCTCTATAATACGAGCTCCCGTGATGCCAGTCCGGAACCTGGCCGCTCCAATACCGAGCGCACCCAGGCTGACTGACGATTTCGCCTTGGCGATGGCATCCCTATAAGTGACGCCCTCCGCTACCGCTTCAGGCTTTAGGGACACCACCACCGCCAACGTTTTAGGTGCCTTGGGGAGCCTGGGCTTCTTAGGTTCAGGAGCTTTGGCCACCTTCTTCTTACGGCTTTTCTTTAGGACGGTTGACCAAGACTCAGATTCTTCCTGGATGACGGGCTGATCCACATGTGATGGTCCTGCAACCTGTTCTACGGCGCGCTTGGCCACCTTCTGTGGCCTGGCCTCTTTCGGCATATTTGCCGGGGGGGTCAGGGTTGTGGGCGCTGCTGGGACTTCCGGACGCTTAATTTTCCTGCCTTTTGTTTGCGCCGTCAGCGTAGGCCGGTGGAGCTGGGGTTGGGTGGGCAGAAGGCGTCCATCCACTTCAAGCCCCTCCAGTCGGGCGCTAATGACGCCCCCCACATGGTCCATCAGCTCGCGCTGGAGGCGACTCACGAGGCCCTCCAGGTCCCCCATGGTCACTCCACGTTCACTCGATGGAACCATGCTATCGTCTCTTGGAGCAGGCTCCGGCTCCTTGGGTGGTGTAGGGCTCTTTGAGCGGCGTCTGCTTTCGGCAAACTCGCGTCTCAACGCTGCCACTTCTTCATTAAGAGCGGACAACTGGCCCCTAAGGCGTTTGTTGTCCGCTCTAAGCCGCCGCATTTCCTCTCCGTCATTACGCGTCGCCAGCGTGTTAACCGTCCTAAGTAATGACGCCGTGCGCTCCTTTATTTCGCGGACCCAGGTTCCCTTCAGATTTTTTGACCTGGAAGCCATCATGTGCAGGTAACCTGCGTCCTCACGGGATTGATCGACAAGGTCCTCCACAGGAACACTCGTTGGAGAACCTTTTCCCGTCTTTGTTGACCTCGGAGATGGCCTTGGTTCCACAATAGTGGGTTCCGATTCATCCTCCGAATCGGGCGGTCCAGCCATGAGTTCCCTTCTGGCTCGGGACATCTCCACGCTGTGGACAGTCCCTTTGCTCTTCGGGGAACGCTTCTTCGAGACACCGGCCTTTTTCTGAGGAGGATCGTCTTCACTGTGGTCGGACACACCTGACACAAAGAAATTGTACCGTGTTTTCCTGCTGCAGGTCGAATACAAACTTCTTCCTCCTTCTGAGTCAGAACCGTTCAGAGAATGCATCTCCATTGACCAGTTGAGGGCACTGCCCACAACCGAGTCAGGTGGAGATTGAATTTTTTTTGTGCCTTTCAGGGAATCTGTTTGTTACAGACTCCACTTACAGGCGACACGAAACAAGGAATAGAACAAGACAAGTCAAGACAAAACAAAACAAACAAAACAAATCAACACAAAACAATATCCAAATCGAAGAGCAATCAAGATACCAAAAACACGCCGAGTTGTTGATCAAAGGGATTAGGGTAAGTAATTTCAATGAAATCTAATTTCCGAGAGCAGAGGGAAGAACACCATCCACTGGCCACTGCGTTACCGCGCACCAAGTGGAATGGGTCAACAAAGCACACACAACAAAGCTTACTCAGGGAAAAGACACTAAGAAAACACTTAATGACTGCCGATTTGGCCGCTCAAGTTTCGTTACTGAGATTCAGTCACCCAACTTGCCACTCCGTTACGGTGGTCAAGTTGGGGTCCAGGGCGGACGACGTGGACGTACTCGAGTAACACTTGGGGCCCCGCCCCAACCTAACCTAACCTAACCTAACCTAACCTAACCTAACCTAACCTAACCTAACCTAACCTAACCTAACCTGGGGCGGGGCCCCAAGTGTCGATAGCATACGTCCACGTCGTCCGCCCTGGACCCCAACTTGACCACCGTAACGGAGTGGCAAGTTGGGTGACCGAACTGCATCGACTGTACTTGTGGCCATAAAATCTTGTTATCAGTGTTTCATCATGAGTGAAATAAGGAATTGCGATGAAGAGTGTGACGCGAAAGTGTCGAGGCCCGGGACTCCAACCCCGGGCGAGAGGGAGCTGCGGGTGTCGCTGTCGCGCTGCGATACGACCCCGCAGGCTTCTGGAAGAATCAAACGTGACTGGCAGCGGCTGTCGGACTCCGATAGCAGCTGCCAGTCGATGATTACGGTTTCCTCCCGTCCCTCCCCGACTCCCAGGTTGTGGCAGCGCAAGCGCTGCAACAGTAAAAGCCCTGGGGAGTCGGGCAGCGACGGTGAGGAGTCGGCTGGCCCCAGCACCATCAGGGGCCAGCCCGTAAAAAGAGGGCGTGGGCGTCCTCCAACGACGGGCCAGTACGTTGGCCTGGCCAAAGCCAGGGCCAACTATATTGCGGCCCAGGAGCGCGAGCTCGAACTCCAAGCGGAGGAAGAGCTCGCGCAGGCCGCACACGAAGCGTCGGAGGAGCGTCGGCGGCGGGAGGAGAGGCGACTCTCCTTCCTCCGCAAATCCCCGACGATGGAGGAAACGTCGACGTCGGTAGCTGCTCCGGTATTGCGGTGCGAGCAGCTGTCGAAGGCGGTAGAGGAGGCGGTGAAGGCGATCGATACGATCGCCTACAAATCCTCCCGCCTGAAGGGCCAGAGTGTCCAGGGCCTGCGGAGTGCCGCCGGGTCGATTCTGGAACATATGCGAGAGATGGCCTCCCTCAAGTGTAGCGACGAGGTCATGCGCTTGAAGGGAGAGCTCGCGGCCGTGCGGGGCCAGATGGAGGAATTGAGGCGCCAGTTGAGCGCCGCTCCAACACCGTCGGCGGGGCTGTCGCGTGATGAGGTGCTGTACCTCATCGACGCGCGCCGCGCCGGCTTCGAGGATCGGCTGCTCCCGGCGCCTCGGTTGCGTCCTCCCCTCGCGGCAGACGAACGCAACGCTGCCCGCATGACCGGTGCTCCAGCACCTGGCGGTGCAACTGTCGCCCAGTCATCGGGCCCTTCCGTCGGCGCTTCGGCGCCCGCGCGCTTAAAGCGCAAGGCCGCTGGCGCCTCTGCCGCCGCGCCTCTACCTGCCGTCCCCTCCACATCTGTGGTGGAGGTGACGGATTCTGTCGTGGCCGTTCCGTCGGCCTCTTCTTCTTCTCTCCCAGCTCAGGGGGAGAAGAAGAACAGGAAGAAGAAGAAGAGCGCTGCGGCGCGTGAGGTGGAGGCGACGCGCCGAGAGCGTCAGCCGGCCTCAACGCAAGTTCCGGCCTCCACGTCTCAGTCCCAAACTGAGACGTGGAATGAGGTTGTAAAGCGGCCGAAAAAGAAGAAGGCGGCATCGACGCCCGCCAATGCGCCCGCTAAGACGCCCTCAAAGTCAAGCGGAAAGAGGAGCGCCCCGAACCTGCGCGCACCGCGAACTGCAGCGGTGGTCATCACGCTGCAGCGAGAAGCGGAGGGGCGGGGCGTAACTTACGCGGAAAAGCTTGCCGAGGCTGAGAGGTCAATCGACCTCAAAAGCCTCGGTATCGAGGGTTTGCGTTTCCGCACCGCGGTCACCGGGGGTCGCATCCTCGAGGTGGCGGGTGCGGATAGGGGCGCCAAGGCGGACGCATTGGCGGCCAAATTAAGGGAATCCCTCGGCGACGACGTTCGCGTCGCCAGGCCGGAGAAGTGCGCGGAGTTGCGCATCTCCGGCCTCGGCGACGCCGCAACAAAAGAGGTCGTGGCGCGGGTGGTGGCGGAAGTTGGAGGTTGTGCCGCCACCAGCGTCACCGTTGGTGAGATTACCCGCCAGGCAGCAAGGGAGGGCACGGCGTGGGTAAAGTGCCCAGTCGCGGCGGCCAAACTTATAACAGATGGCCGCCCTCTAACAATTGGATGGACCCGCGTCCGTGCGGTCCTTCTGGACTCCAGGCCGCAGCGGTGCTTCCGCTGCCTGGATGTGGGGCATGTGGGGGCCAGGTGTGCTGCGGGAGTTGACCGCAGCGCCCTGTGCTTCCGCTGCGGGCAGCCCGGCCACAAAGCGGCCGGCTGCAGCGCAGATCCGCATTGCCCCGTGTGTGCGGCGGCGGGAGAGGCCGCTGCGCACCGCCTGGGCGCCAAGGCTTGCCTGGCGGCGTCGAAAAAGCGGCGTCGTCGCCGAGGAGGAGTCGGTGGGAAGCGGGTCGGGCCGGTTGCGGACCCCGCTCCCACCCAAGCTGAGGAGGTTATGGACACCGCTCAATCCTAGATGTCCACATTCTCGGTCCTGCAGGCCAACGTCAGGCACTGCGCTGCGGCCCAGGATGTTTTGATCCAGTCCGTAGCGCAGTGGCAGACGACCGTGGCTGTAGTCGCCGAACCGTACGCGGTTCGTGCCCGTGATGATTGGGCCAGCGACCGCGACGGTGAAGTGGCTATCGTCTCCCAGCGGGGCGCCTTTGATAGGGTGTCCCAAGGACGAATGTGCGTCCTCGCGCTGCTGGGAGACGCTGCAGTGATCGGGGTGTACTGTCCGCCCAGGAAGACCCGTGCTCAATTTGAGCAGTTACTCGTTGAGCTCGGGGCTCTTGTGGCGGAAGCACACCCCACCCCGCTCATCGTCGTCGGGGACTTCAACGCCCACTCTACGGCGTGGGGATCTCCGGCGACGGACTTGCGGGGGGAGTTGTTGGAGGATTGGGCGGTGTCCATGGATCTGGTGTTGCTGAACCAGGGGGCGGTCCACACGTACGTGGGGGACAATGGCAACAGGTCCATTGTTGACCTGTCCTTTGCCAGTTCTGGCCTGGCGAACCACGTACGTGGCTGGAGGGTGGTCACGGAGGTGGAGACGATGTCGGACCACCGGTATGTCCGATTTGATATCGTCTCCCCCGCCCTGAGGACCCACGATCGTCCCCTGGCCGGTGAGGGCCCACGGTGGCGCTTAAACACGCTGAACCGGGAGCTGGCAGAAGAGGCGGCCATCGTCGAGCGATGGGCCGCGTTTGGCGGAAACCCGAGCGTGGACGCGAGGTCGGAGCGGTTATCTGAGGCTCTGACTCGCGTCTGCGATGCGGCGATGCGAAGGGCAGGGTCTGTCCAGCCGCGGCGGCGGGTGTATTGGTGGAACGACAACCTTGAAGGGCTGCGTGCTGCTAGTCACGCAGCCCAACGAAGATACACCCGCTACCGCGGTCGTAGGGCCGGAAACCCTGTCCTCGTGGAGGAGTTGCGCGCCGCATACCGGGACGCCCGAGCGGCCCTTCGCTCGGCGATCAAGGCCGCCAAAGACGAGTCGTGGAAGGTGTGGCTCGAGACTTTAAATGGAGATCCGTGGGGGCGCCCGTATAAGGCCGTGAGCGACAAACTCCGGCCTTATGCGCCCCCGCTCACTAGGTCTCTCGAGCCCACCTTCACTAGTGAAGTTGTCAGCTCCCTCTTCCCTGCGCGGGAAGAGTGGGTCCCGCCGTGTATGGCGGCACCAGATGGAACGCCGGCTGACACGGAGGCGATTCCGCCCGTGTCCGATGCCGAGTTAGGGGCAGCGGTTCTCAAACTCAAGATGAGACACCGCGCCCCCGGTCCGGACGGCATCCCAGGGCGGGTCGTCGCCCTGGTCATGCCGGCGTTCGAAGAAGAGACGCTCTCCCTGATGTCGGAGTGTTTGGCGTCGGGTAGAGTCCCGCGGACGTGGAAGACCGGGAAGCTCGTGCTGCTTAAGAAGCACGGGCGCCCCGTCGAGTCACCGTCGGCCTACCGCCCCATTGTTCTGCTCGGCGAGATGAGCAAGCTTTTCGAGCGGGTGCTCGCTGCTCGTCTCGTCGGGCACCTTGAGGGGGCGGGGCCCAACCTCGACGGCGGCCAGTACGGGTTTCGTCGCGGGCGGTCTACCCTGGACGCCATCTCCCGACTCAGGGACAGCGTCCAAGAGGCGGTCGGTCGGGGGGAGGTGTTGTTGGCGGTGTCGCTGGACATCGCGAACGCCTTCAACACCATCCCCTGGCAGACCATCGCCGAGGCGCTGAGGTACCACAACGTCCCGTGGTACCTCAGGCGCGTCCTTGCGGACTATTTCGTGGACCGGGCCATTATCTACCCGGCCCGGTCAGGAATAGTCCGCAAGGAGATGTCGTGCGGTGTTCCACAGGGGTCGGTGCTTGGTCCGCTCCTGTGGAACATCGGCTATGACTGGGTCCTGCGCGGTGCAACTCTAACGGGGGTCGGCATTATATGCTACGCCGACGACACCCTCGTCACCGCGCGGGGCCCAGAATTCAGGGACGCGAAGGTTCTGGCCACCGCGGGCGTTGCCCAGGTGGTCAGCCGCATCAGGGCGCTGGGACTCCAGGTGGCTCTCGAAAAGTCCGAGGCCGTGTTTTTCCACGGGCCTCGGCGGGGGCCACCTCGAGATTCCTTCATTGTGGTGAGCGGCACCCCCATCGCTATCGGGGAGACCATGAAGTACCTAGGATTGGTCCTCGATAGTCGATGGGGTTTCGTCGAGCACTTCAGGCGCCTGGCACCCAAACTGGTGTCATACGCCGGAAGGCTGGCGCGGCTGCTCCCCAATAAAGGGGGGCCGGAAAGTACATGTCGCCGTCTCTATGACGGTGTAGTGCGCTCCAAGGCGCTCTACGGAGCGCCCATTTGGGCGGACGCTCTCTGCGCCAAAACCATCCCCCTGCTGCGGAGGCCGCAGCGGGTGATTGCGCAGAGGGCGGCGCGAGCGTACTGCACCGTCTCTTATGAGGCGGCGTGTCTAATTGGAGGAAGCCCCCCGTGGGATCTCGAGGCTGGAGTCCTCAAGCGCGTGTACGAGGAAAGCGCCCTGGTGCGGATGAATGGAGGTCGCCCACTCCCGGACGAGATCGATCGCTGGAGACAGTCTGCTCGCGACGATCTCTTCCGGAAGTGGGCCATTAGGTTGGCGTGTCCCTCCGCGAGTGTGCGGCTCGTGGGGGCTGTCCGGCCCGTTCTTCGGCCTTGGGTAGAGAGGGCGCACGGTGCGCCGACGTACCACCTCACTCAGCTCCTCACAGGACATGGCTGTTTCGCCAAGTACCTGTGGGAGGTGGTGGGTGTGGAGTCGGACCCCGTGTGCCGTCACTGCCCAAGTGGCGCCGTGGACTCGGCAGAGCACACACTCGCCGAGTGCGCGGCGTGGGACGGGCCGCGAGTCGCCCTCACGGGCCTAATTGGTTTTGATTTGTCGCTGCCGGCTGTGGTGCGAGCCATGGTCGGCAGCCAGGAGTGTTGGGCCGCCGTCACCTCTTTTGCCAATGAGGTGATGGCGGCAAAGAGAGAGGAATTGCGGGTGCGGGAGCGTGCAGGTCAAACGCTCCCGCCTCGCCGTCCGGTTCGGGGGCGTCGCATGGCTCAGTTCATGCGCGCTCCCGACTAGTGTTGTTCCGGTGGGTGGTGGTCGGGGGACCTCACCCACCGATGATCGTTTGGCGGAAGGCACCTCCCCGTGTTCCGGAGGTGCCTTAGTGCCCGCCCGCTCGGCCGCTCTCTACCCCCTCTGCTTTCAGAGGGGTGCTCGAGAGTGGTGCGATGCGGGCTTGTTTTCTTCAGCTCCTTAGGGAGCTCCGGGGGCCGACCATCTGGTCCCCCGAGGAGAGCCCCAAACCTACGGGGCATCCCTAGCCGGGTCGATGTAGAATCTGCTCTTCATATCCCTCGGCCCGGCTATAGGGTGAGTCGGAACACCGCGGGGTTTAGTGGGTAGGACGGTCCCTGTTTTCGGGACCGGTGAGTCCCACACACCGTCCCAGCTACCCCCGTAGCTGGGATGACGGTGCCTAAACGCATTCCCCGCGTCAACAAAAAAAAAAAAAAAAAAACCTAACCTAACCTAACCTGGGGTGCTAGGTCGGGGAACCTCCTAGTGTGCTTGGACCGGTTTCCTTTCCCTTTGGGCTATATGCCCGGGGGGAGTGGCAACTGGACTAAGACGGTGCATCCTGGATAGTCGGCTAACAGGCGCAGCGCTGGAGTCTGCTGCCCCTGTAAGTCGATGAACCAATATCCCGACAACCGACCCCATGTCGCAGGGGGTCGTGGTATGGCGGGCCTGCTAGGCCTGCGGTTGCGGCGTTCACCGCCGTGACAATTGTGACGTCCGCTCCCGGCTACGGCCGGTAGAAGCGCTTTCGTTCGTCGGTCTTCCCGACCGAAGCCGACCCCATTGCACGAGGGGGTCGTAGTATGGCGAGCCTTCAAGGCCCAAGTTTTCGTTAATCTGCGAGGTTTGCTCCCGGCAGCGGCCGGTTAGAGCGAATATGCTGTATGTCAGTGGCCGCATGTGCGGGTGTTCTGCCTGTGCGGCTGTTTCCGCCTGTACGGCAGCCTGTCTGTGCGGCAGTTAAGCCCCTCGGCACACAGCAGCTTGGGCGGCTGCTTGAGTGTGGGCTTCTGCTCGCCTGTACGGCTGGTCCGTCTGTGCGGCCGTTCCGCCTGTGCAGCCCGTTCGCCTGTGCGGCCGCTCCATACAGCAGTAGTAGGGGTGTGCCATCCTTTAACATCTTGGCAAGCTGACCCCATTGCACGAGGGGGTCGTAGTATGGCGGGCCTTCAAGGCCCGCGGTGTACACGCGAGGTATGCTCCCGGCTGCGGCCGGTTTGAGCGAGGTGCTGTGCGGCAGTGGCCGCATAGGCTGCTGTTCCGCCTGTGCGGCTGTTTCCGCCTGTACGGCAGCCTGTCTGTGCGGCAGTTAAGCCCCTCGGCACACAGCAGCTTGGGTGGCTGCTTGAGTGTGGGCTTCTGCTCCGCCTGTACGGCTGGTCCGTCTGTGCGGCTGTTCCGACTGTGCGGCCCTTCCGCCTGTGCGGCCGCTCCATACAGCATCAGTAGGGGCCTGTCACTGCCGATCGTGGTGCAAGTCATGGTCGGCAGTCAGGCGTGCCGATTCGCAATCGATTCGGCGGGAGGCACACTGAGCAAGGGAGCGGGAGTAATGAAAAATACTCCCGCTTCGCCGTGCAGTTCGGGGGCGCCGCGGTAAGGAGTCACTGCGCGCCCCCCCCTGAATACTTGTTGGCCGTGGGCGTAAGGTCGGGGGACGCCGCCCATTGACGGCCATATGGTGGAAGGCACCTCCCCGTGTTCCGGAGGTGCCCTTAGTGCCCGCCCGCTCGGCCGCTCTCTACCCCCTCTGCTTGCAGAAGGGCGCTCGAGAGTGGTGCGATGCGGGCTTGTTTTCTTCAGCTCCTTAGGGAGCTCTGGGGGGCCGACCATCTGGTCCCCCGAGGAGAGCCCCAACCTTACGGGGCATCCCTAGCCGGGTCGACGTTGAATCTACATTTTCATATCCCTCGGCCCGGCTATAGGGTGAGTCGGAACACCGCGGGGTTTAGTGGGTAGGACGGTCCCTTCTTCCGGGACCGGTGAGTCCCACACACCGTCCCAGCTACCCCCGTAGCTGGGATGACAGTGCCTAAACGCATTCCCCGCGTCAACAAAAAAAAAAAACCTAACCTAACCTAACCTAACCTAACCATATTGGTAGTTAGTATACTTAGTGCGTCTTACTTGCTGATAGCGACTATCATACATCGTTAGCTTCGTCTCTTCGAGCCCTACGCGATTCTATAGTGTTTCTGCGAAATTCTAGTTGTATTTTTGGTATTTAAACCGTTTTTCATCAAAATTTTTCATTTGTAAGGGTCTCGCAGCTTTTCAGTTGTTATCTTTCGTCCATAATCTTCAAACCTGTTTATATTTTCATCTGGAATTGTGTACGAGGTCTTCTCGCGTCGTACGGTTCCACTTTTGTGGTTCTGAAACAAAAATTTGATACAAATTAGACAGTCAACAGTTAAAAATAGTAATTTTCAGTCAAAAATACATATAAATTCAAATCTTTTTCCAAATTTTTCTATTACAGTCCATAGCTTATCATACATCAAGGTGTGCGCCGTCGTGATACGCATCCGACGGTGCCGATTTGGTATTGATAAGTCCATAATCATCATCACCAGACCCCAATTAGTGTTGCAAAAATCATACAAATTAGCTTTTCCCTCAAAATTTTTGCGTTTTCCGAATTAAATTACAGCATTTTCCTAGCCACAACTGTGCGCCGTCTCGCCACCTATCCTTCAACACCTCTATCTTCTCTCTGAGGCAAGTGGTTCTTGAAATATAAGCGATTTTATCATTTTGCGGGCCCGCCCGCCCACCCTTAATTTACTGCTTAGGCACTAAGGTTCGTCTAGAACAAATCTTAATAAAAAAAAAAATTTTATTTCTCAAATTTATTTTTAATAGCCTAACCATGCTCAGAAGCCCGCTCAGTAAGGCGCATAGTCTTTGTAACTTACAATTATCTGGATTTTCATCACTGGGACAAGAAACTGAACAAATCCCCATGGCTAGCTCCTCCTCTAAGAAACCGGGATTTAAAGTGCCTCCAGCTCGCCAACCAATCGTCCCGAAAAACAAATTGGCGGCTGCGATTGAGAGCCACCAAAAAATAAAAGAAGGCTGCAAAGAGTCAAAGAACATTAAAAGAGAAATCAGACTTGAAATAGAAGATCAAGCTAACCTACTCCTGGCCATAATAATGAGTTATGAAAAGGAAATAGAGGGCCCGGAGAGTGACATGGGACCTCAAGAGACAAATCAACAGGACAGTATAAGCCGCAAAGCAGAGCTTAACATTGAAAGGCTCTCAAAGCAATTGCAGGAGCATACAGAAATACTGACAAAAACTGCGGAGCAAATGAAAGAACTTAAATCCGCAGTACTGGAAAACTCCGAGATACAGGCAAGATCATCACACGCCGGCGTGACCGTTGCCCCTCAGGTTCAACATCAGACTCCTCCAGCCAAAACAACGTCATACAGAGATGCTGTTCTCAAACGTTTCCCAGTGCTTGTAGAGTCAATAGACCCGACCCACTCTGGAAACGACGTATTCACAAAAATCAAAGACAGTGTGGACGTGGTGCAGCTGGGTGTGGGCGTTAATAGCTTGCGCCGCACCAAAAACAGCAAAGTCATCATAAACTGTGACACTGAAGACGATCGCAAGCGACTGACAGGCGCAATCAGAGACGCTGCAAAGGGCTTAACCGTCTCCAAGCCCCACACCAGGAATCCACTACTTCGCCTCATGGGAGTCTCCACCGACACCACCAATCAGAAAGTGGAAGAGGCAATACTGAAGCAAAATAGTGGCCTACTCACCAACCTGGAACTGAAAAATGAAAAGGTCCGAGTGATTCGCAGGACTAGAGGACGACACAATGCCGTACACAATGTAATAGTGGAGACCACTCCTCAGGTGTGGAACCAACTTAGGGACCAGCGAGTGCGACTGGGATATCAAATGGTGTTGGCCGTTGACCAGTCCCCACTCCTCCAATGTTACCGCTGCATGGGATATGCACACCGCGCCAGCGAATGCAAATCTGAAACAGAGGTCTGCGGATACTGCGCAGGACTTCATGACACGCGGCAGTGCCCGGATCGCAACGTAAGGCCAACCTGCACCCATTGCAAGACTGGAAGGGAAGAAGGATCCATGCATCACCCAGCTTACAGCACCGAATGCCCACAATGGCAGAAATGGGATCGGATAGCGCGCCTATCGGTCAATTATTGCTAAGGTTGTCCCAGGGCAAGAAGAAAGGCAGCGTCTCCACTTTGGACAGGTCAACCTAGGCAGGGGACATAAGGCGACTGTCGAGTGCCTGCACGCCGCAACTCTTAAAAATATTTCCGTGCTCCTATTACAAGAACCATACATAGGAGGACAGGGAGTTATGACGGCATCTCCTCACCGTCTAATACAAGACACAAGAGGGAAGAAACCAGTGCGCGCGGCAATAGTTATCCTCGACAAATCCCTTGACCTAGTAGTTGACCAGTCCTTCGTGAGGGACTCTATAGTCGGGGTCAAACTCAGGATGGGAAACAGAAGTCTTGGCCTCATCAATGTATATTACGACGGCGAGAAGGACATTGATGAAGATCTTAAATTCTCGAAATACATCATGGAGAATATGAACGCCGATGACTATATCCTGGGTGGCGACCTCAACGCTGCCAGCGTGTGGTGGGGCAGCTCATCGGATGACGGACGGGGCACACAGTTCATCGACTTCACCGCGGAAATGGACCTGAATATACTAAATGTTGGGAACACGCCTACATTTAGTGTAATCAGGAACAACACCATATGCCAAAGCATAGTGGACGTCACGACCTGCACGAAGGGGCTGCTCGACAAAGTCACAAACTGGCGAGTCAACCTAGATGTGGTTACCCTATCGGACCATCGTCAAGTAGAGTTTGTCTTAGCGGTCACGGGTTTACCACAGCCAAAACGAAAAACCACTCGCCAGTATAACACAAAAAAAGCCGACTGGATCAGTTTCCGCAAACATCTTACAGAGGAGCTCCTTCGTAAGGGGATCGAGGCGGACACTATCGCAAAGGCGGAGACTGAAGAGGACCTGGAGGCTTTGGTGACCAAATATACGTCTGCCATAACCCTTGCCTGCGAGGAAGCTATGCCAAAGTTGCCCATGACTGCCAAGACCAGGCCAACACGGTGGTGGACCCCCGAGCTAACATCGCTAAAGGCAGAGGTTAACAGGTGCCGAAGACGCGTCACCAAAGCCAACCCACAAAGACGACCGACCGTGGTCTCGCTGTATGTAGAAGTTCGGAACAAATACAAAGAGCTGATTCAGAAGACGATGAATGATAGCTGGAAGAACTTCTGCACCAGCGAGACCCGGGAAACCGTATGGCAGAGAACCTATCGAGTGCTGAAACTCTGTGACAATCGCACCGAAGAACAACTGCTCAGACAGACAAACACCTCTGCAACCTTAGGTCCGAGGGAGTCCGCAGTGCTTCTAGCTGAGCAGTTCTTCCCCAAGGACGACGATAGCACAGACACAGAGGAGCAGCACTCGATAAGGCAGAGGGTCGCAGACCATCAAGGTGAGACTACTTCGGCGGGAGACCAACCAGCACCCGAATTCACTTCGGAAGAGGTGGAGGAGGTCTACTCGCAAATGAACCCTAAGAAGTCTCCCGGAGAGGATGGCCTAACATCGGACATTTGTGAAGCAGGATACCGAGCGGCACCCAACATCCAGCTGCAACTGCTTAACAGGTGTCTGAAATTGGGTATATTTCCAAAATTATGGAAGGTTGCCAGGATAAAAGTTATCCCAAAACCAGGCAAAGATGACTACACACTACCAAAGTCATACCGCCCCATTGGGCTACTGCCGGTTTTGGGAAAAGTACTGGAAAAACTGCTGGCCAAAAGAATCGCATGGCAAATTGGAAATTCCAAAACCCTGAGCCAACGCCAGTATGGATTCACTCCGCAAAAAGGGACAGATGATGCCTTATGTGACGCCTTAAAAATCATCAGGACGGGTGTGAAGGAAAAGGGGATCGTAGCAGTGGTCTCGCTAGACATCGAGGGTGCATTCGATAACTGTTGGTGGCCCGGAATCCTCAACGAGCTTAAAGGTAAAGACTTCAACGGACAAACTATGGCCCTGATCCAAAGTTACCTCAAAGACAGGACCATACGCCTCAACTACCTGGGCGAAGAGGTAGAAGCCGACACCAACAGAGGATGCGTACAGGGTTCGATTCTGGGTCCCCTTTTCTGGAACATTCAATTAGATCCTCTCCTCCAACGGGCAAATAAGCTTGAGGCTCACATACAGGCGTTCGCAGACGACCTCTTGCTCATCGCCAAGGGCAAAAACGCCGAGGAAGCGCAACAAAGGGCAAACGAGGCCCTCAGCGTAATAGCTGAGTGGGGAAAATCCCACAAAATGAGGTTTGCTCCCCAAAAAACACAGGCGCTACTCGTGACCAATCAAATAAAATACAATATACCGGCCCTAACACTGCTTGGCGATGCAATAACATATAGTGACTCCATTAAAGTTCTAGGCTTAACGATCGACGCTAAGCTCAATTTTAACACACACATTAAGTCTGTGACCAATAAAGCAGTCAGAATCTATAAAAATCTTTCGAGAGTCGTCAGAACCCAATGGGGATTAAACCCCGAAATAACCAGGCTCCTTTACTTGACCGCAGTAGAACCAGTGGTCCTCTACGCAGCTTGCGCCTGGGCCCCTGCGGTCAAGTACAAACATAATCAAGACCAACTGGAACGACTCACTCGCACTTTCGCCCTCATGATAACTAAAGCGCATCGCACCACATCCATGGTAGCCAGCACACTCTTAGCTCGCATCATCCCGCTAGATCTGAGGGCGAAAGAAATCTGCGACCTGTACAAGATCAAAAAGGGGGAACCCCTGCTAGAACTTCCAGGAAGACCTATGGAAATGAGAGTTCACCCATACACCTTGCCCCATCCAAGCCTGAGAAAACGGATCGCATACGGAACGATCAAAAACCAAAGCGAGGACGACAACATCACTGACGCAGTAAAAATATACACAGATGGCTCAAAGATCGAAGGAAAAGTGGGAGCAGCGCTCACCATAAGAAACGAAGGCGTAGAGGGGCGCTGCGTCAAACTGAAGCTGGCAGACTACTGCAGCGTTTACCAGGCTGAACTCTTAGCGATTCTGGAAGCCGTGAAGCAAGCCAGTAAAGCTAAACACACGACAGCAACCATACTCAGTGACTCCAGAGCTGCGCTGGACGCCCTGAGCTGTCGCACTACAAGCAACCCTCTCGTCGCCGAAATACAGGACCACATAATTAACTCACCAACAACTGAGTTCCGATTCTATTGGGTCAAAGCCCACGAGGGAATCACCGGCAACGAGAGAGCCGATGAGCTCGCTAAAGAGGCAGCGCTGCGGTTGAAAACAGCTCCAAAATATGACGCGTTCCCACTTTCCTATGCGCGCCGAAACATCAGAGAGGAAACCATAGGAGAGTGGCAGAGTCGATACGAGTCAGCCGATGCAGGAGCCGTCACAAGGACACTCTTTCCGGACGTGGCAAAGGCCTACAGAATCCTCAAGACAGAGCAAACCACAAACCTCAGGACACAGCTCTTCACCGGTCACTGTGGCCTGAGACAATACCTGCATCGTTTTAAAATTGCCAGCAGCCCGTCCTGCACCTGCGACGACATTACCGATGAAGACATATGGCATGTCTTAACACAGTGCCCAAAGTACGGATTAGCGCGTCAAGAATGTGAATGGGCCATGCAAACAGACCTAAGCATAGACAACATCAAAAACCTGCTAGAAGACAGCAAACAGAGAGCCATATTCACAAAATTCGCGGAGAAAGTGCTTGGTCAAGCAGTCAAGGCAAACGGCTCTACTATAAAACTGCCCAACCCCTAGAAATACTACGTTAACGTAATTAGCACTACAAATAACATGTATATTATGTAAATATTTATATATATATATATATATAAATCTTAGAAATAAATCATATGTAATAAAGAAACCTTCATAAGTTCATAACAATATTATCGTGATACAATTATAAGCAATATAAACCTTAGGAATAAACAACAGCAAATATTAAATAATAATAGACAAATTATTATCTAATTAAAAATGAATAAAAACCAATTAAAAAGAACTACTAACAAAAAAGTAATAAAAGTTGTTGCATTTAATAGCAACAGTACAAAACAGGCCCCTCATTCAGACGGGGGGGGGCAAAAAAAAAAAAAAAAAAAAAAAAAAAAAAAAAAAAAACCTAACCTAACCTAACCTAACCTAACCTAACCTAACCCCCCATGGGGCGGGGCCCCAAGTGTTGTTCGTTTACGTCCACGTCGTCCGCCCTGGACCCCAACTTGACCACCGTAACGGAGTGGCAAGTTGGGTGACCGAATTTCGAACAGCTGGACTTGAGGCCATTAGAACACTTATCTATCATGGATGCGAATACCAAGAATAAAAATGAGAATGACGCGAAAGTGTCGAGGCCCGGGACTCCAACCCCGGGCGAGAAGGAGCTGCGGGTGTCGCTGTCGCGCTGCGATAGCGCCCCGCAGGCTTCAGGGAGCATCAAATGCGACTGGCAGCGGCTGTCGGACTCCGATAGCAGCTGCCAGTCGATGATGACGGTTTCCTCCCGTCCCTCCCCGACTCCCAGGTTGTGGCAGCGCAAGCGCTGCAACAGTAAAAGCCCTGGGGAGTCGGGCAGCGACGGTGAGGAGTCGGCTGGCCCCAGCACCATCAGGGGCCAGCCCGGTAAAAGAGGGCGTGGGCGCCCTCCAACGACGGGCCAGTATGTCGGCCTGGCTCAGGCTCGAGCTAGCTACGCTGCGGCCAAGGAGCGCGAGCTTGAGCTCCAGGCGGAGGAGGAGCTCGCTCGGGACGCTTTTCAGGCCGAAGAGGAGGAGCGTCTGAAGCGGGAGGAGCGGCGATGCTCCTTCCTCCGGAAATCCCCGACGCTGGAGGAGGCGTCGACGTCGGCAGCTGCTCCTGTCCTTAGGTGCGAGCAGCTGTCGAAGGCGGTAGAGGAGGCGGTGAAGGCGATCGATACGATCGCCTACAAATCCTCCCGCCTGAAGGGCCAGAGTGTCCAGGGCCTGCGGAGTGCCGCCGGGTCGATTCTGGAACATATGCGAGAGATGGCCTCCCTCAAGTGTAGCGACGAGGTCATGCGCTTGAAGGGAGAGCTCGCGGCCGTGCGGGGCCAGATGGAGGAATTGAGGCGCCAGTTGAGCGCCGCTCCAACACCGTCGGCGGGGCTGTCGCGTGATGAGGTGCTGTACCTCATCGACGCGCGCCGCGCCGGCTTCGAGGATCGGCTGCTCCCGGCGCCTCGGTTGCGTCCTCCCCTCGCGGCGGACGCGCGCAATGCTGCCCGCATGGCCAGTGCTCCAGCACCTGGCGGTGCACCTGTCGCCCCCTCACAGGGCCCTTCCATCGGCGCTTCGGCGCCCACGCGCTCAAAGCGCAAGGCCGCTGGCGCCTCTGCCGCCGCGCCTCTGCCTGCCGTCCCCTCCACATCTGAGGTGGAGGTGACGGAAACTGTCGTGGCCGTTCCGCCGGCCTCTTCTTCTTCTCTCCCAGCACAGGGGGAGAAGAAGAACAGGAGGAAGAAGAAGAGCGCTGCGGCGCGTGAGGTAGAGGCGACGCGCCGAGAGCGTCAGTCGGCCTTAAGCCAACCGGCCCCGGCTTCCACGTCTCAGTCCCAAACTGAGACGTGGAACAATGTTGTTAAGCGGCCGAAGAAACCCGCTAATGCGCCCGCTAGGGCACCCGCGAAGCCAGGCGCAAAGAAGAAGAGCGCCCCGAATCTCCGCTCACCGCGAACCGCAGCGGTGGTTATTACGCTGCAGCGGGAAGCGGAGGTTCGGGGCGTGACATACGCCGAAAAGCTTGCCGAGGCTGAGAGGTCAATCGACCTCAAAAGCCTCGGCATCGACGGCTTGCGCTTCCGCACTGCAGCCACCGGGGGACGTATCCTCGAGGTGGCTGGTGCGGAGAGGAGCGCCAAAGCGGACGCATTAGCGGAAAAACTAAGGGCGTCCCTCGGCGACGACGTTCGTGTCGCCAGGCCGGAGAAGTGCGCGGAGCTGCGCATCTCCGGCCTCGGCGATTCAGCGACGAAGGAGGTTGTGGCGCGGGTGGTGGCGGACGTTGGAGGTTGCGCCATCACCAGCGTCGTTGTCGGGGCTATCGTTCGCCAGGCGAGCAGGGAGGGCACGGCGTGGGTGAAGTGCCCCGTCGCGGCGGCCAAACTTGTAACGGATGGCCGCCCCCTCGTCATCGGTTGGACCCGCGTCCGTGCGGTCCTTTTGGAGTCCAGGCCGCAGCGGTGCTTCCGCTGCCTGGATGTGGGGCACGTGGGGGCCAGGTGTGCTGCGGGAGTTGACCGCAGCGCCCTGTGCTTCCGCTGCGGGCAGCCCGGCCACAAGGCGGCCGGCTGCGCCGCGGAACCGCACTGCCCCGTGTGTGCGGCGGCGGGAGAGACCGCTGCGCACCGCCTGGGCGCCAAGGCTTGCCTGGCGGCGTCAAAAAAGCGGCGTCGTCGCCGAGGAGGAGTCGGTGGGAAGCGGGTCGGGCCGGTCGCGGACCCCGCTCCCACCCAAACTGAGGAGGTTATGGACACCACCCAATCTTAAATGTCCACATTCTCGGTCCTGCAGGCCAACGTCAGGCACTGCGCTGCGGCCCAGGATGTTTTGATCCAGTCCGTAGCGCAGTGGCAGACGACCGTGGCTGTAGTCGCCGAACCGTACGCGGTTCGTGCCCGTGATGATTGGGCCAGCGACCGCGACGGTGGAGTGGCTATCGTCTCCCAGCGGGGCGCCTTCGATAAGGTGTCCAAAGGACGAATGTGCGTCCTCGCGCTGCTGGGAGACGCTGCAGTGATCGGGGTGTACTGTCCGCCCAGGAAGACCCGAGCTCAATTTGAGCAGTTACTCGTTGAGCTCGGGGCTCTTGTGGCGGAAGCACACCCCACCCCGCTCATCGTCGTCGGGGACTTCAACGCCCACTCTACGGCGTGGGGATCTCCGGCGACGGACTTGCGGGGGGAGTTGTTAGAGGATTGGGCGGTGTCCATGGATTTGGTGCTGCTGAATCAGGGGACGGTCCCCACGTACGTGGGGGAGAACGGGAACACGTCTATCGTGGACCTGTCCTTCGCCAGTTCTGCCCTGGCGAACCACGTACGTGGCTGGAGGGTGGTCACGGAGGTGGAGACGATGTCGGACCACCGGTATGTCCGATTTGATATCGTCTCCCCCGCCCTGAGGACCCAGGATCGTCCCCTGGCCGGTGAGGGCCCACGGTGGCGCTTAAAAACGCTGAACCGGGAGCTGGCGGAAGAGGCGGCCATCGTCGAGCGATGGGCCGCGTTTGGCGGAAACCCGAGCGTGGACGCGAGGTCGGAGCGGTTATCTGAGGCTCTGACTCGCGTCTGCGATGCGGCGATGCGAAGGGCAGGGTCTGTCCAGCCGCGGCGGCGGGTGTATTGGTGGAACGACAACCTTGAAGGGCTGCGTGCTGCTAGTCACGCAGCCCAACGAAGATACACCCGCTACCGCGGTCGTAGGGCCGGAAACCCTGTCCTCGTGGAGGAGTTGCGCGCCGCATACCGGGACGCCCGAGCGGCCCTTCGCTCGGCGATCAAGGCCGCCAAAGACGAGTCGTGGAAGGTGTGGCTCGAGACTTTAAATGGAGATCCGTGGGGGCGCCCGTATAAGGCCGTGAGCGACAAACTCCGGCCTTATGCGCCCCCGCTCACTAGGTCTCTCGAGCCCACCTTCACTAGTGAAGTTGTCAGCTCCCTCTTCCCTGCGTGGGAAGAGTGGGTCCCGCCGTGTATGGCGGCACCAGATGGAACGCCGGCTGACACGGAGGCGATCCCGCCCGTGTCCGATGCCGAGTTAGGGGCAGCGGTTCTCAAACTCAAGATGAGACACCGCGCCCCCGGTCCGGACGGCATCCCAGGGCGGGTCGTCGCCCTGGTCATGCCGGCGTTCGAAGAAGAGACGCTCTCCCTGATGTCGGAGTGTTTGGCGTCGGGTAGAGTCCCGCGAACGTGGAAGACGGGGAAGCTCGTGCTGCTTAAGAAGCACGGGCGCCCCGTCGAGTCGCCGTCGGCCTACCGCCCTATTGTTCTGCTCGGCGAGATGAGCAAGCTTTTCGAGCGGGTGCTCGCTGCTCGTCTCGTCGGGCACCTTGAGGGGGCGGGGCCCAACCTTGACGGCGGCCAGTACGGGTTCCGTCGCGGGCGGTCTACCCTGGACGCCATCTCCCGACTCAGGGACAGCGTCCAAGAGGCGGTCGGTCGGGGGGAGGTGTTGTTGGCGGTGTCGCTGGACATCGCGAACGCCTTCAACACCATCCCCTGGCAGACCATCGCCGAGGCGCTGAGGTACCACAAGGTCCCGTGGTACCTCAGGCGCGTCCTTGCGGACTACTTCGTGGACCGGGCCATCATCTACCCGGCCCGGTCGGGAATAGTCCGCAAGGAGATGTCGTGTGGTGTTCCACAGGGGTCGGTGCTTGGTCCGCTCCTGTGGAACATCGGCTATGACTGGGTCCTGCGCGGTGCAACTCTTACGGGGGTCGGCGTTATCTGCTACGCCGACGACACCCTCGTCACCGCGCGGGGCCCAGAATTCAGGGACGCGAAGGTTCTGGCCACCGCGGGCGTTGCCCAGGTGGTCAGCCGCATCAGGGCGCTGGGACTCCAGGTGGCTCTCGAAAAGTCCGAGGCCGTGTTTTTCCACGGGCCTCGGCGGGGGCCACCTCGAGATTCCTTCATTGTGGTGAGCGGCACCCCCATCGCTATCGGGGAGACCATGAAGTACCTAGGATTGGTCCTCGATAGTCGATGGGGTTTCGTCGAGCACTTCCGGCGCCTGGCACCCAAACTGGTGTCATACGCCGGAAGGCTGGCGCGGCTGCTCCCCAATAAAGGGGGGCCGGAAAGTGCATGTCGCCGTCTCTACGACGGTGTAGTGCGCTCCAAGGCGCTCTACGGAGCGCCTATTTGGTCGGACGCTCTCTGCGCCAAAACCATCCCCCTGCTGCGGAGGCCGCAGCGGGTGATTGCGCAGAGGGCGGCGCGAGCGTACTGCACCGTCTCTTACGAGGCGGCGTGTCTAATTGGAGGAAGCCCCCCGTGGGATCTCGAGGCTGGAGTCCTCAAGCGTGTCTACGAGGAAAGCGCCCTGGTGCGGAATAATGGAGGTCGCCCACTCCCGGACGAGATCGATCGCTGGAGACAGTCTGCTCGCGACGATCTCTTCTGGAAGTGGGCCATTAGGTTGGCGTGTCCCTCCGCGAGCGCGCGGCTCGTGGGGGCTGTCCGGCCCGTTCTTCGGCCTTGGGTAGAGAGGGCGCACGGTGCGCCGACGTACCACCTCACTCAGCTCCTCACAGGACATGGCTGTTTCGCCAAGTACCTGTGGGAGGTGGTGGGTGTGGAGTCGGACCCCGTGTGCCGTCACTGCCCAAGTGGCGCCGTGGACTCGGCAGAGCACACGCTTGCCGAGTGCGCGGCGTGGGACGGGCCGCGTGTCGCCCTCACGGGCCGTGTTGGTGTTGATTTGTCGCTGCCGGCTGTGGTGCGAGCCATGGTCGGCAGCCAGGAGTGTTGGGCCGCCGTCACCTCGTTTGCTTGTGAGGTGATGGCGGCCAAGAGAGAAGAGTTGCGGGTGCGGGAGCGTGCAGGTCAAACGCTCCCGCCTCGTCGTCCGGTTCGGGGGCGTCGCATGGCTCAATTCATGCGCGCTCCCGACTAGTGTTGTCCCGGTGGGTGGTGGTCGGGGGACCTCACCCACCGATGATCGTTTGGCGGAAGGCACCTCCCCGTGTTCCGGAGGTGCCTTAGTGCCCGCCCGCTCGGCCGCTCTCTGCCCTCTCTGCTTTCAGAGGGACGTACGAGGGCGGTGCGATGCGGGCTTGTTTTCTTCAGCTCCTTAGGGAGCTCCGGGGGGCCGACCATCTGGTCCCCCGAGGAGAGCCCCAACCCTACGGGGCATCCCTAGCCGGGTCGACGTAGAATCTTTAATTTCATATCCTTCGGCCCGGCTATAGGGTGAGTCGGAACACCGCGGGGTTTAGTGGGTAGGACGGTCCCTTCTTCCGGGACCGGTGAGTCCCACACACCGTCCCAGCTACCCCCGTAGCTGGGATGACGGTGCCTAAATGCATTCCCCGCGTCAACAAAAAAAAAAAAAAAACCTAACCTAACCTAAGGCGGTAGAGGAGGCGGTGAAGGCGATCGACACGATCGCCTACAAATCCTCCCGCCTGAAGGGCCAGAGCGTCCAGGGGCTGCGGAGTGCCGCCGGATCAATACTGGAGCATATGAGGGAGATGGCCTCCCTCAAGTGCAGTGATGAGATAATGCGCCTAAAGGGAGAGCTCGTGGCCGTGCGGGCCCAGATGGAGGAAATGAGGCGCCAGTTGAGCGCCGCTCCAACACCGTCGGCGGGGCTGTCGCGTGATGAGGTGCTGTACCTCATCGACGCGCGCCGCGCCGGCTTCGAGGATCGGCTGCTCCCGGCGCCTCGGTTGCGTCCTCCCCTCGCGGCGGACGCGCGCAATGCTGCCCGCATGGCCAGTGCTCCAGCACCCGGCGGTGCACCTGTCGCCCCCTCAGAGGGCCCTTCCGTCGGCGCTTCGGCGCCCACGCGCTCAAAGCGCAAGGCCGCTGGCGCCTCTGCCGCCGCGCCTCTACCTGCCGTCCCCTCCACATCTGAGGTGGAGGTGACGGAAACTGTCGCGGCCGTTCCGTCGGCCTCTTCTCCTTCTCCCCCAACTCAGGGGAGGAAGGGGAACCGAAAGAGGAGGAGCGCTGCGGCGCGTGAGGTGGAGGCGACGCGCCGAGAGCGGCAGCCGGCCTTAACACAGGCATCGGCCTCCACGTCTCAGTCCCAAACTGAGGCGTGGACCAACATTGTTAGGCGGCCGAAGAAGACGGCATCGACGCACGCCAATGCGCCCGCTAAGGCGCCCGTTAAAAGGAGCGCCCCGAATCTCCGCGCACCGCGAACTGCAGCAGTGGTGATAACGCTGCAGCGGGAAGCGGAGGGGCGGGGCGTAACCTACGCCGAAAAACTTGCCGAGGCTGAGAGGTCGATCGACCTCAAAAGCCTCGGCATTGACGGGCTGCGCTTCCGCACAGCGGCCACCGGGGGACGTATCCTCGAGGTCGCGGGTGCGGATAGAGGCGCAAAAGCGGACGCATTGGCGTCGAAATTAAGGGCGACCCTTGGTGACGACGTCCGCATCGCCAGGCCGGAGAAGTGCGCGGAGCTGCGCATCTCCGGTCTCGGCGATTCAGCGACGAAGGAGGTTGTGGCGCGGGTGGTGGCGGACGTTGGAGGTTGCGCCATCACCAGCGTCGTTGTCGGGGCTATCGTCCGCCAGGCAAGCAGAGAAGGCACGGCGTGGGTGAAGTGCCCCGTCGCGGCGGCCAAACTTTTAACTGATGGCCGCCCTGTAGTGATTGGTTGGACCCGCGTCCGTGCGGTGCTTTTGGAGTCCAGGCCGCAGCGGTGCTTCCGCTGCCTAGATGTGGGGCACGTGGGGGCCAGGTGTGCTGCGGGAGTTGACCGCAGCGCCCTGTGCTTCCGCTGCGGGCAGCCCGGCCACAAATCGGCCGGCTGCGCCGCGGATCCGCACTGCCCCGTGTGTGCGGCGGCGGGAGAGGCCGCTGCGCACCGCCTGGGCGCCAAGGCTTGCCTGGCGGCGTCAAAAAAACGACGTCGTCGCCGAGGAGGAGTCGGTGGGAGGCGGGTCGGGCCGGTCGCGGACCCCGCTCCCACCCAATCGTTGGAGGTTATGGACACTGCTCAATCCTAGATGTCCACATTCTCGATCCTGCAGGCCAACGTCAGGCACTGCGCTGCGGCCCAGGATGTTTTGATCCAGTCCGTAGCGCAGTGGCAGACGACCGTGGCTGTAGTCGCCGAACCGTACGCGGTTCGTGCCCGCGATGATTGGGCCAGCGACCGCGACGGTGAGGTGGCTATCGTCTCCCAGCGGGGCGCCTTTGACAGGGTGTCAAAAGGACGAATGTGCGTCCTCGCGCTGCTGGGAGACGCTGCAGTGATTGGGGTGTACTGTCCGCCCAGGAAGACCCGTGCTCAGTTTGAGCAGTTACTCATTGAGCTCGGGGCTCTTGTGGCGGAAGCACACCCCACCCCGCTTCTCGTCGTCGGGGACTTTAACGCCCACTCTACGGCGTGGGGATCTCCGGCGACGGACTTGCGGGGTGAGTTATTGGAGGACTGGGCAGTGTCCATGGGTTTGGTGCTGCTGAACCAGGGGGCGGTCCACACGTACGTGGGGGACAATGGCAACAGGTCCATTGTTGACCTGTCCTTCGCCAGTTCTGACCTGGCGAACCACGTACGTGGGTGGAGGGTGGTCACGGAGGTGGAGACGATGTCGGACCACCGGTACGTACGGTTCGATATCGTCTCCCCCGCCCTGAGGACCCAGGATCGTCCCCTGGCCGGTGAGGGCCCACGGTGGCGGTTAAACACGCTGAACCGGGAGCTGGCAGAAGAGGCGGCCATCGTCGAGCGATGGGCCGCGTTCGGTGGAAGTCCGGACGTAGACGCGAGGTCGGAGCGGTTATCTGAGGCTCTGACTCGCGTCTGCGATGCGGCGATGCGGAGGGCAGGGTCTGTCCACCCGCGGCGGCGGGTGTATTGGTGGAATGACAACCTTGAGGGGCTGCGTGCCGCTAGTCACGCAGCCCAACGGAGGTACACCCGCTACCGCGGTCGTAGGGCCAGGAACCCTGTCCTCGAAGAAGAGTTGCGCGCCGCATACCGGGACGCCCGAGCGGCCCTTCGCTCGGCAATCAAGGCCGCGAAGGAGGAGTCATGGAAGGTGTGGCTCGAGACTTTAAATGGAGATCCGTGGGGGCGCCCGTATAAGGTCGTGAGCGACAAACTCCGGCCTTATGCGCCCCCGCTCACTAGGTCTCTCGAGCCCACCTTCACTAGTGAAGTTGTCAGCTCCCTCTTCCCTGCGCGGGAAGAGTGGGTCCCGCCGTGTATGGCGGCACCAGATGGAACGCCGGCTGACACGGAGGCGATTCCGCCCGTGTCCGATGCCGAGTTAGGGGCAGCGGTTCTCAAACTCAAGATGAGACACCGCGCCCCCGGTCCGGACGGCATCCCAGGGCGGGTCGTCGCCCTGGTCATGCCGGCGTTCGAAGAAGAGACGCTCTCCCTGATGTCGGAGTGTTTGGCGTCGGGTAGAGTCCCGCGGACGTGGAAGACGGGGAAGCTCGTGCTGCTTAAGAAGCACGGGCGCCCCGTCGAGTCGCCGTCGGCCTACCGCCCCATTGTTCTGCTCGGCGAGATGAGCAAGCTTTTCGAGCGGGTGCTCGCTGCTCGTCTCGTCGGGCACCTTGAGGGGGCGGGGCCCAACCTCGACGGCGGCCAGTACGGGTTTCGTCGCGGGCGGTCTACCCTGGACGCCATCTCCCGACTCAGGGACAGCGTCCAAGAGGCGGTCGGTCGGGGGGAGGTGTTGTTGGCGGTGTCGCTGGACATCGCGAACGCCTTCAACACCATCCCCTGGCAGACCATCGCCGAGGCGCTGAGGTACCACAACGTCCCGTGGTACCTCAGGCGCGTCCTTGCGGACTATTTCGTGGACCGGGCCATTATCTACCCGGCCCGGTCAGGAATAGTCCGCAAGGAGATGTCGTGCGGTGTTCCGCAGGGGTCGGTGCTTGGTCCGCTCCTGTGGAACATCGGCTATGACTGGGTCCTGCGCGGTGCAACTCTAACGGGGGTCGGCATTATATGCTACGCCGACGACACCCTCGTCACCGCGCGGGGCCCAGAATTCAGGGACGCGAAGGTTCTGGCCACCGCGGGCGTTGCCCAGGTGGTCAGCCGCATCAGGGCGCTGGGACTCCAGGTGGCTCTCGAAAAGTCCGAGGCCGTGTTTTTCCACGGGCCTCGGCGGGGGCCACCTCGAGATTCCTTCATTGTGGTGAGCGGCACCCCCATCGCTATCGGGGAGACCATGAAGTACCTAGGATTGGTCCTCGATAGTCGATGGGGTTTCGTCGAGCACTTCCGGCGCCTGGCACCCAAACTGGTGTCATACGCCGGAAGGCTGGCGCGGCTGCTCCCCAATAAAGGGGGGCCGGAAAGTGCATGTCGCCGTCTCTATGACGGTGTAGTGCGCTCCAAGGCGCTCTACGGAGCGCCCATTTGGGCGGATGCTCTCTGCGCCAAAACCATCCCCCTGCTGCGGAGACCGCAGCGGGTGATTGCGCAGAGGGCTGCGAGAGCGTACTGCACCGTCTCTTACGAGGCGGCGTGTCTAATTGGCGGAAGCCCCCCGTGGGATCTCGAGGCTGGAGTCCTCACTCGCGTGTATAACGAAAGCGCCCTGGTGCGGATTAATGGAGGTCGCCCACTCCCGGACGAGATCGATCGCTGGAGACAGTCTGCTCGCGACGATCTCTTCCGGAAGTGGGCCAATAGGTTGGTCGTTCCCTCTGCGAGCGCGCGGCTCGTGGGGGCTGTCCGGCCCGTTCTTCGGCCTTGGGTGGAGAGGGCGCACGGTGCGCCGACGTACCACCTCACTCAGCTCCTCACAGGACATGGCTGTTTCGCCAAGTACCTGTGGGAGGTGGTGGGTGTGGAGTCGGACCCCGTGTGCCGTCACTGCCCAAGTGGCGCCGTGGACTCGGCTGAGCACACACTCGCCGAGTGCGCGGCGTGGGACGGGCCGCGAGTCGCCCTCACGGGCCGTGTTGGAAACGATTTGTCGCTGCCGGCCGTGGTGAGAGCCATGGTCGGCAGCCAGGAGTGTTGGGCCGCCGTCACCTCGTTTGCTTGTGAGGTGATGGCGGCCAAGAGAGAAGAGTTGCGGGTGCGGGAGCGTGCAGGTCAAACGCTCCCGCCTCGTCGTCCGGTTCGGGGGCGTCGCATGGCTCAATTCATGCGCGCTCCCGACTAGTGTTGTCCCGGTGGGTGGTGGTCGGGGGACCTCACCCACCGATGATCGTTTGGCGGAAGGCACCTCCCCGTGTTCCGGAGGTGCCTTAGTGCCCGCCCGCTCGGCCGCTCTCTGCCCCCTCTGCTTTCAGAGGGACGTACGAGGGCGGTGCGATGCGGGCTTGTTTTCTTCAGCTCCTTAGGGAGCTCCGGGGGGCCGACCATCTGGTCCCCCGAGGAGAGCCCCAACCCTACGGGGCATCCCTAGCCGGGTCGACGTAGAATCTTTAATTTCATATCCTTCGGCCCGGCTATAGGGTGAGTCGGAACACCGCGGGGTTTAGTGGGTAGGACGGTCCCTTCTTCCGGGACCGGTGAGTCCCACACACCGTCCCAGCTACCCCCGTAGCTGGGATGACGGTGCCTAAATGCATTCCCCGCGTCAACAAAAAAAAAAAAAAAAAAACCTAACCTAACCTAACCTAAGGCGGTAGAGGAGGCGGTGAAGGCGATCGACACGATCGCCTACAAATCCTCCCGCCTGAAGGGCCAGAGCGTCCAGGGGCTGCGGAGTGCCGCCGGATCAATACTGGAGCATATGAGGGAGATGGCCTCCCTCAAGTGCAGTGATGAGATAATGCGCCTAAAGGGAGAGCTCGTGGCCGTGCGGGCCCAGATGGAGGAAATGAGGCGCCAGTTGAGCGCCGCTCCAACACCGTCGGCGGGGCTGTCGCGTGATGAGGTGCTGTACCTCATCGACGCGCGCCGCGCCGGCTTCGAGGATCGGCTGCTCCCGGCGCCTCGGTTGCGTCCTCCCCTCGCGGCGGACGCGCGCAATGCTGCCCGCATGGCCAGTGCTCCAGCACCCGGCGGTGCACCTGTCGCCCCCTCAGAGGGCCCTTCCGTCGGCGCTTCGGCGCCCACGCGCTCAAAGCGC
Organism: Miltochrista miniata; assembly: GCA_933228765.1. Classification (NCBI taxonomy): domain Eukaryota; kingdom Metazoa; phylum Arthropoda; class Insecta; order Lepidoptera; family Erebidae; genus Miltochrista; species Miltochrista miniata. The sequence continues at coordinate 42,239,712 of OW121750.1, read as the reverse complement.
AAGGCCGCTGGCGCCTCTGCCGCCGCGCCTCTACCTGCCGTCCCCTCCACATCTGAGGTGGAGGTGACGGAAACTGTCGCGGCCGTTCCGTCGGCCTCTTCTCCTTCTCCCCCAACTCAGGGGAGGAAGGGGAACCGAAAGAGGAGGAGCGCTGCGGCGCGTGAGGTGGAGGCGACGCGCCGAGAGCGGCAGCCGGCCTTAACACAGGCATCGGCCTCCACGTCTCAGTCCCAAACTGAGGCGTGGACCAACATTGTTAGGCGGCCGAAGAAGACGGCATCGACGCACGCCAATGCGCCCGCTAAGGCGCCCGTTAAAAGGAGCGCCCCGAATCTCCGCGCACCGCGAACTGCAGCAGTGGTGATAACGCTGCAGCGGGAAGCGGAGGGGCGGGGCGTAACCTACGCCGAAAAACTTGCCGAGGCTGAGAGGTCGATCGACCTCAAAAGCCTCGGCATTGACGGGCTGCGCTTCCGCACAGCGGCCACCGGGGGACGTATCCTCGAGGTCGCGGGTGCGGATAGAGGCGCAAAAGCGGACGCATTGGCGTCGAAATTAAGGGCGACCCTTGGTGACGACGTCCGCATCGCCAGGCCGGAGAAGTGCGCGGAGCTGCGCATCTCCGGTCTCGGCGATTCAGCGACGAAGGAGGTTGTGGCGCGGGTGGTGGCGGACGTTGGAGGTTGCGCCATCACCAGCGTCGTTGTCGGGGCTATCGTCCGCCAGGCAAGCAGAGAAGGCACGGCGTGGGTGAAGTGCCCCGTCGCGGCGGCCAAACTTTTAACTGATGGCCGCCCTGTAGTGATTGGTTGGACCCGCGTCCGTGCGGTGCTTTTGGAGTCCAGGCCGCAGCGGTGCTTCCGCTGCCTAGATGTGGGGCACGTGGGGGCCAGGTGTGCTGCGGGAGTTGACCGCAGCGCCCTGTGCTTCCGCTGCGGGCAGCCCGGCCACAAATCGGCCGGCTGCGCCGCGGATCCGCACTGCCCCGTGTGTGCGGCGGCGGGAGAGGCCGCTGCGCACCGCCTGGGCGCCAAGGCTTGCCTGGCGGCGTCAAAAAAACGACGTCGTCGCCGAGGAGGAGTCGGTGGGAGGCGGGTCGGGCCGGTCGCGGACCCCGCTCCCACCCAATCGTTGGAGGTTATGGACACTGCTCAATCCTAGATGTCCACATTCTCGATCCTGCAGGCCAACGTCAGGCACTGCGCTGCGGCCCAGGATGTTTTGATCCAGTCCGTAGCGCAGTGGCAGACGACCGTGGCTGTAGTCGCCGAACCGTACGCGGTTCGTGCCCGCGATGATTGGGCCAGCGACCGCGACGGTGAGGTGGCTATCGTCTCCCAGCGGGGCGCCTTTGACAGGGTGTCAAAAGGACGAATGTGCGTCCTCGCGCTGCTGGGAGACGCTGCAGTGATTGGGGTGTACTGTCCGCCCAGGAAGACCCGTGCTCAGTTTGAGCAGTTACTCATTGAGCTCGGGGCTCTTGTGGCGGAAGCACACCCCACCCCGCTTCTCGTCGTCGGGGACTTTAACGCCCACTCTACGGCGTGGGGATCTCCGGCGACGGACTTGCGGGGTGAGTTATTGGAGGACTGGGCAGTGTCCATGGGTTTGGTGCTGCTGAACCAGGGGGCGGTCCACACGTACGTGGGGGACAATGGCAACAGGTCCATTGTTGACCTGTCCTTCGCCAGTTCTGACCTGGCGAACCACGTACGTGGGTGGAGGGTGGTCACGGAGGTGGAGACGATGTCGGACCACCGGTACGTACGGTTCGATATCGTCTCCCCCGCCCTGAGGACCCAGGATCGTCCCCTGGCCGGTGAGGGCCCACGGTGGCGGTTAAACACGCTGAACCGGGAGCTGGCAGAAGAGGCGGCCATCGTCGAGCGATGGGCCGCGTTCGGTGGAAGTCCGGACGTAGACGCGAGGTCGGAGCGGTTATCTGAGGCTCTGACTCGCGTCTGCGATGCGGCGATGCGGAGGGCAGGGTCTGTCCACCCGCGGCGGCGGGTGTATTGGTGGAATGACAACCTTGAGGGGCTGCGTGCCGCTAGTCACGCAGCCCAACGGAGGTACACCCGCTACCGCGGTCGTAGGGCCAGGAACCCTGTCCTCGAAGAAGAGTTGCGCGCCGCATACCGGGACGCCCGAGCGGCCCTTCGCTCGGCAATCAAGGCCGCGAAGGAGGAGTCATGGAAGGTGTGGCTCGAGACTTTAAATGGAGATCCGTGGGGGCGCCCGTATAAGGTCGTGAGCGACAAACTCCGGCCTTATGCGCCCCCGCTCACCAGGTCTCTCGAGCCCACCTTCGTGAATGATGTTGTCAGCTCCCTCTTCCCTGCGCGGGAAGAGTGGGTCCCGCCGAGCATGGCGGCACCAGACGGAACGCCGGCTGACACGGAGGCGATCCCGCCCGTGTCCGATGCCGAGTTGGGGGCGGCGGTTCTCAAGCTCAAGTTGAGACACCGCGCCCCCGGTCCGGACGGCATCCCAGGGCGGGTCGTCGCCCTGGTCATGCCGGCGTTCGAAGAAGAGACGCTCTCCCTGATGTCGGAGTGTTTGGCGTCGGGTAGGGTCCCGCGAACGTGGAAGACGGGGCAGCTCGTGCTGATCAAGAAGCACGGGCGCCCCGTCGAGTCGCCGTCGGCATACCGCCCTATTGTTCTGCTCGGCGAGATGAGCAAGCTTTTCGAGCGGGTGCTCGCTGCTCGTCTCGTCGGGCACCTTGAGGGGGCGGGGCCCAACCTCGACGGCGGCCAGTACGGGTTCCGTCGCGGGCGATCTACCCTAGACGCCATCTCCCGACTCAGGGACAGCGTCGAAGAGGCGGTCGGTCGGGGGGAGGTGTTGTTGGCGGTGTCGCTGGACATCGCGAACGCCTTCAACACCATCCCCTGGCAGACCATCGCCGAGGCGCTGAGGTACCACAACGTCCCGTGGTACCTCAGGCGCGTCCTTGCGGACTATTTCGTGGACCGGGCCATCATCTACCCGGCCCGGTCGGGAATAGTCCGCAAGGAGATGTCGTGCGGTGTTCCACAGGGGTCGGTGCTTGGTCCGCTCCTGTGGAACATCGGCTATGACTGGGTCCTGCGCGGTGCAACTCTTACGGGGGTCGGCATTATATGCTACGCCGACGACACCCTCGTCACCGCGCGGGGCCCAGAATTCAGGGACGCGAAGGTTCTGGCCACCGCGGGCGTTGCCCAGGTGGTCAGCCGCATCAGGGCGCTGGGACTCCAGGTGGCTCTCGAAAAGTCTGAGGCCGTGTTTTTCCACGGGCCTCGGCGGGGGCCACCTCGAGATTCCTTCATTGTGGTGAGCGGCACCCCCATCGCTATCGGGGAGACCATGAAGTACCTAGGATTGGTCCTCGATAGTCGGTGGGGTTTCGTCCAGCACTTCCGGCGCCTGGCACCAAAACTGGTGTCATACGCCGGAAGGCTGGCGCGGCTGCTCCCCAATAAAGGGGGGCCGGAAAGTGCATGTCGCCGTCTCTACGACGGTGTAGTGCGCTCCAAGGCGCTCTACGGAGCGCCTATTTGGTCGGACGCTCTCTGCGCCAAAACCATCCCCCTGCTGCGGAGACCGCAGCGGGTGATTGCGCAGAGGGCGGCGCGAGCGTACTGCACCGTCTCTTACGAGGCGGCGTGTTTGATTGGCGGGAGCCCCCCTTGGGATCTCGAGGCTGGAGTCCTCAAGCGCGTTTACGACGAAAGCGCCCTGGTGCGGATAAATGGAGGTCGCCCGCTCCCGGACGAGATCGATCGCTGGAGACAGTCTGCTCGCGACGATCTCTTCCGGAAGTGGGCCATTAGGTTAGCGTGTCCCTCTGCGAGCGCGCGGCTCGTGGGGGCTGTCCGGCCCGTTCTTCGGCCTTGGGTAGAGAGGGCGCACGGTGCGCCGACGTACCACCTCACTCAGCTCCTCACAGGACATGGCTGTTTCGCCAAGTACCTGTGGGAGGTGGTGGGTGTGGAGTCGGACCCCGTGTGCCGTCACTGCCCAAGTGGCGCCGTGGACTCGGCAGAGCACACACTCGCCGAGTGCGCGGCGTGGGACGGGCCGCGTGTCGCCCTCACGGGCCGTGTTGGTCTTGATTTGTCGCTGCCGGCTGTGGTGCGAGCCATGGTCGGCAGCCAGGAGTGTTGGGCCGCCGTCACGTCTTTTGCTAATGAGGTGATGGCGGCAAAGAGAGAGGAGCTGCGGGTGCGGGAGCGTGCAGGTCAAACGCTCCCGCCTCGCCGTCCGGTTCGGGGGCGCCGCATGGCAGCTTTCGTGCGCGCCCCCGACTAGTGTTGTTCCGGTGGGTGGTGGTCGGGGGACCTCACCCACCGATGATCGTTTGGCGGAAGGCACCTCCCCGTGTTCCGGAGGTGCCTTAGTGCCCGCCCGCTCGGCCGCTCTCTGCCCCCTCTGCTTTCAGAGGGACGTTCGAGGGTGGTGCGATGCGGGCTTGTCTTTCTTCAGCTCCTTAGGGAGCTCCGGGGGGCCGACCATCTGGTCCCCCGAGGAGAGCCCCAACCTTACGGGGCATCCCTAGCCGGGTCGATGTAGAATCTACTTTTCATATCCCTCGGCCCGGCTATAGGGTGAGTCGGAACACCGCGGGGTTTAGTGGGTAGGACGGTCCTTTCTTCCGGGACCGGTGAGTCCCACACACCGTCCCAGCTACCCCCGTAGCTGGGATGACGGTGCCTAAACGCATTCCCCGCGTCAACAAAAAAAAAAAAAAAAAAAACCTAACCTAACCTAACCTGGGGTGCTAGGTCGGGAAACCTCCTCGTGAGCTTGGACCGGTTTCCTATCCCTTCGGGCTATATGCCCGGGGGGAGTGGCAACTGGACCAAGACGGTGCATCCTGGATAGTCAACTAACAGGCGCAGCGCTGGAGTCTGCTGCCCCTGTAAGTCGATGAACCAATATCCCGACAACCGACCCCATGACGAAGGGGGTCGTGGGTATGGCGGGCCTGCTAGGCCTGCGGTTGCGGCGTTCACCGCCGCGACAATTGTGGCGTCCGCTCCCGGCTACGGCCGGTAGAAGCGCTGTCGTTCGTCGGTCTTTCCGACCGAAGCCGACCCCATTGCACGAGGGGGTCGTAGTATGGCGAGCCTTCAAGGTCCGCGGGGTTGCGACAGCTCCTGGATACCCAGTAGAAGCGTCGCAACCATATTTGTGAAGTTCGCTCCCGGCTGCGGCCGGTTGGAGCAAGTTGCTGTGCGGCAGCGGCCGCATGTGCGGCTGTTCCGCCTGTGCGGCTGATTTCGCCTGTACGGCAGCCGTATGTATGTGCGGCAGTTAAGCCCCTCGGCACGCGGCAGCTTGGGCGGCTGCTGCGTGTGGGCTTCTGCCTGCCTGTACGGCTGGTCCGTCTGTGCGGCCGTTCCGCCTGTGCGGCCCTTCCGCCTGTGCGGCCGCTGCGTGCAGCATTGGTAGGGGTGTGTGGTACGGCGCACCTGCGCCGTTTCTGGCCGTCATTTGACGGAGTTGACCCCATTGCACGAGGGGGTCGTGGAATGGCGGGCCTTCAAGGCCCGCGGTTTTGTGAATACGCGAGGTATGCTCCCGGCTGCGGCCGGTTGGAGCAAGTTGCTGTGCGGCAGCGGCCGCATGTGCGGCTGTTCCGCCTGTGCGGCTGATTTCGCCTGTACGGCAGCCGTATGTATGTGCGGCAGTTAAGCCCCTCGGCACGCGGCAGCTTGGGCGGCTGCTGCGTGTGGGCTTCTGCCTGCCTGTACGGCTGGTCCGTCTGTGCGGCCGTTCCGCCTGTGCGGCCCTTCCGCCTGTGCGACCGCTCCGCACAGCATCAGTTTTTGGCCGTGGGCGTAAGGTCGGGGGACCGCGCCCTTTGACGGCCATATGGCGGAAGGCATCTCCCCGTGTTCCGGAGGTGCCTTTAGTGCCCGCCCGCTCGGCCGCTCTCTACCCCCTCTGCTTGCAGAAGGGCGCTCGAGAGTGGTGCGATGCGGGCTTGTTTTCTTCAGCTCCTTAGGGAGCTCTGGGGGGCCGACCATCTGGTCCCCCGAGGAGAGCCCCAACTCTACGGGGCATCCCTAGCCGGGTCGACGTAGAATCTAATTTTCATATCCCTCGGCCCGGCTATAGGGTGAGACGGAACACCGCGGGGTTTAGTGGGTAGGACGGTCCCTTCTTCCGGGACCGGTGAGTCCCACACACCGTCCCAGCTACCCCCGTAGCTGGGATGACGGTGCCTAAATGCATTCCCCGCGTCAACAAAAAAAAAAAAAAAAAAAAAAAAAAAACCTAACCTAACCTAACCTAACCTAACCTAACCTAACCTAACCTAACCTAACCTAACCTAACCTAACCTAACCTGGGGTTACCCCTCAGGGGGAGAAGAGGAACAGGAGGAAGAAGAAGAGCGCTGCGGCGCGTGAGGTGGAGGCGACGCGCCGAGAGCGTCAGCCGGCCTTATCACAGGTATCGGCCCCCACGTCTCAGTCCCAAACTGAGGCGTGGACCAACATTGTTCGGCGGCCGAAGAAGACGGCATCGACGCACGCCAATGCGCCCGCTAAGGCGCCCGTTAACTCTCGCGTTAAAAGGAGCGCCCCGAATCTCCGCGCACCGCGTACTGCAGCAGTGGTGATAACGCTGCAGCGGGAAGCGGAGGTTCGGGGCGTGACCTACGCCGAAAAACTTGCCGAGGCTGAGAGGTCGATCGACCTCAAAAGCCTCGGCATCGACGGCCTGCGCTTCCGCACTGCAGCCACCGGGGGACGTATCCTCGAGGTGGCTGGTGCGGAGAGGAGCGCCAAAGCGGACGCATTGGCCGAAAAATTAAGATCGTCCCTCGGCGACGACGTTCGCGTCGCCAGACCGGAGAAGTGCGCGGAGTTGCGCATCTCCGGTCTTGGCGACGCCGCAACCAAGGAGGTCGTGGCGCGGGTGGTGGCGGAAGTTGGAGGGTGCGCCGCCACCAGCGTCACCGTTGGCGAAATTACCCGCCAGGCAACAAGGGAGGGCACGGCGTGGGTCAAGTGCCCGGTTGCGGCGGCCAAGCTAATCACAGATGGCCGCCCTCTAACAATTGGATGGACCCGCGTTCGTGCGGTCCTTTTGGACCCCAGGCCGCAGCGATGCTTCCGCTGCCTGGATGTGGGGCACGTGGGGGCCAGGTGTGCTGCGGGAGTTGACCGCAGCGCCCTGTGCTTCCGCTGCGGGCAGCCCGGCCACAAGGCGGCCGGCTGCGCCGCGGAACCGCACTGCCCCGTGTGTGCGGCGGCGGGAGAGACCGCTGCGCACCGCCTGGGCGCCAAGGCTTGCCTGGCGGCGTCAAAAAAGCGGCGTCGTCGCCGAGGAGGAGTCGGTGGGAAGCGGGTCGGGCCGGTCGCGGACCCCGCTCCCACCCAAACTGAGGAGGTTATGGACACCACCCAATCTTAAATGTCCACATTCTCGGTCCTGCAGGCCAACGTCAGGCACTGCGCTGCGGCCCAGGATGTTTTGATCCAGTCCGTAGCGCAGTGGCAGACGACCGTGGCTGTAGTCGCCGAACCGTACGCGGTTCGTGCCCGTGATGATTGGGCCAGCGACCGCGACGGTGGAGTGGCTATCGTCTCCCAGCGGGGCGCCTTCGATAAGGTGTCCAAAGGACGAATGTGCGTCCTCGCGCTGCTGGGAGACGCTGCAGTGATCGGGGTGTACTGTCCGCCCAGGAAGACCCGTGCTCAATTTGAGCAGTTACTCGTTGAGCTCGGGGCTCTTGTGGCGGAAGCACACCCCACCCCGCTCATCGTCGTCGGGGATTTCAACGCCCACTCTACGGCGTGGGGATCTCCGGCGACGGACTTGCGGGGGGAGTTGTTGGAGGATTGGGCGGTGTCCATGGATCTGGTGCTGCTGAACCAGGGGACGGTCCCCACGTACGTGGGGGAGACTGGGAACAGGTCCATCGTGGACCTGTCCTTTGCCAGTTCTGGCCTGGCGAACCACGTGCGTGGCTGGAGGGTGGTCACAGAGGTGGAGACGATGTCGGACCACCGGTATGTCCGATTTGATATCGTCTCCCCCGCCCTGAGGACCCACGATCGTCCCCTGGCCGGTGAGGGCCCACGGTGGCGCTTAAAAACGCTGAACCGGGAGCTGGCAGAAGAGGCGGCCATCGTCGAGCGATGGGCCGCGTTTGGCGGAAACCCGAGCGTGGACGCGAGGTCGGAGCGGTTATCTGAGGCTCTGACTCGCGTCTGCGATGCGGCGATGCGAAGGGCAGGGTCTGTCCAGCCGCGGCGGCGGGTGTATTGGTGGAACGACAACCTTGAAGGGCTGCGTGCTGCTAGTCACGCAGCCCAACGAAGATACACCCGCTACCGCGGTCGTAGGGCCGGAAACCCTGTCCTCGTGGAGGAGTTGCGCGCCGCATACCGGGACGCCCGAGCGGCCCTTCGCTCGGCGATCAAGGCCGCCAAAGACGAGTCGTGGAAGGTGTGGCTCGAGACTTTAAATGGAGATCCGTGGGGGCGCCCGTATAAGGTCGTGAGCGACAAACTCCGGCCTTATGCGCCCCCGCTCACTAGGTCTCTCGAGCCCACCTTCACTAGTGAAGTTGTCAGCTCCCTCTTCCCTGCGCGGGAAGAGTGGGTCCCGCCGTGTATGGCGGCACCAGATGGAACGCCGGCTGACACGGAGGCGATCCCGCCTGTGTCCGATGCCGAGTTAGGGGCAGCGGTTCTCAAACTCAGGATGAGACACCGCGCCCCCGGTCCGGACGGCATCCCAGGGCGGGTCGTCGCCCTGGTCATGCCGGCGTTCGAAGAAGAGACGCTCTCCCTGATGTCGGAGTGTTTGGCGTCGGGTAGAGTCCCGCGAACGTGGAAGACGGGGAAGCTCGTGCTGCTTAAGAAGCACGGGCGCCCCGTCGAGTCGCCGTCGGCCTACCGCCCCATTGTTCTGCTCGGCGAGATGAGCAAGCTTTTCGAGCGGGTGCTCGCTGCTCGTCTCGTCGGGCACCTTGAGGGGGCGGGGCCCAACCTCGACGGCGGCCAGTACGGGTTTCGTCGCGGGCGGTCTACCCTGGACGCCATCTCCCGACTCAGGGACAGCGTCCAAGAGGCGGTCGGTCGGGGGGAGGTGTTGTTGGCGGTGTCGCTGGACATCGCGAACGCCTTCAACACCATCCCCTGGCAGACCATCGCCGAGGCGCTGAGGTACCACAACGTCCCGTGGTACCTCAGGCGCGTCCTTGCGGACTATTTCGTGGACCGGGCCATCATCTACCCGGCCCGGTCGGGAATAGTCCGCAAGGAGATGTCGTGCGGTGTTCCACAGGGGTCGGTTCTGGGTCCGCTCCTGTGGAACATCGGCTATGACTGGGTCCTGCGCGGTGCAACTCTTACGGGGGTCGGCGTTATCTGCTACGCCGACGACACCCTCGTCACCGCGCGGGGCCCAGAATTCAGGGACGCGAAGGTTCTGGCCACCGCGGGCGTTGCCCAGGTGGTCAGCCGCATCAGGGCGCTGGGACTCCAGGTGGCTCTCGATAAGTCCGAGGCCGTGTTTTTCCACGGGCCTCGTCGGGGGCCACCTCGAGATTCCGCCATTGTGGTGAGCGGCACCCCCATCGCTATCGGGGAGACCATGAAGTACCTAGGATTGGTCCTCGATAGTCGATGGGGTTTCGTCGAGCACTTCCGGCGTCTGGCACCCAAACTGGTGTCATACGCCGGAGGGCTGGCGCGGCTGCTCCCCAATAAAGGGGGGCCGGAAAGTGCATGTCGCCGTCTCTACGACGGTGTAGTGCGCTCCAAGGCGCTCTACGGAGCGCCTATTTGGTCGGACGCTCTCTGCGCCAAAACCATCCCCCTGCTGCGGAGGCCGCAGCGGGTGATTGCGCAGAGGGCGGCGCGAGCGTACTGCACCGTCTCTTACGAGGCGGCGTGTCTAATTGGCGGAAGCCCCCCGTGGGATCTCGAGGCTGGAGTCCTCAAGCGCGTGTACGAAGAAAGCGCCCTGGTGCGGATTAATGGAGGTCGCCCACTTCCGGACGAGATCGATCGCTGGAGACAGTCTGCTCGCGACGATCTCTTCCGGAAGTGGGCCAATAGGTTGGAGTGTCCCTCCGCGAGCGTGCGGCTCGTGGGGGCTGTCCGGCCCGTTCTTCGGCCTTGGGTAGAGAGGGCGCACGGTGCGCCGACGTACCACCTCACTCAGCTCCTCACAGGACATGGCTGTTTCGCCAAGTACCTGTGGGAGGTGGTGGGTGTGGAGTCGGACCCCGTGTGCCGTCACTGCCCAAGTGGCGCCGTGGACTCGGCAGAGCACACACTCGCCGAGTGCGCGGCGTGGGACGGGCCGCGAGTCGCCCTCACGGGCCAAATTGGTTTTGATCTGTCGCTGCCGGCTGTGGTGCGAGCCATGGTCGGCAGCCAGGAGTGCTGGGCCGCCGTCACCTCTTTTGCCAATGAGGTGATGGCGGTAAAGAGAGAGGAATTGCGGGTGCGGGAGCGTGCAGGTCTAACGCTCCCGCCTCGCCGTCCGGTTCGGGGGCGCCGCATGGCAGCTTTCGTGCGCGCCCCCGACTAGTGTTGTTCCGGTGGGTGGTGGTCGGGGGACCTCACCCACCGATGATCGTTTGGCGGAAGGCACCTCCCCGTGTTCCGGAGGTGCCTTAGTGCCCGCCCGCTCGGCCGCTCTCTGCCCCCTCTGCTTTCAGAGGGACGTTCGAGGGCGGTGCGATGCCGGCTTGTATTTCGTCAGCTCCTTAGGGAGCTCCGGGGGGCCGACCATCTGGTCCCCCCGAGGAGAGCCCCAACTCTACGGGGCATCCCTAGCCGGGTCGATGTAGAATCTACTTTTCATATCCCTCGGCCCGGCTATAGGGTGAGTCGGAACACCGCGGGGTTTAGTGGGTAGGACGGTCCCTTCTTCCGGGACCGGTGAGTCCCACACACCGTCCCAGCTACCCCCGTAGCTGGGATGACGGTGCCTAAATGCATTCCCCGCGTCAACAAAAAAAAAAAAAAACCTGGGGTTACCCACGTACGTGGGGGAGACTGGGAACAGGTCCATCGTGGACCTGTCCTTTGCCAGTTCTGGCCTGGCGAACCACGTACGTGGCTGGAGGGTGGTCACGGAGGTGGAGACGATGTCGGACCACCGGTATGTCCGATTTGATATCGTCTCCCCCGCCCTGAGGACCCACGATCGTCCCCTGGCCGGTGAGGGCCCACGGTGGCGCTTAAAAACGCTGAACCGGGAGCTGGCAGAAGAGGCGGCCATCGTCGAGCGATGGGCCGCGTTTGGCGGAAACCCGAGCGTGGACGCGAGGTCGGAGCGGTTATCTGAGGCTCTGACTCGCGTCTGCGATGCGGCGATGCGAAGGGCAGGGTCTGTCCAGCCGCGGCGGCGGGTGTATTGGTGGAACGACAACCTTGAAGGGCTGCGTGCTGCTAGTCACGCAGCCCAACGAAGATACACCCGCTACCGCGGTCGTAGGGCCGGAAACCCTGTCCTCGTGGAGGAGTTGCGCGCCGCATACCGGGACGCCCGAGCGGCCCTTCGCTCGGCGATCAAGGCCGCCAAAGACGAGTCGTGGAAGGTGTGGCTCGAGACTTTAAATGGAGATCCGTGGGGGCGCCCGTATAAGGCCGTGAGCGACAAACTCCGGCCTTATGCGCCCCCGCTTACCAGGTCTCTCGAGCCCACCTTCGTGAATGAAGTTGTCAGCTCCCTCTTCCCTGCGCGGGAAGAGTGGGTCCCGCCGAGTATGGCGGCACCAGACGGAACGCCGGCTGACACGGAGGCGATCCCGCCCGTGTCCGATGCCGAGTTAGGGGCGGCGGTTCTCAAGCTCAAGTTGAGACACCGCGCCCCCGGTCCGGACGGCATCCCAGGGCGGGTCGTCGCCCTGGTCATGCCGGCGTTCGAAGAAGAGACGCTCTCCCTGATGTCGGAGTGTTTGGCGTCGGGTAGAGTCCCGCGGACGTGGAAGACGGGGAAGCTCGTGCTGCTAAAGAAGCACGGGCGCCCCGTCGAGTCGCCGTCGGCCTACCGCCCCATTGTTCTGCTCGGCGAGATGAGCAAGCTTTTCGAGCGGGTGCTCGCTGCTCGTCTCGTCGGGCACCTTGAGGGGGCGGGGCCCAACCTCGACGGCGGCCAGTACGGGTTCCGTCGCGGGCGGTCTACCCTGGACGCCATCTCCCGACTCAGGGACAGCGTCCAAGAGGCGGTCGGTCGGGGGGAGGTGTTGTTGGCGGTGTCGCTGGACATCGCGAACGCCTTCAACACCATCCCCTGGCAGACCATCGCCGAGGCGCTGAGGTACCACAAGGTCCCGTGGTACCTCAGGCGCGTCCTTGCGGACTATTTCGTGGACCGGGCCATTATCTATCCGGCCCGGTCGGGAATAGTCCGCAAGGAGATGTCGTGCGGTGTTCCGCAGGGGTCGGTGCTTGGTCCGCTCCTGTGGAACATCGGCTACGACTGGGTCCTGCGCGGTGCCACGCTTAGAGGGGTCGGCATCCTTTGCTACGCCGACGACACCCTCGTCACCGCGCGGGGCCCAGAGTTCAGGGACGCGAAGGTTCTGGCCACTGCGGGCGTTGCCCAGGTGGTCAGCCGCATCAGGGCGCTGGGACTCCAGGTGGCTCTCGAAAAGTCCGAGGCCGTGTTTTTCTACGGGCCTCGGCGGGGGCCACCTCGAGGTTCCAACATTGTGGTGAGCGGCACCCCCATCGCTATCGGGGAGACCATGAAATACCTAGGATTGGTCCTCGATAGTCGGTGGGGTTTCGTCGAGCACTTCCGGCGCCTGGCACCAAAACTGGTGTCATACGCCGGAAGGCTGGCGCGGCTGCTCCCCAATAAAGGGGGGCCGGAAAGTGCATGTCGCCGTCTCTATGACGGTGTAGTGCGCTCCAAGGCGCTCTACGGAGCGCCTATTTGGTCGGACGCTCTCTGCGCCAAAACCATCCCCCTGCTGCGGAGGCCGCAGCGGGTGATTGCGCAGAGGGCGGCGCGAGCGTACTGCACCGTCTCTTACGAGGCGGCGTGTTTGATTGGAGGAAGCCCCCCATGGGATCTCGAGGCTGGAGTCCTCAAGCGTGTCTACGAGGAAAGCGCCCTGGTGCGGATAAATGGAGGTCGCCCGCTCCCGGACGAGATCGATCGCTGGAGACAGTCTGCTCGCGACGATCTCTTCCGGAAGTGGGCCATTAGGTTGGCGTGTCCCTCTGCGAGCGCGCGGCTCGTGGGGGCTGTCCGGCCCGTTCTTCGGCCTTGGGTAGAGAGGTCGCACGGTGCGCCGACGTACCACCTCACTCAGCTCCTCACAGGACATGGCTGTTTTGCCAAGTACCTGTGGGAGGTGGTGGGTGTGGAGTCGGACCCCGTGTGCCGTCACTGCCCAAGTGGCGCCGTGGACTCGGCAGAGCACACACTCGCCGAGTGCGCGGCGTGGGACGGGCCGCGTGTCGCCCTCACGGGCCATATTGGATTGGATTTGTCGCTGCCGGCTGTGGTGAGAGCCATGGCCGGCAGCCAAGAGTGTTAGGCCGCCGTCACCTCGTTTGCTTGTGAGGTGATGGCGGCCAAGAGAGAAGAGTTGCGGGTGCGGGAGCGCGCTGGACAGACGCTCCCGCCTCGTCGTCCGGTTCGGGGGCGCCGCATGGCAGCTTTCGTGCGCGCCCCCGACTAGTGTTGTCCCGGTGGGTGGTGGTCGGGGGACCTCACCCACCGATGATCGTTTGGCGGAAGGTACCTCCCCGTGTTCCGGAGGTGCCTTAGAGCCCGCCCGCTCGGCCGCTCTCTACCCCCTCTGCTTTCAGAGGGGCGCTCGAGAGTGGTGCGATGCGGGCTTGTGATTTCTTCAGCTCCTTAGGGAGCTCCGGGGGGCAGACCATCTGGCCCCCCGAGGAGAGCCCCAACCTTACGGGGCATCCCTAGCCGGGTCGACGTTGAATCTTAATTTTCATATCCCTCGGCCCGGCTATAGGGTGAGTCGGAACACCGCGGGGTTTAGTGGGTAGGACGGTCCCTGTTTCCGGGACCGGTGAGTCCCACACACCGTCCCAGCTACCCCCGTAGCTGGGATGACGGTGCCTAAACGCATTCCCCGCGTCAACAAAAAAAAAAAAAAAAAAAACCTAACCTGGGGTGCTATGTTGGGCCGCCGTCACCTCTTTTGCCAATGAGGTGATGGCGGCAAAGAGAGATGAATTGCGGGTGCGGGAGCGTGCAGGTCTAACGCTCCCGCCTCGCCGTCCGGTTCGGGGGCGCCGCATGGCAGCTTTCGTGCGCGCCCCCGACTAGTGTTGTTCCGGTGGGTGGTGGTCGGGGGACCTCACCCACCGATGATCGTTTGGCGGAAGGCACCTCCCCGTGTTCCGGAGGTGCCTTAGTGCCCGCCCGCTCGGCCGCTCTCTGCCCCCTCTGCTTTCAGAGGGACGTTCGAGGGCGGTGCGATGCGGGCTTGACTTTCGTCAGCTCCTTAGGGAGCTCCGGGGGGCCGACCATCTGGTCCCCCGAGGAGAGCCCCAACCCTACGGGGCATCCCTAGCCGGGTCGATGTAGAATCTACTTTTCATATCCCTCGGCCCGGCTATAGGGTGAGTCGGAACACCGCGGGGTTTAGTGGGTAGGACGGTCCCTGTTTCCGGGACCGGTGAGTCCCACACACCGTCCCAGCTACCCCCGTAGCTGGGATGACGGTGCCTAAATGCATTCCCCGCGTCAACAAAAAAAAAAAAACCTGGGGTGCTAGGTCGGGGAACCTCCTAGTGTGCTTGGACCGGTTTCCTATCCCTTCGGGCTATATGCCCGGGGGGAGTGGCAACTGGACCAAGACGGTGCATCCTGGATAGTCGGCTAACAGGCGCAGCGCTGGAGTCTGCTGCCCCTGTAAGTCGATGAACCAATATCCCGACAGCCGACCCCATTGCACGAGGGGGTCGTGGTCTGGCAGGCCTGCTAGGCCTGCGGCGTCGCGACGTCTCCCGGAGATCCGGTTGTAGCGTCGCGGCGCAGCTTGTTGTTGTCCGCTCCCGGCTTTTTGCCGGTAGAAGCGCGGTGATTGTCGGTCGTCTTCTCGACTGAAGCTGACCCCATTGCACGAGGGGGTCGTTGTTTGGCGGGCCTGCAAGGTCTGTGGCGTCGCGATAGCTCCCGGAGACCCGGTTGTAGCGTCGCGACGCAGCTTGTTGTTGTCTGCTCCCGGCTGCGGCCGGTAGAAGCGGGGAGAGTCGTGGACGCGTAGGCCTACTGCTCGCGCAGGGGTCTACACAGGCGTCGGTGTTGGGGAGGACCAGCCACCCTCCTCGCGTTCCGTAGCCCCTAAGGTCATCGCAACCATCTGACTGGTGGCTCCAGTCGGTACGTGGTGTCCTTAGGGACCGGAGGGCTTGCCTTAATTGGCCGGCCCGCGACAAGGACAGTCTTTAAAACCCGACAGCGAAGTCGTTAAAACCTGTACGGGCACCTGGCGAACCCTGCAGTATTTAGCCCGCTCCCTGGAATGAGCGTCACCCAGGGAGTGAAACCCTTCGTCTCTACTCGTGGGATCTATTATGGAACTGAATACAAAACAAAACAAAAATAATAAAAACGAAGAGGAAGGTGTGAAACAGGATGTTTCGAGGCCTGAGACCCCAATCTCAGGCGTGAAGGAGTTGCGGGTGTCGCTGTCGCGGTGCGACACTACCCCGCACAGTGCGTGTAGAGACGCAAAATGTGACTGGCCACAGCTGTCTGACTCTGACAGCAGTTGTCAGTCCATGGAGACGGTTTCCTCCCGTCCCTGTTCGACTCCCAGGTTGTGGCAGCGCAAGCGCTGCAACAGTAAGAGCCCTGGGGAGTCGGGCAGCGATGGTGAGGAGTCGGCTGGCCCCAGCAACATCAGGGGCCAGCCCGTTAAAAGAGGGCGTGGGCGCCCTCCAACAACTGGGCAGTATGTTGGCCTGGCCCAAGCTAGGGCCAGTTATAATGCGGCCAAGGAGCGCGAGTTAGAACTAGAGGCGGAAGAAGAGCTCGCGCGGGCCGCATATGAAAAGAAGGAGGAGGAGCGTCGGCGGCGGGAGGAGAGGCGTCTCTCCTTCCTCCGTGAATCCCCGACGCTGACAGAGGCGTCGACGTCGGCGGCTCCGGTCCTTAGGTCCGACCAGCTGAAGATGGCGGTCGAGGAGGGGTTGAAGTCGATCGAGATGATCGCCTTCAAGTCCTCCCGCCTGAAGGGCCAAAGTGTACAGGGCCTGCGGAGTGCCGCCGGCTCAATAAGGGAGCACATGAGGGAGATGGCCTCCCTCACGTGCAATGAGGAAGTTCTCCGTTTGAAGGGAGAGCTTACGGCCGTGCGGGCCGAGATGGAGGAATTAAGGCGCCAACTGAGCGCCGCTTCAACACGGTCGGCGGGGCTGTCGCGGGATGAGGTTCTCTACCTCATTGACGCGCGCCGCGCCGGCTTCGAGGACCGGCTGCTCCCGGCGCCTCGGTTGCGTCCTCCCCTTGCGGCGGACGCGCGCAACGCCGCCCGCACGGCCACTGCTTCAGCACCCGGCGATGCTTCTGTAGGTCCTTCCGTGGGCCCTTCCGTCGGCGCTCCTGCGCCCACGCGTTCAAAGAGAAAGGCCGCTGGCGCCTCTGCCGCCGCTCCTGTGCCTCCCGTCCCCTCCACGTCTGTGGTGGAGGTGACTGAATCGGTCGTGGCCGCTCCGCCGGCCTCTTCTTCTTCTCCCCCAAAGGGGAAGAAGAACAAAAAGACAAGGAGGAGCGCCGCGGCGCGTGAGGTAGAGGCGACTCGCAGAGAGCGCCAGTCGGCCTCAACCCAACCGGCCCCGGCTTCCACGTCTCAGCCCCAAACTGAGACGTGGAACAACGTCGTGAAGCGCCCGAAGAAAAAGGCGACATCGACGTCCGCCAATGCGCCCGCTAAGGCGCCCTCAAAATCTGGCGGAAAGAGGAGCGCCCCGAACCTCCGCGCACCGCGAACTGCAGCGGTAGTCATCACGCTGCAGCGAGAAGCGGAGGGGCGGGGCGTAACCTACGCGGAGAAACTTGCCGAGGCTGAGAGGTCAATTGACCTCAAAAGCCTCGGCATCGAGGGTTTGCGTTTCCGCACCGCGGTCACCGGAGGACGCATCCTCGAGGTGGCAGGTGCGGACAGGGGCGCCAAGGCGGACGCATTGGCGGCCAAATTAAAGACGACACTCGGCGACGACGTTCGCATCGCCAGGCCGGAGAAGTGCGCGGAGCTGCGCATCTCCGGTCTTGGCGATTCGGCGACAAAGGAGGTTGTGGCGCGGGTGGTGGCGGACGTTGGAGGCTGCGCCATCACCAGCGTCGTTGTTGGACAAATCGTCCGCCAGGCAAGCAGAGAGGGCACGGCGTGGGTCAAGTGCCCGGTCGCAGCGGCCAAACAAGTCACAGATGGCCGCGCCCTCGTCATCGGCTGGACCCGCGTTCGTGCGGTCCTTTTGGACCCCAGGCCGCAGCGGTGCTTCCGCTGCCTGGATGAGGGGCACGTGGGGGCCAGGTGTGCTGCGGGAGTTGACCGCAGCGCCCTGTGCTTCCGCTGCGGGCAGCCCGGCCACAAAGCGGCCGGCTGCGCCGCGGATCCGCACTGCCCCGTGTGTGCGGCGGCGGGAGAGGCCGCTGCGCACCGCCTGGGCGCCAAGGCTTGCCTGGCGGCGTCAAAGAAGCGGCGTCGTCGCCGAGGAGGAGTCGGTGGGAGGTGGGTCGGGCCGGTCGCGGACCCCGCTCCCACCCAATCAGTGGAGGTTATGGACACTGCTCAATCCTAGATGTCCACATTCTCGGTCCTGCAGGCCAACGTCAGGCACTGCGCTGCGGCCCAGGATGTTTTGATCCAGTCCGTAGCGCAGTGGCAGACGACCGTGGCTGTAGTCGCCGAACCGTACGCGGTTCGTGCCCGCGATGATTGGGCCAGCGACCGCGACGGTGAGGTGGCTATCGTCTCCCAGCGGGGCGCCTTTGATCGGGTGTCCAAAGGACGAATGTGCGTCCTCGCGCTGCTGGGAGACGCTGCAGTGATCGGGGTGTACTGTCCGCCCAGGAAGACCCGTGCTCAATTCGAGCAGTTACTCGTTGAGCTCGGGGTTCTTGTGGCGGAAGCACACCCCACCCCGCTTGTCGTCGTCGGAGACTTTAACGCCCACTCTACGGCGTGGGGATCTCCGACGACGGACTTGCGAGGTGAGTTATTGGAGGATTGGGCGGTGTCCATGGGTCTGGTGCTGCTGAATCAGGGGACGGTCCCCACGTACGTGGGGGAGAACGGGAACACGTCTATCGTGGACCTGTCCTTCGCCAGTTCTGACCTGGCGAACCACGTACGTGGCTGGAGGGTGGTAACGGAGGTGGAGACGATGTCGGACCACCGGTATGTCCGGTTCGATATCGTCTCCCCCGCCCTGAGGGCTCAGGATCGTCCCCTGGCCGGTGGGGGCCCACGGTGGCGACTAAAGACGCTTAACCGGGAGCTGGCGGAAGAGGCGGCCATCGTCGAGCGATGGGCCGCGTTCGGCGGAAGCCCGGACGTGGACGCGAGGTCGGAGCGGTTATCGGGGGCTCTGACTCGCGTCTGCGATGCGGCGATGCGGAGGGCAGGATCAGTTCACCCGCGGCGGCGGGTGTATTGGTGGAACGACGACCTGGAGGGGCTGCGTGCTGCTAGCCACGCAGCCCAGCGTCGGTACACCCGCTACCGCGGTCGAAGGAACGGAAACCCTGTCCTCATGGAGGAGTTGCGCGCCGCATACCGGGACGCCCGAGCGGCCCTTCGCTCGGCAATCAAGGCCGCCAAAGATGAGTCGTGGAAGGTGTGGCTCGAGACGTTAAATGGAGATCCGTGGGGGCGCCCGTATAAGGCCGTGAGCGACAAACTCCGGCCTTATGCGCCCCCGCTTACTAGGTCTCTCGAGCCCACCTTCGTGAATGTAGTCGTCAGCTCCCTCTTCCCTGCGCGGGAAGAGTGGGTCCCACCGTGTATGGCAGCACCAGAGGGAACGCCGGCTGACACGGAGGCGATCCCGCCCGTGTCCGATGCCGAGTTGGGGGCGGCGGTTCTCAAGCTCAAGTTGAGACACCGCGCCCCCGGTCCGGACGGCATCCCAGGGCGGGTCGTCGCCCTGGTCATGCCGGCGTTCGAAGAAGAGACGCTCTCCCTGATGTCGGAGTGTTTGGCGTCGGGTAGAGTCCCGCGAACGTGGAAGACGGGGAAGCTCGTGCTGCTTAAGAAGCACGGGCGCCCCGTCGAGTCGCCGTCGGCCTACCGCCCCATTGTTCTGCTCGGCGAGATGAGCAAGCTTTTCGAGCGGGTGCTCGCTGCTCGTCTCGTCGGGCACCTTGAGGGGGCGGGGCCCAACCTCGACGGCGGCCAGTACGGGTTCCGTCGCGGGCGGTCTACCCTGGACGCCATCTCCCGACTCAGGGACAGCGTCCAAGAGGCGGTCGGTCGGGGGGAGGTGTTGTTGGCGGTGTCGCTGGACATCGCGAACGCCTTCAACACCATCCCCTGGCAGACCATCGCCGAGGCGCTGAGGTACCACAAGGTCCCGTGGTACCTCAGGCGCGTCCTTGCGGACTATTTCGTGGACCGGGCCATTATCTACCCGGCCCGGTCGGGAATAGTCCGCAAGGAGATGTCGTGCGGTGTTCCACAGGGGTCGGTGCTTGGTCCGCTCCTGTGGAACATCGGCTATGACTGGGTCCTGCGCGGTGCAACTCTTACGGGAGTCGGCATTATTTGTTACGCCGACGACACCCTCGTCACCGCGCGGGGCCCAGAATTCAGGGACGCGAAGGTTCTGGCCACCGCGGGCGTTGCCCAGGTGGTCAGCCGCATCAGGGCGCTGGGACTCCAGGTGGCTCTCGAAAAGTCCGAGGCCGTGTTTTTCCACGGGCCTCGGCGGGGGCCACCTCGAGATTCCTTCATTGTGGTGAGCGGCACCCCCATCGCTATCGGGGAGACCATGAAGTACCTAGGATTGGTCCTCGATAGTCGATGGGGTTTCGTCGAGCACTTCCGGCGCCTGGCACCCAAACTGGTGTCATACGCCGGAGGACTGGCGCGGCTGCTCCCCAATAAAGGGGGGCCGGAAAGTGCATGTCGCCGTCTCTACGACGGTGTAGTGCGCTCCAAGGCGCTCTACGGAGCGCCTATTTGGTCGGACGCTCTCTGCGCCAAAACCATCCCCCTGCTGCGGAGACCGCAGCGGGTGATTGCGCAGAGGGCGGCGCGAGCGTACTGCACCGTCTCTTACGAGGCGGCGTGTTTGATTGGCGGAAGCCCCCCGTGGGATCTCGAGGCTGGAGTCCTCACTCGCGTGTATAATGAAAGCGCCCTGGTGCGGAGTAATGGAGGTCGCCCGCTCCCGGACGAGATCGACCGCTGGAGACAGTTTGCTCGCGACGATCTCTTCCGGAAGTGGGCCATTAGGTTGGCGTGTCCCTCCGCGAGCGCGCGGCTCGTGGGGGCTGTCCGGCCCGTTCTTCGGCCTTGGGTGGAGAGGGCGCACGGTGCGCCGACGTACCACCTCACTCAGCTCCTCACAGGACATGGCTGTTTCGCCAAGTACCTGTGGGAGGTGGTGGGTGTGGAGTCGGACCCCGTGTGCCGTCACTGCCCAAGTGGCGCCGTGGACTCGGCAGAGCACACACTCGCCGAGTGCGCGGCGTGGGACGGGCCGCGTGTCGCCCTCACGGGCCGTGTTGGTCTTGATTTGTCGCTGCCGGCTGTGGTGCGAGCCATGGTCGGCAGCCAGGATTGTTGGGCCGCTGTCACCTCGTTTGCTTGTGAGGTGATGGCGGCCAAGAGAGAAGATTTGCGGGTGCGGGAGCGTGCTGGACAGACGCTCCCGCCTCGTCGTCCGGTTCGGGGGCGTCGCATGGCTCAATTCATGCGCGCTCCCGACTAGTGTTGTCCCGGTGGGTGGTGGTCGGGGGACCTCACCCACCGATGATCGTTTGGCGGAAGGCACTTCCCCGTGTTCCGGAGGTGCCTTAATGCCCGCCCGCTCGGCCGCTCTCTACCCCCTCTGCTTTCAGAGGGGCGCTCGAGAGTGGTGCGATGCGGGCTTGTTTTCTTCAGCTCCTTAGGGAGCTCCGGGGGGCCGACCATCTTGCCCCCCCGAGGAGAGCCCCAACCCTACGGGGCATCCCTAGCCGGGTCGACGTAGAATCTTCATCTTCATATCCCTCGGCCCGGCTATAGGGTGAGTCGGAACACCGCGGGGTTTAGTGGGTAGGACGGTCCCTGTTTCCGGGACCGGTGAGTCCCACACACCGTCCCAGCTACCCCCGTAGCTGGGATGACGGTGCCTAAATGCATTCCCCGCGTCAACAAAAAAAAAAAAAAACCTAACCTGGGGCGGGGCCCCAAGTGTTGTTCGTTTACGTCCACGTCGTCCGCCCTGGACCCCAACTTGACCACCGTAACGGAGTGGCAAGTTGGGTGACCGAATTTCGAACAGCTGGACTTGAGGCCAAAAGAATTTGATTTGATCATGGATGCGAATACGAGTAATCCTAATGCGAGTGACGCGAAAGTGTCGAGGCCCGGGACTCCAACCCCGGGCGAGAAGGAGCTGCGGGTGTCGCTGTCGCGCTGCGATGCGACCCCGCAGGCTTCTGGTACCATCAAATGCGACTGGCAGCGGCTGTCGGACTCCGATAGCAGCTGCCAGTCGATGATGACGGTTTCTTCCCGTCCCTCCTCGACTCCCAGGTTGTGGCAGCGCAAGCGCTGCAACAGTAAAAGCCCTGGGGAGTCGGAGAGCGACGGTGAGGAGTCGGCTGGCCCCAGCACCATCAGGGGCCAGCCCGGTAAAAGAGGGCGTGGGCGCCCTCCAACGACGGGCCAGTATGTCGGCCTGGCTCAGGCTCGAGCTAGCTACGCTGCAGCCAAGGAGCGCGAGCTTGAGCTCCAGGCGGAGGAGGAGCTCGCTCGGGACGCTTTCCAGGCCGAAGAGGAGGAGCGTCTGAAGCGGGAGGAGCGGCGATGCTCCTTCCTCCGGAAATCCCCGACGCTGGAGAAGGAGGTGTCGACGTCGGCAGCTGCTCCGGTATTGCGGTGCGAGCAGCTGTCGAAGGCGGTAGAGGAGGCGGTGAAGGCGATCGATACGATCGCCTACAAATCCTCCCGCCTGAAGGGCCAGAGCGTCCAGGGCCTGCGGAGTGCCGCTGGATCGATCCTGGAGCATATGCGAGAGATGGCCTCCCTCAAGTGCAGCGACGAGGTCATGCGCTTGAAGGGAGAACTCGCGGCCGTGCGTGGCCAGATGGAGGAATTGAGGCGCCAGTTGAGCGCCGCTCCAACACCGTCGGCGGGGCTGTCGCGTGATGAGGTGCTGTACCTCATCGACGCGCGCCGCGCCGGCTTCGAGGATCGGCTGCTCCCGGCGCCTCGGTTGCGTCCTCCGCTTGCGGCGGATGCACGCAACGCTGCCCGCGCGGCCGGTGCTCCGGCACCCGGCGGTGCACCTGTTGCCCTCTCAACGGGCCCTTCCGTCGGCGCTTCGGCGCCCACGCGCTCAAAGCGCAAGGCCGCTGGCGCCTCTGCCGCCGCGCCTCTACCTGCCGTCCCCTCCACATCTGAGGTGGAGGTGACGGAAACTGTCGTGGCCGTTCCGTCGGCCTCTTCTTCTTCTCTCCCAGCTCAGGGAGAGAAGAAGAACAGGAAGAAGAGGAAGAGCGCTGCGGCGCGTGAGGTGGAGGCGACGCGCCGAGAGCGTCAGTCGGCCTTGACTCAACCGGCCCCGGCTTCCACGTCTCAGTCTCAAACTGAGACGTGGAACAACGTTGTCAAGCGGAAGAAGAAACCCGCTAATGCGCCCGCTAGGGCACCCGCGAAGACAGGCGCAAAGAAGAGCGCCCCGAATCTCCGCGCACCGCGAACCGCAGCAGTGGTTATAACGCTGCAGCGGGAAGCGGAGGTTCGTGGCGTGACTTACGCCGAAAAACTTGCCGAGGCTGAGAGGTCAATCGACCTCAAAAGCCTCGGCATCGACGGCCTGCGCTTCCGCACTGCAGCCACCGGGGGACGTATCCTCGAGGTGGCTGGTGCGGAGAGGAGTGCCAAAGCGGACGCATTGGCGGAAAAATTAAGGGCGTCCCTCGGCGACGACGTTCGTGTCGCCAGGCCGGAGAAGTGCGCGGAGCTGCGCATCTCCGGTCTGGGCGATTCAGCAACCAAGGAGGTTGTGGCGCGGGTGGTGGCGGACGTTGGAGGTTGCGCCATCACCAGCGTCGTTGTTGGTTCTATTGTCCGCCAGGCAAGCAGAGAGGGCACGGCGTGGGTGAAGTGCCCCGTCGCGGCTGCCAAACTAGTTACGGATGGCCGCGCCCTAGTCATCGGTTGGACCCGCGTCCGTGCGGTCCTTTTGGAGTCCAGGCCGCAGCGGTGCTTCCGCTGCCTGGATGTGGGGCACGTGGGGGCCAGGTGTGCTGCGGGAGTTGACCGCAGCGCCCTGTGCTTCCGCTGCGGGCAGCCCGGCCACAAAGCGGCCGGCTGCGCCGCGGATCCGCACTGCCCCGTGTGTGCGGCGGCGGGAGAGACCGCTGCGCACCGCCTGGGCGCCAAGGCTTGCCTGGCGGCGTCAAAGAAGCGGCGTCGTCGCCGAGGAGGAGTCGGTGGGAGGCGGGTCGGGCCGGTTGCGGACCCCGCTCCCACTCAAGCTGATGAGGTTATGGACACCGCTCAATCCTAGATGTCCACATTCTCGGTCCTGCAGGCCAACGTCAGGCACTGCGCTGCGGCCCAGGATGTTTTGATCCAGTCCGTAGCGCAGTGGCAGACGACCGTGGCTGTAGTCGCCGAACCGTACGCGGTTCGTGCCCGTGATGATTGGGCCAGCGACCGCGACGGTGAAGTGGCTATCGTCTCCCAGCGGGGCGCCTTTGATAAGGTGTCCAAAGGACGAATGTGCGTCCTCGCGCTGCTGGGAGACGCTGCAGTGATCGGGGTGTACTGTCCGCCCAGGAAGACCCGTGCTCAATTTGAGCAGTTACTCGTTGAGCTCGGGGCTCTTGTGGCGGAGGCACACCCCACCCCGCTCATCGTCGTCGGGGACTTCAACGCCCACTCTACGGCGTGGGGATCTCCGGCGACGGACTTGCGCGGGGAGTTGTTGGAGGATTGGGCGGTGTCCATGGATCTGGTGCTGCTGAATCAGGGGACGGTCCCCACGTACGTGGGGGAGAACGGGAACACGTCCATCGTGGACGTGTCCTTCGCCAGTTCTGGCCTGGCGAACCACGTACGTGGCTGGAGGGTGGTCACGGAGGTGGAGACGATGTCGGACCACCGGTATGTCCGATTTGATATCGTCTCCCCCGCCCTGAGGACCTACGATCGTCCCCTGGCCGGTGAGGGCCCACGGTGGCGCTTAAAAACGCTGAACCGGGAGCTGGCAGAAGAGGCGGCCATCGTCGAGCGATGGGCCGCGTTTGGCGGAAACCCGAGCGTTGACGCGAGGTCGGAGCGGTTATCTGAGGCTCTGACTCGCGTCTGCGATGCGGCGATGCGAAGGGCAGGGTCTGTCCAGCCGCGGCGGCGGGTGTATTGGTGGAACGACAACCTTGAAGGGCTGCGTGCTGCTAGTCACGCAGCCCAACGAAGATACACCCGCTACCGCGGTCGTAGGGCCGGAAACCCTGTCCTCGTGGAGGAGTTGCGCGCCGCATACCGGGACGCCCGAGCGGCCCTTCGCTCGGCGATCAAGGCCGCCAAAGACGAGTCGTGGAAGGTGTGGCTCGAGACTTTAAATGGAGATCCGTGGGGGCGCCCGTATAAGGTCGTGAGCGACAAACTCCGGCCTTATACGCCCCCGCTCACTAGGTCTCTCGAGCCCACCTTCACTAGTGAAGTTGTCAGCTCCCTCTTCCCTGCGCGGGAAGAGTGGGTCCCGCCGTGTATGGCGGCACCAGATGGAACGCCGGCTGACACGGAGGCGATCCCGCCCGTGTCCGATGCCGAGTTAGGGGCAGCGGTTCTCAAACTCAAGATGAGACACCGCGCCCCCGGTCCGGACGGCATCCCAGGGCGGGTCGTCGCCCTGGTCATGCCGGCGTTCGAAGAAGAGACGCTCTCCCTGATGTCGGAGTGTTTGGCGTCGGGTAGAGTCCCGCGAACGTGGAAGACGGGGAAGCTCGTGCTGCTTAAGAAGCACGGGCGCCCCGTCGAGTCGCCGTCGGCCTACCGCCCTATTGTTCTGCTCGGCGAGATGAGCAAGCTTTTCGAGCGGGTGCTCGCTGCTCGTCTCGTCGGGCACCTTGAGGGGGCGGGGCCCAACCTTGACGGCGGCCAGTACGGGTTCCGTCGCGGGCGGTCTACCCTGGACGCCATCTCCCGACTCAGGGACAGCGTCCAAGAGGCGGTCGGTCGGGGGGAGGTGTTGTTGGCGGTGTCGCTGGACATCGCGAACGCCTTCAACACCATCCCCTGGCAGACCATCGCCGAGGCGCTGAGGTACCACAAGGTCCCGTGGTACCTCAGGCGCGTCCTTGCGGACTATTTCGTGGACCGGGCCATTATCTACCCGGCCCGGTCAGGTATAGTCCGCAAGGAGATGTCGTGCGGTGTTCCACAGGGGTCGGTGCTTGGTCCGCTCCTGTGGAACATCGGCTATGACTGGGTCCTGCGCGGTGCAACTCTAACGGGGGTCGGCATTATATGCTACGCCGACGACACCCTCGTCACCGCGCGGGGCCCAGAATTCAGGGACGCGAAGGTTCTGGCCACCGCGGGCGTTGCCCAGGTGGTCAGCCGCATCAGGGCGCTGGGACTCCAGGTGGCTCTCGAAAAGTCCGAGGCCGTGTTTTTCTACGGGCCTCGGCGGGGGCCACCTCGAGGTTCCAACATTGTGGTGAGCGGCACCCCCATCGCTATCGGGGAGACCATGAAGTACCTAGGATTGGTCCTCGATAGTCGGTGGGGTTTCGTCGAGCACTTCCGGCGCCTGGCACCAAAACTGGTGTCATACGCCGGAAGGCTGGCGCGGCTGCTCCCCAATAAAGGGGGGCCGGAAAGTGCATGTCGCCGTCTCTATGACGGTGTAGTGCGCTCCAAGGCGCTCTACGGAGCGCCTATTTGGTCGGACGCTCTCTGCGCCAAAACCATCCCCCTGCTGCGGAGGCCGCAGCGGGTGATTGCGCAGAGGGCGGCGCGAGCGTACTGCACCGTCTCTTACGAGGCGGCGTGTCTAATTGGAGGAAGCCCCCCGTGGGACCTCGAGGCTGGAGTCCTCAAACGGGTGTACGAGGAAAGCGCCCTGGTGCGGAGTAATGGAGGTCGCCCACTCCCGGACGAGATCGATCGCTGGAGACAGTCTGCTCGCGACGATCTCTTCCGGAAGTGGGCCAGTAGATTGGTTGTTCCCTCTGCGAGCGCGCGGCTCGTGGGGGCTGTCCGGCCCGTTCTTCGGCCTTGGATAGAGAGGGCGCACGGTGCGCCGACGTACCACCTCACTCAGCTCCTCACAGGACATGGCTGTTTCGCCAAGTACCTGTGGGAGGTGGTGGGTGTGGAGTCGGACCCCGTGTGCCGTCACTGCTCAGGTGGCGCCGTGGACTCGGCTGAGCACACACTCGCCGAGTGCGCGGCGTGGGACGGGCCGCGTGTCGCCCTCACGGGCCGTGTTGGAAATAATTTGTCGCTGCCGGCCGTGGTGCGAGCCATGGTCGGCAGCCAGGAATGTTGGGCCGCCGTCACCTCGTTTGCTTGTGAGGTGATGGCGGCAAAGAGAGAGGAGCTGCGGGTGCGGGAGCGTGCAGGTCTAACGCTCCCGCCTCGCCGTCCGGTTCGGGGGCGCCGCATGGCAGCTTTCGTGCGCGCCCCCGACTAGTGTTGTTCCGGTGGGTGGTGGTCGGGGGACCTCACCCACCGATGATCGTTTGGCGGAAGGCACCTCCCCGTGTTCCGGAGGTGCCTTAGTGCCCGCCCGCTCGGCCGCTCTCTACCTCCTCTGCTTTCAGAGGGGCGCTCGAGAGTGGTGCGATGCGGGCTTGTTTCTTCAGCTCCTTAGGGAGCTCCGGGGGGCAGACCATCTGGCCCCCCGAGGAGAGCCCCAACCCTACGGGGCATCCCTAGCCGGGTCGACGTAGAATCTTCAACTTCATATCCTTCGGCCCGGCTATAGGGTGAGTCGGAACACCGCGGGGTTTAGTGGGTAGGACGGTCCCTTCTTCCGGGACCGGTGAGTCCCACACACCGTCCTAGCTACCCCCGTAGCTGGGATGACGGTGCCTAAATGCATTCCCCGCGTCAACAAAAAAAAAAAAAAAACCTAACCTAACCTAACCTAACCTAACCTAACCTAACCTAACCTAACCTAACCTAACCTAACCTAACCTAACCTAACCTAACCTAACCTAACCTGGGGTGCTAGGTCGGGAAACCTCCTCGTGAGCTTGGACCGGTTTCCTATCCCTTCGGGCTATATGCCCGGGGGGAGTGGCAACTGGACCAAGACGGTGCATCCTGGATAGTCGGCTAACAGGCGCAGCGCTGGAGTCTGCTGCCCCTGTAAGTCGATGAACCAATATCCCGACAACCGACCCCATGACGAAGGGGGTCGTGGGTATGGCGGGCCTGCTAGGCCTGCGGTTGCGGCGTTCACCGCCGCGACAATTGTGGCGTCCGCTCCCGGCTACGGCCGGTAGAAGCGCTGTCGTTCGTCGGTCTTTCCGACCGAAGCCGACCCCATTGCACGAGGGGGTCGTAGTATGGCGAGCCTTCAAGGTCCGCGGGGTTGCGACAGCTCCTGGATACCCAGTAGAAGCGTCGCAACCATATTTGTGAAGTTCGCTCCCGGCTGCGGCCGGTTGGAGCAAGTTGCTGTGCGGCAGCGGCCGCATGTGCGGCTGTTCCGCCTGTGCGGCTGATTTCGCCTGTACGGC
Source organism: Miltochrista miniata (assembly GCA_933228765.1). NCBI lineage: Eukaryota > Metazoa > Arthropoda > Insecta > Lepidoptera > Erebidae > Miltochrista > Miltochrista miniata. The sequence goes on along the minus strand of OW121750.1, from coordinate 42,211,845 downwards.
AGCCGTATGTATGTGCGGCAGTTAAGCCCCTCGGCACGCGGCAGCTTGGGCGGCTGCTGCGTGTGGGCTTCTGCCTGCCTGTACGGCTGGTCCGTCTGTGCGGCCGTTCCGCCTGTGCGGCCCTTCCGCCTGTGCGGCCGCTGCGTGCAGCATTGGTAGGGGTGTGTGGTACGGCGCACCTGCGCCGTTTCTGGCCGTCATTTGACGGAGTTGACCCCATTGCACGAGGGGGTCGTGGAATGGCGGGCCTTCAAGGCCCGCGGTTTTGTGAATACGCGAGGTATGCTCCCGGCTGCGGCCGGTTGGAGCAAGTTGCTGTGCGGCAGCGGCCGCATGTGCGGCTGTTCCGCCTGTGCGGCTGATTTCGCCTGTACGGCAGCCGTATGTATGTGCGGCAGTTAAGCCCCTCGGCACGCGGCAGCTTGGGCGGCTGCTGCGTGTGGGCTTCTGCCTGCCTGTACGGCTGGTCCGTCTGTGCGGCCGTTCCGCCTGTGCGGCCCTTCCGCCTGTGCGACCGCTCCGCACAGCATCAGTTTTTGGCCGTGGGCGTAAGGTCGGGGGACCGCGCCCTTTGACGGCCATATGGCGGAAGGCATCTCCCCGTGTTCCGGAGGTGCCTTTAGTGCCCGCCCGCTCGGCCGCTCTCTACCCCCTCTGCTTGCAGAAGGGCGCTCGAGAGTGGTGCGATGCGGGCTTGTTTTCTTCAGCTCCTTAGGGAGCTCTGGGGGGCCGACCATCTGGTCCCCCGAGGAGAGCCCCAACTCTACGGGGCATCCCTAGCCGGGTCGACGTAGAATCTAATTTTCATATCCCTCGGCCCAGCTATAGGGTGAGACGGAACACCGCGGGGTTTAGTGGGTAGGACGGTCCCTTCTTCCGGGACCGGTGAGTCCCACACACCGTCCCAGCTACCCCCGTAGCTGGGATGACGGTGCCTAAACGCATTCCCCGCGTCAACAAAAAAAAAAAAAAAAAAAAACCTAACCTAACCTAACCTAACCTAACCTAACCTAACCTAACCTAACCTAACCTAACCTAACCTAACCTAACCTAACCTAACCTAACCTAACCTAACCTTTAATTGGCGGGAGCCCCCCTTGGGATCTCGAGGCTGGAGTCCTCAAGCGCGTGTACGAGGAAAGCGCCCTGGTGCGGATGAATGGAGGTCGCCCACTCCCGGACGAGATCGATCGCTGGAGACAGTCTGCTCGCGACGATCTCTTCCGGAAGTGGGCCAATAGGTTGGAGTGTCCCTCCGCGAGCGTGCGGCTCGTGGGGGCTGTCCGGCCCGTTCTTCGGCCTTGGGTAGAGAGGGCGCACGGTGCGCCGACGTACCACCTCACTCAGCTCCTCACAGGACATGGCTGTTTCGCCAAGTACCTGTGGGAGGTGGTGGGTGTGGAGTCGGACCCCGTGTGCCGTCACTGCCCAAGTGGCGCCGTGGACTCGGCTGAGCACACACTCGCCGAGTGCGCGGCGTGGGACGGGCCGCGTGTCGCCCTCACGGGCCGTATTGGTGTTGATTTGTCGCTGCCGGCCGTGGTGCAAGCCATGGTCGGCAGCCAGGAGTGTTGGGCCGCCGTCACCTCTTTTGCCAATGAGGTGATGGCGGCAAAGAGAGAGGAGCTGCGGGTGCGGGAGCGTGCAGGTCTAACGCTCCCGCCTCGCCGTCCGGTTCGGGGGCGTCGCATGGCTCAATTCATGCGCGCTCCCGACTAGTGTTGTTCCGGTGGGTGGTGGTCGGGGGACCCCGCCCACCGATGATCGTTTGGCGGAAGGCACCTCCCCGTGTTCCGGAGGTGCCTTAGTGCCCGCCCGCTCGGCCGCTCTCTGCCCCCTCTGCTTCCAGAGGGACGTACGAGGGCGGTGCGATGCGGGCTTGCTGCTTCTTCAGCTCCTTAGGGAGCTCCGGGGGGCCGACCATCTGGTCCCCCGAGGAGAGCCCCATCCTTACGGGGCATCCCTAGCCGGGTCGACGTTGAATCTTCATCTTCATATCCCTCGGCCCGGCTATAGGGTGAGGAGGAACACCGCGGGGTTTAGTGGGTAGGACGGTCCCTTCTTCCGGGACCGGTGAGTCCCACACACCGTCCCAGCTACCCCCGTAGCTGGGATGACGGTGCCTAAATGCATTCCCCGCGTCAACAAAAAAAAAAAAACCTAACCTAACCTAACCTAACCTAACCTGGTGGCCAGCACACTTTTAGCTCGCATCATCCCGCTAGATCTGAGGGTGTGATCTGAAGTAACCCAAGTGCATGGACATTAAGACGTCGGCTTGCTGAATCTAACTTAAAACCCCTTAGACCTGCAAACGGCCCTAAACTGGAGCGTGGGCATCGTATTTCGAGACTAAGGTATGCCCAGAGCCACGTAAATTGGAGTATTGAAGATTGGTCAAAAGTTATGTTCTCCGACGAATCAAAATTTATGCTCTACAAGCACGATGGAAGACACAGAGTGTATCGAAGACCAGGGGAAAGATTCAAGCAAGCATGCATCGAAGAAAAAGTAGCCGGTGGTGGGTCTGTACTTGTGTGGGCCGGAATTTCTTCTGAAAGTCGCACAGAGCTGGTGATCATAGAAAACGGCTCTTTAACTAGCGTAAGATATGTGGAAGAAATCCTCAATGATCACGTTGGTCCATTTATGGTCAATTTAGGTGAGGATGCTATATTTATGCATGACAATGCCCGACCTCATACAGGTAGGATTGTGAATGACTACCTTCAAGAGATGAACATTACTCGTATGGAGTGGCCAGTGCGCAGCCCGGATATCAACCCGATCGAGCATGCTTGGGACGAGCTAGGCAGATGCGTAAAACAACGAAACCCTCCCCCAATCACGCTTCGTGAGCTCAAAATTGCTCTCACAGAGGAATGGGAGAATATTCCCCAAAATCGTATAAGGAACTTGGTGTACAGCATGCCAAACCGCGTAAACGCAGTAATGGAAGCACGAGGAGGCAATACGAAGTATTAAAATTCAAGAAAATCGTAATAAAGTTCAAAAATTTCATGTTTCCTATTTTTGTTTTAAGGAGAGATCGGCAGTTTTTTCTTTATGTAATTTTGTGTTAATAAAATGTATGGTGACTCATATTTTTTTTACTTTCATTTAAGGAGTATTACATTGTCTATTAAATACAATTTATTGCATTAACCTATCATTTTTAGTTTCCGAGATTTTTAACATTCTTTAAGTGACCCGGATTCATTGCTCTCGAGTGTATATATATATATATATATATATATATAAATCTTAGAAATAAATCATATGGAATAAAGAAACCTTCATAAGTTCATAACAATACTATCGTAATACAATTATAAGCAATATAAACCTTAGGAACAAATAACAGCAAATATTAAATAATAATAGACAATATTATTATGTCTAATTAACAATGAATAAAAAACCAATTAAGAAGAACTCTATTAATAACAGAAATAAATGTTGTTGCATTTAATAGCAACAGTACAAAACAGGCCCCTCCTTCAGACGGGAGTAATGAAAAATACTCCCGCTTCGCCGTGCAGTTCGGGGGCGCCGCGGTAAGGAGTCACTGCGCGCCCCCCCTGAATACTTGTTGGCCGTGGGCGTAAGGTCGGGGGACCCCGCCCATTGACGGCCATATGGCGGAAGGCACCTCCCCGTGTTCCGGAGGTGCCCTTAGTGCCCGCCCGCTCGGCCGCTCTCTACCCCCTCTGCTTGCAGAAGGGCGCTCGAGAGTGGTGCGATGCGGGCTTGTTTTCTTCAGCTCCTTAGGGAGCTCTGGGGGGCCGACCATCTGGTCCCCCGAGGAGAGCCCCAACCTTACGGGGCATCCCTAGCCGGGTCGACGTTGAATCTACATTTTCATATCCCTCGGCTCGGCTATAGGGTGAGTCGGAACACCGCGGGGTTTAGTGGGTAGGACGGTCCCTTCTTCCGGGACCGGTGAGTCCCACACACCGTCCCAGCTACCCCCGTACCTGGGATGACGGTGCCTAAATGCATTCCCCGCGTCAACAAAAAAAAAAAAAAACCTAACCTAACCTAACCTAACCTAACCTAACCTAACCTAACCTAACCTAACCTAACCTAACCTAACCTAACCTAACACTCCTCGGGGTGTTAGGTCGGGAAACCTCCTAGTGAGCTTGGTCCGGTTTTCTATCCCTTCGGGCTATATGCCCGGGGGGAGTGGCAACTGGACTAAGACGGTGCACCCTGGAACATCGGCTATTGGGTGCGGCGTGCTGCCCCCATTAGTCGATATACTGATATCCCGGCAAGCTGACCCCATGGCGAGGGGGTCGCAGTTCGGTGGGCCTGCTAGGCCCGCCGTGTTGCGTTGCATCTGCAGCGCAACACACCGTGGCGGACGGCCCAATGCTCCCGGCCTTCCAGCCGGTAGAAGCATTGGGAACGTTAAACAGCCGTCTTTTGACGGAGTTGACCCCATTGCACGAGGGGGTCGTGGTATGGCGGGCCTTTAAGGCCCGCGGTGTAGTGAGGTTTGCTCCCGGCTGCGGCCGGTTGGAGCAAGTTTGCTGTGCGGCAGCGGCCGCATGTGCGGCTGTTCCGCCTGTGCGGCTGTTTCCGACTGTACGGCAGTCCACCTGTGCGGCAGTTTCGTAGCGCGGCAGTTTGCCAGAGACTGCTGCGTGTGTGCGGGCTGCCGCATGTACGGTGGTTCCGTCTGTGCGGCCGTTCCGTCCGTGCGGCCGCTCCGTACAGCACCGGTAGGGACCTGTCACTGCTTGTCATGGTGCAAGCCATGGTCGGCAGTCAGGCGTGCTGAGTCGCCATCGCTTCGATGGCGGCAAAGCGGGAGGCGCACTGCGTGGGGGAGTGGGAGCAACTCGACAATTGGTCCCACTCCGCCGTGCAGTTCGGGGCGCCGTCGCGAGGAGCTTGCGCACGCCCCCGAATATTTATTGACCGTGGGCGTAAGGTTGGGGGACCCCGCCCACCAACGGTCACATGGCGGTGGGCACCTTCCCCGTGTTCCGGGGGTGCCCATTAGCGCACGCCTGCGCCAGCCGCTCTCTGTCTCCTCTATTACAGAGGGGCAATCGAGAGCGGTGCAGGCGTGGTTTTAAGCTCCTTAAGGAGCTTTGGGGAGTCGCCCATCTGGCTCCCCCGAGGAGAGCCCCGAATTCACGGGGCGCCCCTAGCCGGGTCGACGTGAATAATCTTTTGATATCCCTCGGCCCGGCTATAGGGTGAGGAGGAACACCGCGGGGTTTAGTGGGTAGGACGGTCCATTCCGGACCGGGCCGGGAGTCCCACACACCATCCCAGCTACCCCCGCAGTTGGGATGAAGGCACGTAAACGCGTTCCCCGCGTCAAAAAAAAAAAAAAAAAAAAAACCTAACACTCCTCGGGGTGCTAGGTCGGGAAACCTCCTCGTGAGCTTGGACCGGTTTCCTATCCCTTCGGGCTATATGCCCGGGGGGAGTGGCAACTGGACCAAGACGGTGCATCCTGGATAGTCGGCTAACAGGCGCAGCGCTGGAGTCTGCTGCCCCTGTAAGTCGATGAACCAATATCCCGACAACCGACCCCATGGCGAAGGGGGTCGTGGTATGGTGGGCCTGCTAGGCCTGCGGTTGCGGCGTTCACCGCCGTAACAAACGGCGTCCGCTCCCGGCTACGGCCGGTGGAAGCGCTTTGTTCGTCGGTCTTTCCGACCGAAGCCGACCCCATTGCACGAGGGGGTCGTGGTATGGCGGGCCTGCAAGGCCCGCGGTGTTGCGACAGCTCCCGGATACCCGGTGGAAGCGTCGCAACTTTCTTGGCGAGGTATGCTCCCGGCTGCGGCCGGTTGGAGCAAGTTGCTGTGCGGCAGCGGCCGCATGTGCGGCTGTTCCGCCTGTGCGGCTGATTTCGCCTGTACGGCAGTCGTATGTATGTGCGGCAGTTAAGCCCCTCGGCACGCGGCAGCTTGAGATGCTGCGTGTGGGCTTCTGCCTGCCTGTACGACTGGTCCGTCTGTGCGGCCGTTCCGCCTGTGCGGCCCTTCCGTCCGTGCGGCCGCTCCGTGCAGCATTGGTCGGGGTGTGCGTTACGGCGCATCTGCGACGTTTCTCGCCGTCATTTGACGGAGTTGACCCCATTGCACGAGGGGGTCGTGGAATGGCGGGCCTTCAAGGCCCGCGTCTACGCGAGGTATGCTCCCGGCTGCGGCCGGTTAGAGCGAGTTTGCTGTGTGGCAGTGGCCGTATATGCGGCTGTTCCGCCTGTGCGGCTGATTTCGCCTGTACGGCAGCTGTATGTATGTGCGGCAGTTAAGCCCCTCGGCACGCGGCAGCTTGGGCAGCTGCTGCGTGTGGGCTTCTGCCTGCCTGTACGGCTGGTCCGTCTGTGCGGCCGTTCCGCCTGTGCGGCCCTTCCGCCTGTGCGACCCCTCCGCACAGCATCAGTTTTTGGCCGTGGGCGTAAGGTCGGGGGACCGCGCCCATTGACGGCCATATGGCGGAAGGCATCTCCCCGTGTTCCGGAGGTGCCTTAAGTGCCCGCCCGCTCGGCCGCTCTCTACCCCCTCTGCTTGCAGAAGGGCGCTCGAGAGTGGTGCGATGCGGGCTTGTTTTCTTCAGCTCCTTAGGGAGCTCTGGGGGGCCGACCATCTGGTCCCCCGAGGAGAGCCCCAACTCTACGGGGCATCCCTAGCCGGGTCGACGTAGAATCTAATTTTCATATCCCTCGGCCCGGCTATAGGGTGAGACGGAACACCGCGGGGTTTAGTGGGTAGGACGGTCCCTTCTTCCGGGACCGGTGAGTCCCACACACCGTCCCAGCTACCCCCGTAGCTGGGATGACGGTGCCTAAATGCATTCCCCGCGTCAACAAAAAAAAAAAAAAAAAAAAAAAAAAAAAAAAAAAAAAAAAAAAAAAAAAAAAAAAAAAAAAAAAAAAAAAAAAAAAAAAAAAACCTAACACTCCTCGGGGTGCTAGGTCGGGGAACCTCCTAGTGAGCTTGGACCGGTTTCCTATCCCTTCGGGCTATATGCCCGGGGGGAGTGGCAACTGGACCAAGACGGTGCATCCTGGATAGTCGGCTAACAGGCGCAGCGCTGGAGTCTGCTGCCCCTGTAAGTCGATGAACCAATATCCCGACAACCGACCCCATGGCGAAGGGGGTCGTGGTATGGTGGGCCTGCTAGGCCTGCGGTTGCGGCGTTCACCGCCGTAACAAACGGCGTCCGCTCCCGGCTACGGCCGGTAGAAGCGCTTTGTTCGTCGGTCTTTCCGACCGAAGCCGACCCCATTGCACGAGGGGGTCGTGGTATGGCGGGCCTGCAAGGCCCGCGGTGTTGCGACAGCTCCCGGATACCCGGTGGAAGCGTCGCAACTTTCTTGGCGAGGTATGCTCCCGGCTGCGGCCGGTTGGAGCAAGTTGCTGTGCGGCAGCGGCCGCATGTGCGGCTGTTCCGCCTGTGCGGCTGATTTCGCCTGTACGGCAGTCGTATGTATGTGCGGCAGTTAAGCCCCTCGGCACGCGGCAGCTTGGGCGGCTGCTGCGTGTGGGCTTCTGCCTGCCTGTACGACTGGTCCGTCTGTGCGGCCGTTCCGCCTGTGCGGCCCTTCCGTCCGTGCGGCCGCTCCGTGCAGCATTGGTCGGGGTGTGCGTTACGGCGCATCTGCGACGTTTCTCGCCGTCATTTGACGGAGTTGACCCCATTGCACGAGGGGGTCGTGGAATGGCGGGCCTTCAAGGCCCGCGTTTACGTGAGGTATGCTCCCGGCTGCGGCCGGTTAGAGCGAGTTTGCTGTGTGGCAGTGGCCGCACATGCGGCTGTTCCGCCTGTGCGGCTGATTTCGCCTGTACGGCAGCTGTATGTATGTGCGGCAGTTAAGCCCCTCGGCATGCGGCAGCTTGGGCAGCTGCTGCGTGTGGGCTTCTGCCTGCCTGTACGGCTGGTCCGTCTGTGCGGCCGTTCCGCCTGTGCGGCCCTTCCGCCTGTGCGACCGCTCCGCACAGCATCAGTTTTTGGCCGTGGGCGTAAGGTCGGGGGACCGCGCCCATTGACGGCCATATGGCGGAAGGCATCTCCCCGTGTTCCGGAGGTGCCTTTAGTGCCCGCCCGCTCGGCCGCTCTCTACCCCCTCTGCTTGCAGAAGGGCGCTCGAGAGTGGTGCGATGCGGGCTTGTTTTCTTCAGCTCCCTAGGGAGCTCTGGGGGGCCGACCATCTGGTCCCCCGAGGAGAGCCCCAACTCTACGGGGCATCCCTAGCCGGGTCGACGTAGAATCTAATTTTCATATCCCTCGGCCCGGCTATAGGGTGAGACGGAACACCGCGGGGTTTAGTGGGTAGGACGGTCCCTCTTCCGGGACCGGTGAGTCCCACACACCGTCCCAGCTACCCCCGTAGCTGGGATGACGGTGCCTAAATGCATTCCCCGCGTCAACAAAAAAAAAAAAAACCTAACACTCCTCCTCGGCGACGACGCCGCTTCTTTGACGCCGCCAGGCAAGCCTTGGCGCCCAGGCGGTGCGCAGCGGTCTCTCCCGCCGCCGCACACACGGGGCAGTGCGGTTCCGCGGCGCAGCCGGCCGCCTTGTGGCCGGGCTGCCCGCAGCGGAAGCACAGGGCGCTGCGGTCAACTCCCGCAGCACACCTGGCCCCCACGTGCCCCACATCCAGGCAGCGGAAGCACCGCTGCGGCCTGGACTCCAAAAGGACCGCACGGACGCGGGTCCAACCGATCACTACGGGGCGGCCATCAGTTAAAAGTTTGGCCGCCGCGACGGGGCACTTTACCCACGCCGTACCCTCTCTGCTTGCCTGGCGGACGATAGCCCCGACAACGACGCTGGTGATGGCGCAACCTCCAACGTCCGCCACCACCCGCGCCACAACCTCCTTCGTCGCTGAATCGCCGAGGCCGGAGATGCGCAGCTCCGCGCACTTCTCCGGCCTGGCGACACGAACGTCGTCGCCGAGGGACGCCCTTAGTTTTTCCGCTAATGCGTCCGCTTTGGCGCTCCTCTCCGCACCAGCCACCTCGAGGATACGTCCCCCGGTGGCTGCAGTGCGGAAGCGCAAGCCGTCGATGCCGAGGCTTTTGAGGTCGATTGACCTCTCAGCCTCGGCAAGCTTTTCGGCGTATGTCACGCCCCGAACCTCCGCTTCCCGCTGCAGCGTAATAACCACCGCTGCGGTTCGCGGTGAGCGGAGATTCGGGGCGCTCTTCTTCTTTGCGCCTGGCTTCGCGGGTGCCCTAGCGGGCGCATTAGCGGGTTTCTTCGGCCGCTTAACAACATTGTTCCACGTCTCAGTTTGGGACTGAGACGTGGAAGCCGGGGCCGGTTGGCTTAAGGCCGACTGACGCTCTCGGCGCGTCGCCTCTACCTCACGCGCCGCAGCGCTCTTCTTCTTCCTCCTGTTCTTCTTCTCCCCCTTCTCCCCCAGGCCTCCTCGCTGTCGAGCATAGCACGTACCATGCCCGACAGCGTGAGGCCGCGTCCGTCAATCGCGGCATACAATTGAAGGCGTTGGTCCCGCCATGCAGAGCACTCCCAAAGAGTGTGCTCTGCAGTATCTTCCGGAGCGCCACAATGTTGGCAGATGGGCGACTCCTCTCGCCGTGCCACCCGGTGCAGGTAGTGACCGAAACATCCATGTCCAGTCAATACCTGCACCAGGCGGAAGGTTAGGTCTCCCCACACACGTCGGACCCACTTTTCCAGCACCGGTCGGATGGCGTCGATCGTTCGATGGCCAGCGACTGGGCGAGATAGTGTCTCGCCCCACCGACGCAGAGCTTCTCTCCGCGCCTGTGAGCGAACCTCCTCGATCTCCTCGAGGCCAGGCCGCTCACCCCGAGTTCTGACGTCGACCCGATGCTGATACACTTCTGCAAGCACAAGTGCATCAACATCCCACGGCAGCGTGCCTGCCAAGACACAGGCAGCTCCGTGGCTGACCGTGCGATATGCCCGCACGGCCCGGGCCGCAATCACCCTCTGCGGTTGGCGCAGGAGAGCACGCGTCCGCCGGGAGAGACACCCCGCCCACACCGGGGCTCCATATAGGGCCATCGAACGAAGAACGCCGTGGTATAGACGACGACAAGACCGACCGGGGCCACCCGTATTAGGGAGCAAACGACCGAGGGCGGCTGCGGCAGAACACAGCCGGGGAGCTAGGATGTTAAAATGCTCCCCGAAAGTCCATCGGGAGTCCAATGTGAGACCGAGATATTTCATGTGGGGGGTGACCCGAACATGGACACCCTCCACTCGTACTGAAAGGGACGACGGGGTCCCGCGACGCGGGGGGTGGAAGGCCATGGCCCTCGTTTTTGTGAGGGCCACTTCCAACCCCAACCGACGGATTCGTCGGACCACAAGGGACGCACCGACTGACGCCAGATGCGCTGCGTCCTCCCATTCCCTCGCGGCCGCTGCTACCAAAGTATCGTCCGCAAAACACACGACATCCATCCTTGGCAGCAGCGAGCCGCGAAGCACCCAGTTGTACCCCAGGTTCCACAACAACGGACCAAGAACGGAACCCTGGGGTACACCAGCCACCACCCTCCAAGGCCGAAGATGTCCCTCCGCATCCTCATATAACACGCTGCGGCTTCTCAGGTAGTCCCTCACCAACCCGCGGAGATAGATGGGCACCCCGTGAAACCGCAGCGCCTCCTCAATACACTCGTGGGGGATGGCGTTGAAAGCGTTGGCAATGTCCAAGGACACCACCAACACCACCTCCCCACGAGCCGCTGCCGCCTCCGTCCACCCCTTCAGACGGTTGACTGCGTCTGCCGTAGACCGCCGGGTCCGGAAGCCGTACTGGCAGTCAGCCAGGTCGGGTCCCACATTCTCGAGGTGCTCGATGATGCGGGAGGCGAGAATCTTCTCAAAAGCTTTTCCCGCTTCATCGAGCAGCACGATCGGTCGGTAGCCCGCCGGCGAGTCCACCGGGCGGCCTTCCTTGCGCAGCAGACACAGTCGTCCCACTTTCCACCTGCTGGGAAAACGCAGTTCTCGGATGCAAGTGTTCAGCACCGCTCGGAAACGCGCTTCAAGAGGGCCCAGAGCGATGGCCATTACTTTGGCCGGAACTCCATCAGGCCCGGGCGCCTTCTTCTTTAGGTTGAGCCGTTCCCTTACGATGCCGAACTCCGCATCCGAAATCGGCGGCCCAGCAGCCCACACCTCCGAGGCAGAACCGGAGGTCGGCATGGTTGGCGGCACAAAGTCTCCCGTCTCCGGAAACAGTGTTCGGAGAACTCTGTTCAGGAGTGCTGGTTCCATACAGGATGTAGGCGGAACTGGAGCCGCGAGTTTCCGCCTGATCATCCTGTACGGTCGACCCCAGGGGTCACCATCGAGGACAGCCAGGTACCTGTCCCAGGCGTCGGACTTTGCCCTGCAGATGGCAACCCTCAGCGCCCCGCCAGCCTCCTGATAATCGCGACGCAGTCTCTCCTCCTCGCCGGGCTCCCGTCGGGCTCGCCTGCGACAGCGCTGGTACGCACGTCTGGCCCTCAAGCTGGTGGCACGCATCTCGGAGAGTTCCGGCGTCCACCAGTACATTTGCCTCGGGTTCCGAACCTAACCTAACCTAACCTAACCTAACCTAACCTAACCTAACCTAACCTAACCTAACCTAACCTAACCTAACCTAACCTGGGGTGGGATGCGGGGTCCTACTAACATCTTAAGGACCCCAATGGGTCGGATCCTCCTCGTGGTGCATCCTGGGCAACGGAGTAGCGACCACTCCCCTTCCTCTGTGGGGGAGTTGTGCTACTCTGGCTAATTCCGGCCGAGGCGGGAGTAACCCACCTGTGGGTTGCTCGGTGGTGTGTGTTGCTGCCGGCCGTGCCGTTATTCACGGCCGGCAGCAGCAATGATGGGTCGCCGTCGCTTCGCCTCCTTTGCTGGCGAGACGATGGCGGCAAAGTGGGAGAGGCACTGCGTGGGGGGCGGGAGTTTGGGTAGATGCTCCCGCCCTGCCATGCAGTTCGGGCTGCCGGCCGTGAATAACGGCGCGACCGGCGGCAACAGTGCTGGGCCGCTGTCACCTCGCCAGTTGACGAGGTGATGGCGGCAAAGCGGGAGGTGCACTGTGCGGGGGAGCGGGAGTAACCGATAATGCTCCCGCTCTGCCGTGCAGTTCGGGGGCGCCGCGGTGAGGAGTTACTGCGCGCCCCCGATTGTTTCTTGACCGTGGGCGTAAGGTCGGGGGACCCCGCCCACCAACGGTCACATGGCGGTGAGCACCTTTTCCGTGTTCCAGGGGTGCCCATTAGCGCACGCCTGCGCCAGCCGCTCTCTGTCTCCTCTATTACAGAGGGGCGCTCGAGAGCGGTGCAGGCGTGGACTTCAGCTCCTTAGGGAGCTTTGGGGAGCCGCCCATCTGGCTCCCCCGAGGAGAGCCCCGAATAAACGGGGCGCCCCTAGCCGGGTCGACGTGAATAATCTTTTGATATCCCTCGGCCCGGCTAAAGGGTGAGGAGGAACACCGCGGGGTTTAGTGGGTAGGACGGTCCATTCCGGACCGGGCCGGGAGTCCCACACACCATCCCAGCTGCCCCCGCAGCTGGGATGAAGGCGCTTAAATGCGTTCCCCGCGTCAACAAAAAAAAAAAAAAAAAAACCTAACCTGGGGTGCTAGGTCGGGGAACCTCCTAGTGTGCTTGGACCGGTTTCCTATCCCTTCGGGCTATATGCCCGGGGGGAGTGGCAACTGGACTAAGACGGTGCATCCTGGATAGTCGGCTAACAGGCGCAGCGCTAAAATTTGCTGCCCCTGTAAGTCGATGAACCAATATCCCGACAGCCGACCCCATTGCACGAGGGGGTCGTGGTCTGGCGGGCCTGCTAGGCCTGCGGTGTCGCGGCGTGTCCTCGCCGTGGCAAGTTTGTGACGTTCGCTCCCGGAAACGGTAGAAGCCTTATTTGTCGTCCATTGGTCGGTTATTTCACCGATCAAAGCTGACCCCATTGTACGAGGGGGTCGTGGTTTGGCGGGTCTTCAAGGCCTGCGGCGTCGCGTCGTCTCCCGGAGATCCGGTTGTAGCGTCGCGGCGCAGCTTGTTGTTGTCCGCTCCCGGCTTTTTTGCCGGTAGAAGCGCGGTGATTGTCGGTCGTCTTCTCGACTGAAGCTGACCCCATTGCACGAGGGGGTCGTTGTTTGGCGGGCCTGCAAGGTCTGCGGCGTCGCGATAGCTCCCGGAGACCCGGTTGTAGCGTCGCGACGCAGCTTGTTGTTGTCTGCTCCCGGCTGCGGCCGGTAGAAGCGGGGAGAGTCGTGGACGCGTAGGCCTACTGCTCGCGCAGGGGTCTACACAGGCGTCGGTGTTGGGGAGGACCAGCCACCCTCCTCGCGTTCCGTAGCCCCTAAGGTCATCGCAACCATCTGACTGGTGGCTCCAGTCGGTACGTGGTGTCCTTAGGGACCGGAGGGCTTGCCTTAATTGGCCGGCCCGCGACAAGGACAGTCTTTAAAACCCGACAGCGAAGTCGTTAAAACCTGTAGGGCACCTGGCGAACCCTGCAGTAATTAGCCCGCTCCCTGGAATGAGCGTCACCCAGGGAGTGAAACCCTTCGTCTCTTCTCGTGGGAACAAAATGGAAAGTGAACAAAATCCTTACTAATATTATAAATGCGAAAGTAACTCTGTCTGTCTGTCTGTCTGTCTGTCTGTCTGTCTGTCTGTCTGTCTGTCTGTTACGCTTTCACGCCTAAACGGCTGGAGCGATTGAGATGAAATTTGGTATGGGGATAGTTCGAGGCCCTAAGAAGGACATAGGCTACTTTTTAACCGACTGCGCAAAAGGAGTGTTATGATTTTATACGATAACGACTTTCACGCGATAACGACTTTCACGCCTAAACGGCTGGAGCGATTGAGATGAAATTTGGTATGGAGATAGTTCGAGGCCCTGAGAAGGACATAGGCTACTTTTTAACCGACTGCGCAAAAGGAGTGTTATGATTTTATACGATAACGACTTTCACGCGATAACGACTTTCACGCCTAAACGGCTGGAGCGATTGAGATGAAATTTGGTATGGGGATAGTTCGAGGCCCTGAGAAGGACATAGGCTACTTTTAAACCAACTGCGCAAAAGGAGTGTTATGATTTTATGCGATAACGACTTTCACGCGATAACGACTTCTACTCGGCTGAAGTCGCGTGAACAGCTATTTAATGTAAATAAGCTTAAAGATTAAGTCTATTGTAAATATTCAATCACGCTACTTAGCCTAGAGGCTTGGCAGAGAAGGATTAAAATCTATAGGTATATTATATTATGGGCAAAAGACATGCTTACGAAATAGGTTTAGTTCAATTTTTACATGCGGATAGTTTTATATAAGCTTCATAATTATAATTATCACGCTACTACTAAGTCTAGGGGTTTGGCAGAGAACACTTAAATTCTGTATGTATGTGGGAGTAAAAACTCAAAAGCGTCTAGATCTTATTTATTAGCATACATATTATAGTCACGCCGTTATCCCCAAAGGGGTAGGCAGAGGCATAGTATACGCCCACATTTGACCTCATAGTTTTACGTCTCACGTAATAGGTGGTGAGCCTAATGCCGTGTTGAAATTATTTTTTTTTTCAAGCCGCCCATGAGGCCAACTTGACTTTTAACGATTGTCATTTTACTGACAACCGGGTTTCATTTCGCGATTTCGCTGCCATTATATTCAGTAACTGTTTGAAAATCAAATAATTGTCTCACTGTTTCCTGGTGGCAAGGCAACCCTCCCTTCTGCTAGCTTTTTTTTTCTTGCACGGATGCTATGCCGGATCCTACCGACTCAAAAATCTCACGTATCCTGCCTAACAGCCTACGGTTGGGAGCCCTAAGTAAGCTATCGGACGGCTACCCCAGGACTCCCATCAGACTTACGACTACCCACTTAGGGGGGGGGGGGGGCGTGAACCCCTCGAGTCACGCTGTCGTCTAGGGCCTGCTTCTGTAAGGACGGTCAGCGACCTCCTCATCGACCTCAGGCCCCCGGTCATGTAGGCCAATAGTCTTAGGCGAAGACATGTCGCCGCCGGCCGCCGCCGCCTGTTGCGGAAATCGGGTGCCACCTCCCCGCCGCCTCTTTCACGAGCATATCCTGCTCGCAGAAAGAGGCAGCGCAGTCCCACTTACTCCCGCTGGAGAACATGGTCTCCAGCGAGAGAGTGTCCACGTCCAGAACTGCCACGAGAGCCTTGCGCTGTTGCGCCCACGCCTTGCACTCCACCAATGTGTGGAGCGCTGTGTCCTCGCTGCGCTACTCGCAGTGCTGGCATTCGGCTGTCTTTTGCTAACTTTAATACAAATGAAAGGCAATCTCAACATCTCTGTTTGTTTGTTTAGTAATTCATCAACAATTTTGATCATATATGAATTCAATAACAAAATAATAGTTTTACTTTCACATGCAGCGATGTGGTATTCACAATAAATACTGTCCTGAGGTAACTGACAGCCTTGAATCACTGGTGCAGTGTAGAAAAATGTTTTTTTAAATATATTAAGCTCGCCATATTGACGTCGCCACTGATGGAAAGCCGTGGCCCATCTAGCGATTGGGGGCCACTTTCACTGTCCGTAAGACTTAAATTTATTTAATAAACCGAATCTACCAAGGTGGTAAAGAGTTCTTTAACTTAACTCTACCCTCTCCTTTCCATCTTAAATAACACGGGCCCAGGTACCACTCGCATGCAGTGAAAAGACTCTTTGCCAGAACCTAGCAATGCAAAAATCTTTTCTCTTTCGAATTATAGCAATTTGAAACCCTCTGTCAGCGTGTATCTTCTCTTAAATCGCCAGGTTTTTAAGCAAAGCATCAAAATATCACAACACCTAATGTTGTATTGCGCCTACAACATTATGTATGACTTTCCTCACGTTAAAATAAATCCATCTAGCGCATAGCTCCCCGGGTAAGTTGGAGGATTTCCTAAATTTGTCCCCACATTTTGGTTACGACTTATCCGAGAGGCTCGATAGAATACAGTTCAAACTTTGCTTATAACATAATTTCCACGCGGACGAAGTCGCGGGTAAAAGCTAGTTTAAATATAAACAAAAAACCAAATGACGTTGTAGAGGTCGACGCG
The DNA here is from genome assembly GCA_933228765.1 of Miltochrista miniata. NCBI lineage: Eukaryota > Metazoa > Arthropoda > Insecta > Lepidoptera > Erebidae > Miltochrista > Miltochrista miniata. The sequence goes on along the minus strand of OW121750.1, from coordinate 42,195,750 downwards.
GAAGTGTCGAGGCCCGGGACTCCAACCCCGGGCGTGAAGGAGTTGCGAGTGTCGTTGTCGCGGTGCGACACGACCCCGCACAGTGCATGTCGAGACATAAAGTGTGACTGGCAGCGGCTATCTGACTCTGATAGCAGCTGTCAGTCCATGGAGACGGTTTCCTCCCGTCCCTGTTCGACCCCCAGGTTGTGGCAGCGCAAGCGCTGCAACAGTAAGAGCCCTGGGGAGTCGGGCAGTGACGGTGAGGAGTCGGCTGGCCCCAGCAACATCAGGGGCCAGCCCGTGAAAAGAGGGCGTGGGCGCCCGCCAACGACGGGGATGTATGTTGGCCTGGCCCAAGCCAGGGCGACTTATATTGCGGCGAAGGAGCGCGAGCTCGAGCTCCAGGCGGAGGAAGAGCTCGCGCGGGACGCCTTCCAGGCCAAGGAGGAGGAGCGTCTGAGGCGGGAGGAGGGGCGGCGCTCCTTCCTCCGAAAATCCCCGACGATGGAGGAGGCGTCGACGTCGGCAGCTGTACCGGTGTTGAGGTCCGACCAGCTGAAGGTGGCGGTCGAGGAGGGGTTGAAGTCGATCGAGATGATCGCCTTCAAGTCCTCACGCCTGAAGGGCCAAAGTGTACAGGGCCTGCGGAGTGCCGCCGGCTCAATAAGGGAGCACATGAGGGAGATGGCCTCCCTCACGTGCAATGAGGAAGTTCTCCGTTTGAAGGGAGAGCTCACGGCCGTGCGGGCCGAGATGGAGGAATTGAGGCGCCAACTGAGCGCCGCTTCAACACGGTCGGCGGGGCTGTCGCGCGATGAGGTTCTTTACCTCATTGACGCACGCCGCGCCGGCTTCGAGGACCGGCTGCTCCCGGCGCCTCGGTTGCGTCCTCCCCTTGCGGCGGACGCGCGCAACGCCGCCCGCACGGCCACTGCTTCAGCACCCGGCGGTGCTTCTGTCGGTCCTTCCGTGGGCCCTTCCGTCGGCGCTCCTGCGCCCACGCGCTCCAAGCGAAAGGCCGCTGGCGCCTCTGCCGCCGCGCCTGTGCCTCCCGTCCCCTCCACGTCTGCGGTGGAGGTAACGGAATCGGTCGTGGCCGCTCCGCCGGCCTCTTCTTCTTCTGCCCCATCCAAGGGGAAGAAGAAGAACAAGAAACAGAGGAGGAGCGCTGCGGCGCGTGAGGTGGAGGCGACGCGCAGAGAGCGCCAGTCGGCCTCAACCCAACCGGCCCCGGCTTCCACGTCTCAGTCCCAAACTGAGACGTGGAATAACGTGGTAAGGCGGCCAAAGAAAACGCCGAAGACGCCCGCCAATGCGACCACCAAGGCGCCCGCGAGGCCTGTCAAAACGAAGAGCGCTCCGAACCTCCGTGCGCCGCGAACTGCAGCTGTGGTAATCACGCTGCAGCGAGAAGCGGAGAGTCGGGGCGTAACCTACGCAGAAAAGCTTGCCGAGGCTGAGAGGTCAATCGACCTCAAAAGCCTCGGTATTGACGGCCTGCGCTTCCGCACTGCGGCCACCGGGGGTCGCATACTTGAGGTGGCGGGTGCGGACAGAGGCGCGAAAGCGGACGCCTTGGCGTCAAGACTCAGGGCATCCCTCGGCGACGACGTTCGTGTCGCCAGGCCGGAGAAGTGCGCGGAGCTGCGCATCTCCGGTCTGGGCGATTCAGCGACGAAGGAGGTTGTGGCGCGGGTGGTGGCGGACGTTGGAGGTTGCGCCATCACCAGCGTCGTTGTCGGAAATATAGTCCGCCAGGCAAGCAGGGAGGGCACGGCTTGGGTGAAGTGCCCCGTCGCGGCGGCCAAACTAGTAACGGATGGCCGCGCACTCGTCATCGGTTGGACCCGCGTCCGTGCGGTCCTTTTGGACCCCAGGCCGCAGCGGTGCTTCCGCTGCCTGGATGAGGGGCACGTGGGGGCCAGGTGTGCTGCGGGAGTTGACCGCAGCGCCCTGTGCTTCCGCTGCGGGCAGCCCGGCCACAAAGCGGCCGGCTGCGCCGCGGATCCGCACTGCCCCGTGTGTGCGGCGGCGGGAGAGGCCGCTGCGCACCGCCTGGGCGCCAAGGTTTGCCTGGCGGCATCAAAGAAGCGACGTCGTCGCCGAGGAGGAGTCGGTGGGAGGCGGGTCGGGCCGGTCGCGGACCCCGCTCCCACCCAATCTGTGGAGGTTATGGACACTGCTCAATCCTAGATGTCCACATTCTCGGTCCTGCAGGCCAACGTCAGGCACTGCGCTGCGGCCCAGGATGTTTTGATCCAGTCCGTAGCGCAGTGGCAGACGACCGTGGCTGTAGTCGCCGAACCGTACGCGGTTCGTGCCCGCGATGATTGGGCCAGCGACCGCGACGGTGAGGTGGCTATCGTCTCCCAGCGGGGCGCCTTTGATCGGGTGACCAAAGGACGAATGTGCGTCCTCGCGCTGCTGGGAGACGCTGCAGTGATCGGGGTGTACTGTCCGCCCAGGAAGACCCGTGCTCAATTCGAGCAGTTACTCGTTGAGCTCGGGGTTCTTGTGGCGGAGGCACACCCCACCCCGCTCGTCGTCGTCGGAGACTTTAACGCCCACTCTACGGCGTGGGGATCTCCGACGACGGACTTGCGGGGTGAGTTATTGGAGGATTGGGCGGTGTCCATGGGTTTGGTGCTGCTAAATCAGGGGACGGTCCCCACGTACGTGGGGGAGAACGGGAACACGTCTATCGTGGACCTGTCCTTCGCCAGTTCTGACCTGGCGAACCACGTACGTGGCTGGAGGGTGGTAACGGAGGTGGAGACGATGTCGGACCACCGGTACGTCCGGTTCGATATCGTCTCCCCCGCCCTGAGGGCTCAGGATCGTCCCCTGGCCGGTGAGGGCCCACGGTGGCGACTAAAATCGCTTAACCGGGAGCTGGCGGAAGAGGCGGCCATCGTCGAGCGATGGGCCGCGTTTGGCGGAAGTCCGGACGTAGACGCGAGGTCGGAGCGGTTATCCGAGGCTCTGACTCGCGTCTGCGATGCGGCGATGCGGAGGGCAGGATCAGTTCACCCGCGGCGGCGGGTGTACTGGTGGAACGACGACCTGGAGGGGCTGCGTGCTGCTAGTCACGCAGCCCAGCGTCGGTACACCCGCTACCGCGGTCGAAGGAATGGAAACCCTGTCCTCATGGAGGAGTTGCGCGCCGCATACCGGGATGCCCGAGCGGCCCTTCGCTCGGCAATCAAGGCCGCCAAAGACGAGTCGTGGAAGGTGTGGCTCGAGACGTTGAACGGAGATCCGTGGGGGCGCCCGTATAAGGTCGTGAGCGATAAACTCCGGCCTTATGCGCCCCCGCTCACCAGGTCTCTCGAGCCCACCTTCGTCAATGAAGTAGTCAGCTCCCTCTTCCCTGCGCGGGAAGAGTGGGTCCCGCCGAGTATGGCGGCACCAGACGGAACGCCGGCTGACACGGAGGCGATCCCGCCCGTGTCCGATGCCGAGTTGGGGGCGGCGGTTCTCAAACTCAAGATGAGACACCGCGCCCCCGGTCCGGACGGCATCCCAGGGCGGGTCGTCGCCCTGGTCATGCCGGCGTTCGAAGAAGAGACGCTCTCCCTGATGTCGGAGTGTTTGGCGTCGGGTAGGGTCCCGCGAACGTGGAAGACGGGGAAGCTCGTGCTGCTCAGGAAGCACGGGCGCCCCGTCGAGTCGCCGTCGGCCTACCGCCCCATTGTTTTGCTCGGCGAGATGAGCAAGCTTTTCGAGCGGGTGCTCGCTGCTCGTCTCGTCGGGCACCTTGAGGGGGCGGGGCCCAATCTCGACGGCGGCCAGTACGGGTTCCGTCGCGGGCGGTCTACCCTGGACGCCATCTCCCGACTCAGGGACAGCGTCCAAGAGGCGGTCGGTCGGGGGGAGGTGTTGTTGGCGGTGTCGCTGGACATCGCGAACGCCTTCAACACCATCCCCTGGCAGACCATCGCCGAGGCGCTGAGGTACCACAACGTCCCGTGGTACCTCAGGCGCGTACTTGCGGACTATTTCGTGGACCGGGCCATCATCTACCCGGCCCGGTCGGGAATAGTCCGCAAGGAGATGTCGTGCGGTGTTCCACAGGGGTCGGTTCTGGGTCCGCTCCTGTGGAACATCGGCTATGACTGGGTCCTGCGCGGTGCAACTCTTACGGGGGTCGGCGTTATCTGCTACGCCGACGACACCCTCGTCACCGCGCGGGGCCCAGAATTCAGGGACGCGAAGGTTCTGGCCACCGCGGGCGTTGCCCAGGTGGTCAGCCGCATCAGGGCGCTGGGACTCCAGGTGGCTCTCGATAAGTCCGAGGCCGTGTTCTTCCACGGGCCTCGTCGGGGGCCACCTCGAGATTCCGCCATTGTGGTGAGCGGCACCCCCATCGCTATCGGGGAGACCATGAAATATCTAGGATTGGTCCTCGATAGTCGGTGGGGTTTCGTCGAGCACTTCCGGCGCCTGGCACCTAAACTGGTGTCATACGCCGGAGGGCTGGCGCGGCTGCTCCCCAATAAAGGGGGGCCAGAAAGTGCATGTCGCCGTCTCTACGACGGTGTAGTGCGCTCCAAGGCGCTCTACGGAGCGCCTATATGGTCGGACGCTCTCTGTGCCAAAACCATCCCCCTGCTGCGGAGACCGCAGCGGGTGATTGCGCAGAGGGCGGCGCGAGCGTACTGCACCGTCTCTTACGAGGCGGCGTGTTTAATTGGCGGGAGCCCCCCTTGGGATCTCGAGGCTGGAGTCCTCAAGCGCGTGTACGAGGAAAGCGCCCTGGTGCGGATGAATGGAGGTCGCCCACTCCCGGACGAGATCGATCGCTGGAGACAGTCTGCTCGCGACGATCTCTTCCGGAAGTGGGCCAATAGGTTGGAGTGTCCCTCCGCGAGCGTGCGGCTCGTGGGGGCTGTCCGGCCCGTTCTTCGGCCTTGGGTAGAGAGGGCGCACGGTGCGCCGACGTACCACCTCACTCAGCTCCTCACAGGACATGGCTGTTTCGCCAAGTACCTGTGGGAGGTGGTGGGTGTGGAGTCGGACCCCGTGTGCCGTCACTGCCCAAGTGGCGCCGTGGACTCGGCAGAGCACACACTCGCCGAGTGCGCGGCGTGGGACGGGCCGCGAGTCGCCCTCACGGGCCAAATTGGTTTTGATTTGTCGCTGCCGGCTGTGGTGCGAGCCATGGTCGGCAGCCAGGAGTGTTGGGCCGCCGTCACCTCTTTTGCCAATGAGGTGATGGCGGCAAAGAGAGAGGAATTGCGGGTGCGGGAGCGTGCAGGTCAAACGCTCCCGCCTCGCCGTCCGGTTCGGGGGCGTCGCATGGCTCAGTTCATGCGCGCTCCCGACTAGTGTTGTTCCGGTGGGTGGTGGTCGGGGGACCTCACCCACCGATGATCGTTTGGCGGAAGGCACCTCCCCGTGTTCCGGAGGTGCCTTAGTGCCCGCCCGCTCGGCCGCTCTCTACCCCCTCTGCTTTCAGAGGGGCGCTCGAGAGTGGTGCGATGCGGGCTTGTTTTCTTCAGCTCCTTAGGGAGCTCCGGGGGCCGACCATCTGGTCCCCCGAGGAGAGCCCCAACCCTACGGGGCATCCCTAGCCGGGTCGATGTAGAATCTGCTCTTCATATCCCTCGGCCCGGCTATAGGGTGAGTCGGAACACCGCGGGGTTTAGTGGGTAGGACGGTCCCTGTTTTCGGGACCGGTGAGTCCCACACACCGTCCCAGCTACCCCCGTAGCTGGGATGACGGTGCCTAAACGCATTCCCCGCGTCAACAAAAAAAAAAAAAACCTAACCTAACCTAACCTAACCTAACCTAACCTAACCTTTTTTTTTTTTTTTTTTTTTTTTTTTTTTTTTTTTTTTTTTTTTTTTTTTTTTTTACAAGGAGTGATCCGCTTACAGACGAAACACGCTGGCGAGGCGTGTGACAGTGTGAGGGTCGCCCAGCACCTGATGTTGGTGGCACTGGGAATACTCACTAAAACTCCTTGGCACCGAACTGCCCTAACGGAGGTGATTTGGGACCTGTAAACTCAACCAAACCACCTCTGGGCTACTCAGCCTTGCTGAGCTGCCGCGCCGGTGGAGGATTACCTCGGTGTGCGCCAGGTAATCCCCAGACGTGGTGACCAGTGCAATGCACACAAGAGTGCCACTCTTGTGTGCTGGCCAACCTCGGGCTAGAAAAGGTCCGCGGCCGGAGCCGCTCGCCTTCTTCTACCCTTCTACTGTACCTCATCGACGCGCGCCGCGCCGGCTTCGAGGATCGGCTGCTCCCGGCGCCTCGGTTGCGTCCTCCCCTAGCGGCGGACGCACGCAACGCTGCCCGCATGGCCGGTGCTCCAGCACCTGGCGGTGCACCTGTCGCCCAGTCAACGGGCCCTTCTCTCGGCGCTTCGGCGCCCACGCGCTCAAAGCGCAAGGCCGCTGGCGCCTCTGCCGCCGCGCCTTTGCCTGCCGTCCCCTCCACATCTGTGGTGGAGGTGACGGAATCTGTTGTGGCCGCTCCGCCGGCCTCTTCTTCTTCTCCCTCAAAGGGGAAGAAGAACAAAAAGACAAGGAGGAGCGCCGCGGCGCGTGAGGTGGAGGCGACGCGCAGAGAGCGCCAGTCGGCCTCAACGCAACCGGCCCCGGCTTCCACGTCTCAGTCCCAAACTGAGACGTGGAACAACGTCGTCAGGCGGCCGAAGAAACCCGCTGATGCGCCCGCTAGGGCGCCCGCGAAGCCAGGCGCAAAGAAGAGCGCCCCGAATCTCCGCTCACCGCGAACTGCAGCGGTGGTTATTACGCTGCAGCGGGAGGCGGAGGTTCGGGGCGTGACATACGCCGAAAAGCTTGCCGAGGCTGAGAGGTCAATCGACCTCAAAAGCCTCGGCATCGACGGCTTGCGCTTCCGCACTGGCTGGTGCGGAGAGGAGCGCCAAGGCGGACGCATTAGCGGAAAAACTAAGGGCGTCCCTCGGCGACGACGTTCGTGTCGCCAGGCCGGAGAAGTGCGCGGAGCTGCGCATCTCCGGTCTCGGCGATTCAGCGACGAAGGAGGTTGTGGCGCGGGTGGTGGCAGAAGTTGGCGGTTGTGCCGCCACCAGCGTCACCGTCGGAGAAATTACCCGCCAGGCGAGCAAGGATGGCACGGCGTGGGTCAAGTGCCCGGTCGCGGCGGCCAAACTTTTAACAGATGGCCGCGCCCTTGTCATCGGTTGGACCCGCGTTCGTGCGGTCCTTTTGGACCCCAGGCCGCAGCGATGCTTCCGCTGCCTGGATGTGGGGCACGTGGGGGCCAGGTGTGCTGCGGGAGTTGACCGCAGCGCCCTGTGCTTCCGCTGCGGGCAGCCCGGCCACAAGGCGGCCGGCTGCGCCGCGGAACCGCACTGCCCCGTGTGTGCGGCGGCGGGAGAGACCGCTGCGCACCGCCTGGGCGCCAAGGCTTGCCTGGCGGCGTCGAAAAAGCGGCGTCGTCGCCGAGGAGGAGTCGGTGGGAAGCGGGTCGGGCCGGTCGCGGACCCCGCTCCCACCCAAACTGAGGAGGTTATGGACACCACCCAATCTTAAATGTCCACATTCTCGGTCCTGCAGGCCAACGTCAGGCACTGCGCTGCGGCCCAGGATGTTTTGATCCAGTCCGTAGCGCAGTGGCAGACGACCGTGGCTGTAGTCGCCGAACCGTACGCGGTTCGTGCCCGTGATGATTGGGCCAGCAACCGCGACGGTGGAGTGGCTATCGTCTCCCAGCGGGGCGCCTTCGATAAGGTGTCCAAAGGACGAATGTGCGTCCTCGCGCTGCTGGGAGACGCTGCAGTGATCGGGGTGTACTGTCCGCCCAGGAAGACCCGTGCTCAATTTGAGCAGTTACTCGTTGAGCTCGGGGCTCTTGTGGCGGAAGCTCACCCCACCCCGCTCATCGTCGTCGGGGACTTCAACGCCCACTCTACGGCGTGGGGATCTCCGGCGACGGACTTGCGGGGGGAGTTGTTGGAGGATTGGGCGGTGTCCATGGATCTGGTGTTGCTGAACCAGGGGACGGTCCCCACGTACGTGGGGGAGAACGGGAACACGTCCATCGTGGACGTGTCCTTCGCCAGTTCTGGCCTGGCGAACCACGTACGTGGCTGGAGGGTGGTAACGGAGGTGGAGACGATGTCGGACCACCGGTATGTCCGGTTCGATATCGTCTCCCCCGCCCTGAGGGCTCAGGACCGTCCCCTGGCCGGTGAGGGCCCACGGTGGCGACTAAAATCGCTTAACCGGGAGCTGGCGGAAGAGGCGGCCATCGTCGAGCGATGGGCCGCGTTTGGCGGAAACCCGGACGTAGACGCGAGGTCGGAGCGGTTGTCCGAGGCTCTGACCCGCGTCTGCGATGCGGCGATGCGGAGGGCAGGATCAGTTCACCCGCGGCGGCGGGTGTACTGGTGGAACGACGACCTGGAGGGGCTGCGTGCTGCTAGTCACGCAGCCCAGCGTCGGTACACTCGCTACCGCGGTCGAAGGAACGGAAACCCTGTCCTCATGGAGGAGTTGCGCGCCGCATACCGGGACGCCCGAGCGGCCCTTCGCTCGGCAATCAAGGCCGTCAAAGATGAGTCATGGAAGGTGTGGCTCGAGACATTGAACGGAGATCCGTGGGGGCGCCCGTATAAGGCCGTGAGCGACAAACTCCGGCCTTATGCGCCCCCGCTTACCAGGTCTCTCGAGCCCACCTTCGTGACAGAGATCGTCAGCTCCCTCTTCCCTGCGCGGGAAGAGTGGGTCCCGCCGAGTATGGCAGCACCAGATGGAACGCCGGCTGACACGGAGGCGATCCCGCCCGTGTCCGATGCCGAGTTGGGGGCGGCGGTTCTCAAGCTCAAGTTGAGACACCGCGCCCCCGGACCGGACGGCATCCCGGGGCGGGTCGTCGCCCTGGTCATGCCGGCGTTCGAAGAAGAGACGCTCTCCCTGATGTCGGAGTGTTTGGCGTCGGGTAGGGTCCCGCGAGCGTGGAAGACGGGGAAGCTCGTGCTGCTTAAGAAGCACGGGCGCCCCGTCGAGTCGCCGTCGGCCTACCGCCCCATTGTTCTGCTCGGCGAGATGAGCAAGCTTTTCGAGCGGGTGCTCGCTGCTCGTCTCGTCGGGCACCTTGAGGGGGCGGGGCCCAATCTCGACGGCGGCCAGTACGGGTTCCGTCGCGGGCGGTCTACCCTGGACGCCATCTCCCGACTCAGGGACAGCGTCCAAGAGGCGGTCGGTCGGGGGGAGGTGTTGTTGGCGGTGTCGCTGGACATCGCGAACGCCTTCAACACCATCCCCTGGCAGACCATCGCCGAGGCGCTGAGGTACCACAAGGTCCCGTGGTACCTCAGGCGCGTCCTTGCGGACTACTTCGTGGACCGGGCCATCATCTACCCGGCCCGGTCGGGAATAGTCCGCAAGGAGATGTCGTGTGGTGTTCCACAGGGGTCGGTGCTTGGTCCGCTCCTGTGGAACATCGGCTATGACTGGGTCCTGCGCGGTGCAACTCTTACGGGGGTCGGCGTTATCTGCTACGCCGACGACACCCTCGTCACCGCGCGGGGCCCAGAATTCAGGGACGCGAAGGTTCTGGCCACCGCGGGCGTTGCCCAGGTGGTCAGCCGCATCAGGGCGCTGGGACTCCAGGTGGCTCTCGAAAAGTCCGAGGCCGTGTTTTTCCACGGGCCTCGGCGGGGGCCACCTCGAGATTCCTTCATTGTGGTGAGCGGCACCCCCATCGCTATCGGGGAGACCATGAAGTACCTAGGATTGGTCCTCGATAGTCGATGGGGTTTCGTCGAGCACTTCCGGCGCCTGGCACCCAAACTGGTGTCATACGCCGGAGGGCTGGCGCGGCTGCTCCCCAATAAAGGGGGGCCGGAAAGTGCATGTCGCCGTCTCTACGACGGTGTAGTGCGCTCCAAGGCGCTCTACGGAGCGCCTATTTGGTCGGACGCTCTCTGCGCCAAAACCATCCCCCTGCTGCGGAGGCCGCAGCGGGTGATTGCGCAGAGGGCGGTGCGAGCGTACTGCACCGTCTCTTACGAGGCGGCGTGTCTAATTGGAGGAAGCCCCCCGTGGGATCTCGAGGCTGGAGTCCTCAAGCGTGTCTACGAGGAAAGCGCCCTGGTGCGGAATAATGGAGGTCGCCCACTCCCGGACGAGATCGATCGCTGGAGACAGTCTGCTCGCGACGATCTCTTCCGGAAGTGGGCCATTAGGTTGGCGTGTCCCTCCGCGAGCGCGCGGCTCGTGGGGGCTGTCCGGCCAGTTCTTCGGCCTTGGGTAGAGAGGGCGCACGGTGCGCCGACGTACCACCTCACTCAGCTCCTCACAGGACATGGCTGTTTCGCCAAGTACCTGTGGGAGGTGGTGGGTGTGGAGTCGGACCCTGTGTGCCGTCACTGCCCAAGTGGCGCCGTGGACTCGGCAGAGCACACGCTTGCCGAGTGCGCGGCGTGGGACGGGCCGCGTGTCGCCCTCACGGGCCGTGTTGGTGTTGATTTGTCGCTGCCGGCTGTGGTGCGAGCCATGGTCGGCAGCCAGGAGTGTTGGGCCGCCGTCACCTCTTTTGCCAATGAGGTGATGGCGGCAAAGAGAGAAGAGCTGCGGGTGCGGGAGCGTGCTGGACTGACGCTCCCGCCCCGTCGTCCGGTTCGGGGGCGACGCATGGCAGCGTTCGTGCGCGCCCCCGACTAGTGTTGTTCCGGTGGGTGGTGGTCGGGGGACCTCACCCACCGATGATCGTTTGGCGGAAGGCACCTCCCCGTGTTCCGGAGGTGCCTTAGTGCCCGCCCGCTCGGCCGCTCTCTGCCCCCTCTGCTTCCAGAGGGACGTACGAGGGCGGTGCGATGCGGGCTTGTTTTCTTCAGCTCCTTAGGGAGCTCCGGGGGCCGACCATCTGGTCCCCCGAGGAGAGCCCCAACCCTACGGGGCATCCCTAGCCGGGTCGATGTAGAATCTGCTCTTCATATCCCTCGGCCCGGCTATAGGGTGAGTCGGAACACCGCGGGGTTTAGTGGGTAGGACGGTCCCTGTTTCCGGGACCGGTGAGTCCCACACACCGTCCCAGCTACCCCCGTAGCTGGGATGACGGTGCCTAAATGCATTCCCCGCGTCAACAAAAAAAAAAAAAAAAAAAAAAACCTGGGGTGGGGTGCTAGGTCGGGAAACCTCCTCGTGAGCTTGGACCGGTTTCCTATCCCTTCGGGCTATATGCCCGGGGGGAGTGGCAACTGGACCAAGACGGTGCATCCTGGATAGTCGGCTAACAGGCGCAGCGCTGGAGTCTGCTGCCCCTGTAAGTCGATGAACCAATATCCCGACAACCGACCCCATGACGAAGGGGGTCGTGGGTATGGCGGGCCTGCTAGGCCTGCGGTTGCGGCGTTCACCGCCGTGACAATTGTGGCGTCCGCTCCCAGCTACGGCCGGTAGAAGCGCTATCGTTCGTCGGTCTTTCCGACCGAAGCCGACCCCATTGCACGAGGGGGTCGTAGTATGGCGAGCCTTCAAGGTCCGCGGGGTTGCGACAGCTCCTGGATACCCAGTAGAAGCGTCGCAACCATATTTGTGAAGTTCGCTCCCGGCTGCGGCCGGTTGGAGCAAGTTGCTGTGCGGCAGCGGCCGCATGTGCGGCTGTTCCGCCTGTGCGGCTGATTTCGCCTGTACGGCAGTCGTATGTATGTGCGGCAGTTAAGCCCCTCGGCACGCGGCAGCTTGAGATGCTGCGTGTGGGCTTCTGCCTGCCTGTACGACTGGTCCGTCTGTGCGGCCGTTCCGCCTGTGCGGCCCTTCCGTCCGTGCGGCCGCTCCGTGCAGCATTGGTCGGGGTATGCGTTACGGCGCATCTGCGACGTTTCTCGCCGTCATTTGACGGAGTTGACCCCATTGCACGAGGGGGTCGTGGAATGGCGGGCCTTCAAGGCCCGCGTCTACGCGAGGTATGCTCCCGGCTGCGGCCGGTTAGAGCGAGTTTGCTGTGTGGCAGTGGCCGCATATGCGGCTGTTCCGCCTGTGCGGCTGATTTCGCCTGTACGGCAGCTGTATGTATGTGCGGCAGTTAAGCCCCTCGGCACGCGGCAGCTTGGGCAGCTGCTGCGTGTGGGCTTCTGCCTGCCTGTACGGCTGGTCCGTCTGTGCGGCCGTTCCGCCTGTGCGGCCCTTCCGCCTGTGCGACCGCTCCGCACAGCATCAGTTTTTGGCCGTGGGCGTAAGGTCGGGGGACCGCGCCCATTGACGGCCATATGGCGGAAGGCATCTCCCCGTGTTCCGGAGGTGCCTTTAGTGCCCGCCCGCTCGGCCGCTCTCTACCCCCTCTGCTTGGAGAAGGGCGCTCGAGAGTGGTGCGATGCGGGCTTGTTTTCTTCAGCTCCTTAGGGAGCTCTGGGGGGCCGACCATCTGGTCCCCCGAGGAGAGCCCCAACTCTACGGGGCATCCCTAGCCGGGTCGACGTAGAATCTAATTTTCATATCCCTCGGCCCGGCTATAGGGTGAGACGGAACACCGCGGGGTTTAGTGGGTAGGACGGTCCCTTCTTCCGGGACCGGTGAGTCCCACACACCGTCCCAGCTACCCCCGTAGCTGGGATGACGGTGCCTAAATGCATTCCCCGCGTCAACAAAAAAAAAAAAAAAAAAAAAAACCTAACCTAACCTAACCTAACCGCGCTCTACGGAGCGCCTATTTGGTCGGACGCTCTCTGCGCCAAAACCATCCCCCTGCTGCGGAGACCGCAGCGGGTGATTGCGCAGAGGGCGGCGCGAGCGTACTGCACCGTCTCTTACGAGGCGGCGTGTTTGATTGGCGGGAGCCCCCCTTGGGATCTCGAGGCTGGAGTCCTCAAGCGCGTTTATGACGAAAGCGCCCTGGTGCGGATAAATGGAGGTCGCCCACTCCCGGACGAGATCGATGGGGTCGTCGGTCGGCTCGTGGGGGCTGTCCGGCCCGTTCTTCGGCCTTGGGTAGAGAGGGCGCACGGTGCGCCGACGTACTACCTCACTCAGCTCCTCACAGGACATGGCTGTTTCGCCAAGTACCTGTGGGAGGTGGTGGGTGTGGAGTCGGACCCCGTGTGCCGTCACTGCCCAAGTGGCGCCGTGGACTCGGCTGAGCACACAATCGCCGAGTGCGCGGCGTGGGACGGGCCGCGTGTCGCCCTCACGGGCCGTGTTGGATTTGATTTGTCGCTGCCGGCTGTGGTGCGAGCCATGGTCGGCAGCCAGGAGTGTTGGGCCGCCGTCACCTCTTTTGCCAATGAGGTGATGGCGGCAAAGAGAGAAGAATTGCGGGTGCGGGAGCGTGCAGGTCGAACGCTCCCGCCTCGTCGTCCGGTTCGGGGGCGTCGCATGGCTCAATTCATGCGCGCTCCCGACTAGTGTTGTTCCGGTGGGTGGTGGTCGGGGGACCTCACCCACCGATGATCGTTTGGCGGAAGGCACCTCCCCGTGTTCCGGAGGTGCCTTAGTGCCCGCCCGCTCGGCCGCTCTCTGCCCCCTCTGCTTCCAGAGGGACGTACGAGGGCGGTGCGATGCGGGCTTGCTTTTCTTCAGCTCCTTAGGGAGCTCCGGGGGGCCGAGCATCTGGCCCCCCGAGGAGAGCCCCAACCCTACGGGGCATCCCTAGCCGGGTCGATGTAGAATCTGCTCTTCATATCCCTCGGCCCGGCTATAGGGTGAGTCGGAACACCGCGGGGTTTAGTGGGTAGGACGGTCCCTGTTTTCGGGACCGGTGAGTCCCACACACCGTCCCAGCTACCCCCGTAGCTGGGATGACGGTGCCTAAACGCATTCCCCGCGTCAACAAAAAAAAAAACCTAACCTAACCTTTTTTTTTTGATGTCGATGACCTAGATAACTTAACCTCACTTGACCTTCACTTGACCTTCACTTGACCTTCACTTGACCTTCACTTGACCTTCACTTAACCTCACTTGACCTTCACTTAACCTCACTTGACCTTCACTTGACCTTCACTTGACCTTCACTTGACCTTCACTTGACCTTTACTTGACCTCACTTGACCTTCACTTGACCTTCACTTAACCTCACTTGACCTTCACTTGACCTTCACTTGACCTTCACTTAACCTCACTTAACCTCACTTGACCTTCACTTGACCTTCACTTAACGTCACTCGACCTTCACTTGACCTTCACTTGACCTTTACTTGACCTCACTTGACCTTCACTTGACCTTCACTTGACCTTCACTTGACCTTCACTTGACCTTCACTTGACCTTCACTTGACCTTCACTTGACCTTCACTTAACCTCACTTGACCTTCACTTGACCTTCACTTGATCTTCACTTGACCTTCACTTGACCTTCACTTGACCTTCACTTGACCTTCACTTAACCTCACTTGACCTTCACTTGACCTTCACTTGACCTTCACTTAACCTTCACTTGACCTTCACTGACTTGACATTGATCTTACTTGACCTCACTTCACCTACCCTAAAGTTCCTTTGTTTCTTTAACCTCACTTAACCTCACTTGACCTTCACTTGACCTTCACTTAACGTCACTCGACCTTCACTTGACCTTCACTTGACCTTTACTTGACCTCACTTGACCTTCACTTGACCTTCACTTGACCTTCACTTGACCTTCACTTGACCTTCACTTGACCTTCACTTGACCTTCACTTAACCTCACTTGACCTTCACTTGACCTTCACTTGATCTTCACTTGACCTTCACTTGACCTTCACTTGACCTTCACTTAACCTCACTTGACCTTCACTTGACCTTCACTTGACCTTCACTTAACCTTCACTTGACCTTCACTGACTTGACATTGATCTTACTTGACCTCACTTCACCTACCCTAAAGTTCCTTTGTTTCTTTATCGCAAATAATTTGCATACCGTCTAGACATTCCTTGCTTAATATGCACAAGGCTACGACCCTGAAGTTTTCTTTGTTTCCTTATCGTAAATAATTTGCATACCGTCTTTGTTACTTTATCGTAAATAATTTGCATATCGTCTAGACATTGCTCGTTTTATATGCACGAGGTTACGATATGACTCGGTTACTTTATCGCTAAT
This sequence comes from Miltochrista miniata, assembly GCA_933228765.1. Taxonomy (NCBI): domain Eukaryota; kingdom Metazoa; phylum Arthropoda; class Insecta; order Lepidoptera; family Erebidae; genus Miltochrista; species Miltochrista miniata. Next base: position 42,180,748 of record OW121750.1, on the reverse strand, counting down.
AATTTGCATACTGTCTAGACAGTTTGTGTGCGCTCGTCCGTCCATGATATGGACGTTTCTCCGCGCGATTTTTACTTTTTTTTTTTAGGGGTTTAAATAAAATAAAATTTTGTTTTTATATTTATTTATAACTTAACTTAACTTGATATAATTTTTTCAATTTTTAATTTTTTTTTTTAATTTTATATATTTATTTTTTTTTTTACATTTTTTACTTAATCTAATTCAAGATATAATAAAAAATAATAAATTGTTCTTTTTTTTTTACTTAATATTTCTATATAAGCGTATATAGGTATTACAGTAACAAACTATAAATTATTATTTTATTAAGATACACACATATAATTTTTAATGTTCCTCTATTAACCCTGTATTTTTGTTTCTATGATATTTTTTATGTGTCAATGTTTGTTCCCATTCTTCTTTGTGTATTCTGTCCATTATTTGTTTATAAATTTCTTCTTTTTCTCTTGCCGGTAGATCTAAATTGTGTATTTTACCATATATTTCATTGTCATTGTCTGTTTTTATTATAGTTTCCAATTTACTTGGTTGCAAATTTACCTTAATTTTTTCTTTTTCTAGTACTTGAACGTCTGTTAATTTTTGCCATGGTAACCATTGTTTTTCATCTTCATATAAATAAAATATGTATACTCTTTGTTTTCTGTCGACTATTATTTTAGATACAGATTTAATACCCAATGGCTGTTCCCCGTCCATTGTCGGGTGATTTGTGCCGTAACCCTCTTCTAATGTGTACACTGTAGGCGTATTTTTTATTTCGTTTTCTAATTGTTGTTGCATTTGAGTTTTTTTTGTAGCCCCTACTTTTATTACTGCCAGTCTGTGTTCAGGGTTGTCTCTACTATAGTGACCGTTGGCTGGTATGCCTAGAGGTGTATTTTTACCTATATATTTTATAAATATTTTTTGTTTTTTCAAATCTTCTTGGAAGTGTTCACGTATTCCTTCATTTTCCTGTGCTATATTTAATTTTTCTTCGTCGCTCATCTTGCCGTTTATTCTTTTTTGCATAGGTACAGTTTCAGCTTTTACAAATCGATACCATATTCCGTCTTTGTCTTCTGCCATTTCACCGATTTTATACCAAGGTACACTTTGTGCTGGTGGCTTTAGTGATACCGGTTTATTAGCTGGTTTAACAGATGGTTTACTAGTTGGTTTAACAATAGGTTTATCAACAGGTTTAGCAGCAGGTTTGTTCGCTGGTCTCGTTTCTGGTTTTCTAGTTGGTTTTTCAGTCTGTGTTTGAATTGGTGTTGACGCATGTTGTGTTGAGGGTTTTGGTGACGGCTGTCTCGGAGGTTGTGGCGACGGTTGTTTCGATGGTTGTGGCGACGGTTGTCTCGATGGTTCTGGTGTTCGTTCTCTCGAAGATTCTGGTGTTCGTTCTCTCGAGGGTTCTGGTGTTCCTTCTCTCGAAGGTTGTGGCGACGCCGGTGGAGTGATCGGTGGTGCATATGGTGCGGTCGAGGTCGACGGTTGCGGTTCTTGCGTAGCAGGTCTAACCATCACATGTGGTGCTGGCGTTTCGGTCCGTTTTTCTTTTGCTTGCTTTTTTGAAGTTGTTTCGACGTGTTCGTCTTCGGGTTGTTTGCGTTTTCTTGATTCGTCTGTTTGTCTATTTATTGGTGTCGCTTGTTGTTGTTTGTTTATTGGTGTCGGTTGTGACTCAGAGCGCGTTCTTCCACTGTGAAAGGATTGCATCATTATTACACAATATTACGTAATCATAAAACTCAATTATTTACACGTACCTACGTTTCCATAACTGGAGCCCCGGTTGCAGTGTATTTATTTTTCCAAGTATAGCTGTTTACTGATAGCCCCGCGTAATTTGTATTTGGTTGCGGTTTATCGAATTTGCTCATTAATAGGTTTGTTCCGTGTGACATGCATTCGAGTTCAATGTTGGTTTCTACTAGTATGTTCAATAGAGAGTCTTCCAATGACCCGTCCTGATTTATCAACGGTATGATACCTAGTCCCATGCTACCCATAAATTGTTTCGGAGCGTTACCGAAGAGTCCGCCTATGGTTATATTGTCTACTGTCGCGCTCGAATAATCTTTTGTTTGGCTCTTTGCATAAGAATTGTCGTCGAACGACGAGTTGATTAAATTTAAAGTCTTACTTTGAGAGTTGTTTCGCAATATGGTCACGTTTTCTTCGAAGCCTTCGTTGTTACAATGGAAGGTGCCGTCCTTCGGTGTATATGACTTTTCGAATATCGGTCCTATCGAGTTTGTCGCGTTATATAGTATCGTCGACTCCATTATGAGTGGGGGTAACATGAATTTCTTACTAGCGTTGTTCAAGGTGAACCGGTATTTGATGGCGTTGTTAATTATTTTTGCCTGTGCTGTGGAATGATCTGGGTCGAGGTTGGTACCCGCTCCGTAACTTTCTAGGGGTTTTCCATATAGCGTTCCCGAGTTGATGCCGTTGCCCAGGGTCACTGGTGCCAACAGCTCCATGTTCTCCCAGATACCGATCGTCGTTTGAGAGTTGGCGTTTGCGTAATTTACCGAGTTTGTTGCCGTAATGAATGGAGTTCTATTACCCAAATTTGTAATTTTAATATTTACCCCCTTTACTCTAGCCGTATGAAACACCTTTGTCATGTCCGTATATTCTTTTTCTGTCATGTAGAAAAATATATATTGCCACGGCAGCGAATGTATGTATGTACTATATTCTACATTGTTGCCGCTTTTTGTGTACACTGCTTTTGTCGATTTAATCGCGAATGTAATTTTTTTAGAGAAATTAAACGAATGTGTGTGATGTTTGTTTTGTACTCCTGTGCCTATGATAGAATTTACGTTTCCCACTCCCGATGCCATGGCGTCCATGTCCTCTTCAGTCGTCGGTCTCGGATAAATTACCCCTGTCACCTGTTCGATCAAATATTTTGTACCTATTCCGCCCTGAGCTAAATATCTCGCGAACGCGTCGTATGTGTTTTCCGGGGCTATCAGTGATACCTCTTGGAGAAATTCTTGATCCGCTTCTTGTACTTGTCTCTCAAACTGTTTCTTATTTTTTGTTTTTTTAAAGTACTCTGTTATTTTGTGATACTGTTCGTCGTGTTTTTTCGCAGCACTGTCTAACGCGTTCACCGGTACGCCGCGATTTAAACTGTTTCCAGGACCTAAATATCTATAACCTGGTAGAGTCAAACCACTTTGATCCGTTTCTCCAAGAGGATCGGTCATATGTGAACGGATGAGTGCCGCACAGTCACTTTTATAAAACTATACTGGTTGAATTTATAGTCGTTCTGGACCCGAGAGGGGGTTACTCGGAATCAATAATGGAACCATTTCGGAGTGTCAAAACAGCTGTGCAGGTTATAATAAAAAAATGACTTCTATGTAATCTTTATCACTCGTTCGAGTTGAAACATTAGTAGCGCTTCGATTATTCATTGAACTTTTCAATGAATGAAACTCCGAAACCCATAGGTACCTACTACGCCGCGGCGCGTGTCTCCATGTGATCAGTTCATTGGCCGAATGCATCGTTTCGATAATAATAGGTACTTAGATAATAATAAAGGACTCCAATTTCTCCTTCATACTTTACGCGGGCTAAGGACCGTCGGAAATACTTTAATATTGTTCTATTTTACGGTGAATTAATAAGGTTTATGTAATAATAATGAAAATAAACACGAACAAATAGGGAGTATTTCCGGCGTATTTAAAAAATTGGAGCTATTTACAAAATAATCAACTTAAATACCTAGACCTACCTATTCACAGTTTATTTACACTTCCCTGTACCTTAGCAACTGCTCAAAATGGAGTCCAGAACGTTCGATACACAAACGGGCACGTTTTAGGCTATTGTCTTTTAGTTTATTCAATGTGTCTCTGTCACTTTTCACTATTTCAAAGGCGTCCACTATCGCACTGCGTAATTCATCACGAGATTCGTACTCTCGAGTGTAAACTAATCGTTTTATTTCCGACCACAAATAAAAGTCGATCGCGACGACAATACTGCGCGCGAGTTATAGTCGAACTGCGCGCCGGCGCCGCGGTCGCCGGTCGGCGGCGCGGTCGGCCGAGCGTATTTAGGTACCTACCTACAAGACGTAACTAGTCGAGTACCTACCGACGTTACTTGGCAACGAGTCCACGTGGACCGATGCGTTCATGCGTTGTGATTGGTCGAATTTTCCCGGCGCGGTGACTCTTCTCACTGATTGGATCGTTAGACATTGAATGAAAAATTGTAGTAGAAAATCGTAGTAAACGTATTTCGTGAAATTTAAAGGAATAACCAGGTGTTCTCGTTTTGATTTTGGCAAACGATGTAGATTTTGACATTTTCGTAATTTTTTATTGTTGATTTTCAAATTGACAGTGCCGATCGGTTCTGTTATCGAAACTGGGCCTAAACCTTTCCGTTCCAAAACGACTATAAATTCAACCAGTATAATATTACACTATTTATCCCTTTAAAAAAAATTCCCTTCGACAGTAAAAAAAATCCCCCACGAGTTATGTCCTTAGTAGTGGAATATTGGGCATTCTGTCCCACTTTAAGTTCGCATCGTCGCTATCGCTCCTTGCTCACGTGGGACAGATCGCCCAATATTCCACATTTTAAAAATGTAACCTAACCAAACATTTTTATAAAAAATAATTTATAAAATAAAACTTGCTGAAGCAAATCACCATCTCAACCTATCGCTGTCCACTGCTGAACATAGACCTCTTTAAATGATTTCCAGCCAGACCGGTTCATTGCCACCTGCATCCAATGAGACCCAGCAATTTTCACCAGGTCGTTGGTCCAGCTGGTAGGTGACCGTCCCACACCGCGCCTGCCGGTGCGCGGCTTGAGTGGACAAGGATCTTTTTGCCCCATCGACCGTCCGATCTTCGCGCTATGTGGCTGGCCCATTGCCACTTCAGCTAACTAATCCTGCGAGCTATGTTAGCAACATTAGTTCTTCTACGGATGTCCTCATTCCTGATTCGATCACGTAGAGAAATGCTAAGCATAGCCCTCTCCATAGTTCGCTGCGCGACTTTGAGCCGTCTGAAAAGACCTTTTGTGATGCACCACATCTCAGAACCATAAGTCATCACGGGTAATACACATTGGTTGTACACCTTTGTTTTAAGACACTGAGGCTGAAGCAAATAGGTATCTTTTATGTTTCAACATACGTCAAACGTAAACACATCACTCATATCAAATTTCTCAGTTTTAGTTAATTTAATTGTTGAATATTATATTACTTTCCGTTTCCGCTTAAACATTTCAACAACAAGATTTTTGTGAAATCATCCATTCATCATATTTTATGTCTAATTAATTTTATGTGATCGAATTCTTTTCCTGTTTAAATTGGATATAATGTTATCGGACTCTTTTCCTGTTTGAATTGCATATAATGTTACATTCATAATAAATAATTTTCAACATACCTAGTATAAAAAATGCAACTGCTGATATTTCAAATAACAGCTTTTGACTAAACGTGTAAGAATATATAATTATATGATATAAATGCTTACATGTGTTTTCAAATTAACAAGACAGCTAGCGTCATCTAATGGTCAGGGGAGTATATGTTTCAACAAGTGTGTCCAATATCTGTTAGATGGCGCTGTGCCTCTCTCATTATTGTTTTTCAGCGTCTAAAATATTACATATAAATAAAATAAAAGTGTGTGTGTGTGTGTGTGTGTGTGTGTGTGTGTACTTAATTTTAAACAACAGCTTTTGACTAAACGTGTAAGAATAAATATATGATACAAATGCTTACATGTGTTTTCAAATTAACAAGACAGCTAACGTCATCTATCGGTCAGGGGAGTAAGCGTTTTAACAAGTGTGTCCAATATTCGTTAGATGGCGCTGTGCTCAATCTCAAAAATAATTTTAATTGTTTTTCAGCGTCTAAAATATTACATATAAATAAAATAAAAGTGTGTGTGTACTTCATTTTAAACAACAGCTTTTGACTAAACGTGTAAGAATAAATATATGATACAAATGCTTACATGTGTTTTCAAATTAACAAGACAGCTAACGTCATCTATCGGTCAGGGGAGTAAGCATTTTAACAAGTGTGTCCAATATTCGTTAGATGGCGCTGTGCTCAATCTCAAAAATAATTTTAATTGTTTTTCAGCGTCTAAAATATTACATATAAATAAAATAAAAGTGTGTGTGTACTTCATTTTAAACAACAGCTTTTGACTAAACGTGTAAGAATAAATATATGATACAAATGCTTACATGTGTTTTCAAATTAACAAGACAGCTAACGTCATCTATCGGTCAGGGGAGTAAGCGTTTTAACAAGTGTGTCCAATATTCGTTAGATGGCGCTGTGCTCAATCTCAAAAATAATTTTAATTGTTTTTCAGCGTCTAAAATATTACATATAAATAAAATAAAAGTGTGTGTGTACTTCATTTTAAACAACAGCTTTTGACTAAACGTGTAAGAATAAATATATGATACAAATGCTTACATGTGTTTTCAAATTAACAAGACAGCTAACGTCATCTATCGGTCAGGGGAGTAAGCGTTTTAACAAGTGTGTCCAATATTCGTTAGATGGCGCTGTGCTCAATCTCAAAAATAATTTTAATTGTTTTTCAGCGTCTAAAATATTACATATAAATAAAATAAAAGTGTGTGTGTACTTCATTTTAAACAACAGCTTTTGACTAAACGTGTAAGAATAAATATATGATACAAATGCTTACATGTGTTTTCAAATTAACAAGACAGCTAACGTCATCTATCGGTCAGGGGAGTAAGCGTTTTAACAAGTGTGTCCAATATTCGTTAGATGGCGCTGTGCTCAATCTCAAAAATAATTTTAATTGTTTTTCAGCGTCTAAAATATTACATATAAATAAAATAAAAGTGTGTGTGTACTTCATTTTAAACAACAGCTTTTGACTAAACGTGTAAGAATAAATATATGTTACAAATGCTTACATGTGTTTTCAAATTAACAAGACAGCTAACGTCATCTATCGGTCAGGGGAGTAATCGTTTCAACAAGTGGAAACGAAGCATCTAAAATTCCTCGAAGAGGTAGGCACAGGCATACCAACCAACATAATAGGTGCTGAATTCATCGCTAAGATCTCAAACAAATTTCTGGATTCGAAACCATGACTTTGGTTGACAGATAGTTGGTGTAATAATGTATAATATTAGACTACTTTTATCCTGAGAATATATTTCACCGGTAAAATATCAGCCACGGACGCCCACTAGTACCAGTTATAAAAGACTTAAATTGATTAGGTTTGTTTAAAATATGATTCATGATCAATCGGGCGTAAGCAACATAAATATAATGATACACTTGCAAATATATTTTATTAAGGTTCAATTTGTAGTGAGGTAAATTATTGCTGAATCGAGATTTTATTTGTATAAAACTCGGAATTTTTGAATGAAAAATCACATTCGAACCAGTATCTCACAAGTGACAAGTGACAAGTGACAAGAAATAACCAGATTTCTATCATGTGAGTAAGTTCTTCTTTTAATAGTAGAAATGCTCAGCTATGGACCTAGTTTTTGTCTGCTAGCTGTGTTCATTTTCATCTTCTCTTCATCTTAGTGCATTCTCAGTAGCTACCAAACCCTACTGGGATTTGGAGCCTGGGGTCCAGTTTTATTTGGTTGCTAGAGCAGCTATTGTTTGACTTTTGATTTTCAACATTGATGGTAGCGATTGCTGTCTAACATCCCAACCCCCTAGGAATGCCTTTATCGTTCCCTCATCCGTTAGTCAACAGGTGCACCGCTTAAAGGTGAGGACGCTTGGACCTCATGCACCCATTTTCATATCCTATCTATTCCTCATGATGTTGTTCAGTTACGAACCCGGTTTTTGTCTGTCGGCTGTGTTAACTTTCATGTCCTATCTATTCCTGATGTACTGAAAATCTGAGAATATTTTATTTATGATTTGATTGTATCTTAACAGGTCTGATTCGGAGTTTGAAACGTGTTCTGTAGTGGAGTCTGTTGCACCAAAGAAACGTAAGCCGGTGGAGAAAAAGCAAAAACAATCGAAGATCCTCACTTCACCTCCGTTGGAGTCAGACAGCGTTCGACGAAAAAGAAATTCATCTGACCTTAAAACCACACAGAGGTAGGTTTCACTATGTTCTTTTTTTATACTACTAAGGTGACAGACAAGCTTACGACCCACCTGATGGTAAGTGCTCACCGCAGCTTATAGATGATTGTAACACCGGAGGCGCTACACCCACGCTGCCGACTCTGAACGCCGTATTGCCATGTTGAAATGGATAGGCGCAGGTTGTGACTACCTGCTATTGAAAATTTTCAAGGCGCTCAGAAAAGCATTCAACATGGCTTAACGACTGCCATTTTACTGACAACCGGGACCAACGGCTTAACGTGCCTTCCGAAGTACGGAAACGCTCGCACAAAGAATTGATACAAATTGCTCACCCATCGAGGACCAGCCACAGCGAAACTTGCTAACCACAGTGATCGTGTACAGAACACTGAGACCGCGGGGCCACGAGCGCTTCAAAACTTCAACTTTTTTCAACTAAGTTTGTGTTTTGATTGTTAACATTCATACTTAGTATACTTTGATCCCAAGTTCTTAGTCACTTTGATTCAGTACGTTTATAATTAACACTTTGTTTCTTTTACAGAAAAAATAAACCAAACTTCCTGAATATTTTGCGGTCCGAAGAAGCCAGTTGCAGTGAACCAGAACGACGTGAACTAACTTCCAGTTTCTCGAGCCGTGTTGCAACGGGAACGTCCCGTCGCTCCAAGAAGACGGGAGGAGGGTATGTGATTGATTTTAAACTGTATAAAACTAATGACTACATATCACACGCCGCTGATGTGCGCTATAGGACTGCCCTTGTGACTGTAAAACTACAGTGTGACGAGTCCTCACTATCTTGGGAGTCACTTCAAGAGTTTCTAGGACTCGCATTTAAAGAATTTCAAGACACTGAACCAGTGCATTATTCTGATAAGATTTTTATAAAGTAGTTTTATTCTCTATTTTTTATAAATTAAGCTATAGACTGAAAAAGTTTCGTATGTATTCGGTTTATAAATTGGGTTATATATAATAATAATAATAATAATAACGCCTTTTTGTACTACGTGTAACACATCCGAGGAGGGTATGTGATTGATTTTAAACTGTATAAAACTAACGACTACATATCTGTGGTGACTGTAAAACTACAGTGTGACGAGTCCTTACTATCTTGGGAGTCACTTCAAGAGTTTCTAGGACTCGCATTTAAAGAATTTCAAGACACTGAACCAGTGCATTATTCTGATAAGATTTTTATAAAGTAGTTTTATTCTCTATTTTTTATAAATTGAGCTATAGACTGTAAAAGTTTCGTATGTATTCGGTTTATAAATTGGGTTATATATAATAATAATAATAATGCCTTTTTGTACTGCGTGTAACACATCCGTACCCAGTAAATCATGGATAGGACATTTACGAAGTAGTTTGCATAGGAAAAGTACTCATACAATAAAACATAGTGATGGAGTAGAAATCGTAAACTCAGCGTTTCGCAATCGTATATTAACATATAAAATATTGTCTTGCGATGAACTTCAGGGAGCGTCAGTAGAATCTTTTTTTTTAAATATTCGTAACCAATTAAAATCTCTTCTAATCGAATTTCTTGCTAAGCATAATTGTGTTAAGGTAAACTTTGAGTATTTTGGTACATTTTTAAAATTCAAAGATAATTCCCAAGAAGTGAAATCTTTTGGAACCAAAAATAAAATATTGTATTCTAATTTTGATTTCGAAAAATTTTATATTGAAACAGTTAATTATTTAAAAACAAATATTGAAGAGTTTGAAGGTCGTGATAGTGGTTGGACATTTATAAACCATTTGTATGTTGAGATGAATCTCAATAAATACCAACCACTTGGTGGGTCGAGTTTCATCAGTTTACCCAAATCAATTCAGGCTAAAAAAGCGTGTTTGAATATTATGAATAAAGATCGATATTGTTTTTTATGGTGTGTAACAGCGGCTTTATATCCAACTAAAAAACACCCTGAAAGAACGCATTCTTATCCTAATTTTCGAGAATTATTTAATTTAAAGGGAATGTCTTTTCCCGTGACCTTTAATGATATTAAAACATTTGAAAGAAACAATCCATGTATTAAGTTTATAATTTATGGTTTAAAAAATCATAAAACCTTTGTAGGTCCTTTGTATAAATCTCAAATCGATAAAAAGTACAAAGGAAAAATTATTCATTTACTGTTTCTTGAAAATAACAGCTCTTCTCATTATTGTTTGATCAAAGACTGTTCTAGACTTTTTAGAAGTCAAGTCACATCTCATCACAACAGATTACATCTTTGTGATTTATGTTTAATATTTTTCAATACCGCTGACGAACTTAACAACCATTTATGTGGAGGTATAATAACTCTCCTCCCAAATAAAGGTTCAGTAATTAAATTTAAAAACTATGAACGCAAACAAACTATGCCTTTTTGTATTTACGCAGATTTTGAATCGATGTTACAAAAAAATACTGAGCCTAATAATAATTGTTCTAGTAAAAATACGAATATATTCCACCAACACGTGCCGGTTGCTTTTGGTTATTATATTGTATGCTCTGATGATCCTCGTTATAATCGTTACGTGTCATATCGAGGTAGAGACTGTGATAAGCGCTTTGTTGACTATATAACTAAAGACGTACAAAAAATTTATGATATAATTAAGTCGCCTGCTGCAATGATATTTTCCTCGGAGGACAGGTGTGATTTTGAAAATGCAACACGTTGTCATATCTGCCAAAACTTTATTTTTTGTGACAAAGTCCGCGATCATTGTCATCTTACCGGTCGTTATCGAGGAGCTGCGCATTCGTTCTGTAATTTGCAATATAAAATGCCCGCATTTGTCCCCATTTTTTTTCATAACTTAGCTGGTTATGATTGTCATTTATTTATTAAAGCGTTGGGTGACGTCCCTGGTGAAATAAAAATAATACCTAAAAATAAAGAAAACTATATCTCATTTACGAAATTTGTATCAGTTTCAAATAATAAGTTTTTTCAAATGCGTTTTCTTGATTCATTTAAATTTTTGGGTACAAGTTTAGACAAATTAAGTAAAACTTTAACACCAGAAATGTTTAAACATTTACAAAATCACTTCCCTGTTCCTGATGAATTCCAACTACTTACTCGCAAAGGTATTTATCCATATGAATATATGGATTCGTGGAAACGGTATGATGAAAATTTTTTACCTCCAAAGAAATACTTTTATAGTTCCCTTAATGATGAAAATGTTTCTGAAGATGATTACCGGTATGCAAATTTAGTTTGGTCAAAATTTAGAATTACTAGTTTAGGTGAATATACGGATTTATATCTAAAAACTGATGTGCTTTTATTAGCAGATATTTTTGAAAATTTTAGAAAGACATGCAAACAACATTATCACTTAGATCCATCTTTTTATTTAACTGCACCCAGTTTATCTTTCGACGCTATGTTATTAAAAACAGGTGTTGAATTGGAACTAATTAATGACTTGTCTATGATACGCATGTTACAAAGTGGTATAAGAGGAGGAGTGTGCCTCTGCTCTCACAGGCATGCTAAAGCAAATAACACATACTTAGCTAATTACAAATCTTCGGAACCTGATTCCTATATCTCTTATATAGATTGTAATAATTTGTATGGGTACAGTATGTGTCAATACTTACCATTATCTAATTTCAAATTTCTCACTCAACAAGAAATTGATAATTTAGATATAACTAAAATTGCAATTGATGCTGATTATGGTTATATTTTGGAAGTGGATATAGCATACCCTAAGCATTTGCATAACTTGCACAACGATTTACCATTTTGTTCCGAAAAATTTATACCCCCCGGGGGAAAGAGTTCTAAGCTAATACCTAATTTATATGATAAATTTAATTATGTCATACATTACGTGCATTTACAAACTTGTATGAAACATGGGTTGATATTGAAGAAGATTCATAGAATAATCAGTTTTCTACAAAGCCCATATTTAAAACAATATATTGATTTAAACACCAAACTGAGACAAAAAAGTTCTTCCACTTTTGAACAAGACTTTTTTAAGCTCTTGAATAATAGTGTATTTGGAAAAACTTTAGAAAATACTGAAAACAGGGTTAATGTCCATTTAGTTTCTCAGTGGCAAGATATCGAAAACATAACTAAACGAAGAAAATGCGCTCAAAACCTTATTGCTCGTCCAAATTTCCATAGTGCAACGGTTTTCACAAAAAATCTAGTAGCGGTGCAGTTAAATCCTGAACAAATAGTTTTGAACAAACCAATATATATTGGATTTGCTGTTCTAGAATTATCAAAAAGTCATATGTATGACTTTCACTATTCAGTCATGCAACCTTTTTACAAGGATAGGATACGGATGTGTTACACGGACACAGATAGTTTTGTTTATCATATACAAACCCATGATTTCTATGAAGACATAAAAAATAACTTTTTATCTTACTTCGACACCAGCAATTTTTGTAAAAATAATGTGTATAATTTACCCATACAGAACAAAAAAATACCAGGCTTATTTAAAGATGAAATGGGTGGTAAAATAATAAGCGAATTCGTTGGGTTGAGATCAAAGTTATATTGTATCAAAACCATTGATAGCACTATTAAAAAAGCCAAGGGTATTAAAAAGAATGTTGTACGTGACATTAACGTTTTCGATTACAAAAAAACACTTTACAACAATGAAATTGTTCATAAAACAAATGTTTTATTTAAGTCAATAAAACATGAGCTATTTACATGTGCTGTAACAAAAATTGCGCTGTCTGGTGATGATGATAAACGAGTTATTGCAAAAGATAAGATTTCAACTCGAGCATGGGGTCATACCGATATTTTTAATTTTTAACAAAAATTAGGTGTGCTATCCTGTCTTCACATAGTATTCGCAAATTATAATTATTGTAATCAACTAAACTAACTAAAATTGTAAAATTTATATGCAGTTTTGTATTATTATAAGTACCTAATCTTAAGAAATTAAACCAAGTAAGAGCATGGGGTCATACCGATATTTTTTATTGTGTGCTATCCTGTCTTTACATAGTATTCACAAATTATAATTATTGTAATCAACTAAACTAACTAAAACTGTAAAATTTATATGCTGTTTTGTATTATTATAAGTACCTAATCTTAAGAAATTAAACTAAGTAAAACTGAGAAATTTGGAATAAATGCATTATTATAAATATAGTATTCTGTTTTTTCTTTAATTTCCTAATACATTTGCAATACCTACTATCATGTACCATGAGAGATTTTCGCGGTCGCGGGAAACCGCTGTCGCGCTGGCTATGCCCGCCATGAAACTTGTATGTCAGGATCGTAGTAAGTGGAAATCCTTAGTCTCTGCCTACCCTGATGGGAAACAGGTGTGAAAATATGTATATGTATGTATGTTATGATGTCTTAAGTTACATACTTCGAAGTAAAATTTCTTAGAAATGTGAAATAGGATATCTATGGTTAGTAGTAGTGGACTATTGGACATTCTGAAAAAAATCTTCAAAACCTGGGACCTTGGTAGCGACAGTCACAACCTCATAACACCTGATGATATGCATCATCATTCACGTTACAACACGTTTACAATTCATAAAAATTTCGCAACTTAAGTAAGTACATAACAATGTGCATTACATCATTCTTAAGACATGTTTGAACATGTTCGTCATAGTGAACGATGACACTTGCAAACTTGTAGGGAGTATCTCGTTACAACTTATTGCAAAATAAACTAAATCAACAGGTCAGAACTTGAATTAATACGTAGTACAGTGTATGTGTCACTAGCGGGTCATGTTTCTATTTAATTCACCTATTACTCATAATTACATTCAGTTTCATACTTGTTCTCTTTACATTCACACAAAGCAGTCTTTTAATTAATAATGTTGAAGCAACAGCAGTGCATCTCTGAACCTCAAACCAGTTACTTTGCTACAAGGAATAGGAGGATTCCAAAATACGTAATTAAAATAGATGTATTAGAAGCTGAAGATACATCAGATAACGAAGTAGAAATACATACAAGAGTGAAAACCCAATATATTGTTTACGATCGGTGGGATGAAATATATTATAAAACAGAGAAATTACTGAGCCAAATATTTAAAACGTTAGAAGATCGTGGCAGAGGAGGACGAGGCCAACCAGATATACCTCAACATTAATACATTATAAATAATGGCAGATGCATATGGTGACGGTATTGTTCAATACGCTCAAGACCCCTTTGACTTCTCACATATTTTACCTCTTTCTCCTACGCAAGTTGAACCAAAAAGAAGAAAACCAACTATTTGTAGAAAATCTAAAAAGACAGCTCATAAATCTTTTGTAATCAGCAACCAACCAAAAGGAGTCAAGCTAATTCAGATAAAGATCTTGGACATCACCAACGACAAAGACAAACCTTCGTTGCCGTTTTGTGAAGATAGTGACAGTGTGATACTTAGTGCTCAATACGTAGTTCATGATACAGTTGATGAAATCATGGACATGGCTGAAGGTATTATTAAGAAAATATCTAAGAAAATTCATGGTGATAGCTTATCATTTTAACTAATGTGTTTTTAGTTTTAAGTAAGTTATACATCACCTTAATACTTAGAGATGTACTGCTGACGCTTCAACATTTTGTAGGTTATGTGTTAGGTTTAAGATCAATGTAATTTTTTGAGACATTAAATAAATGGTATTATGATTAATTTTTTTTTTCATTTCAATTTCGACTTGGGTAGGAAATAGTATGAAAAACAAACACAGTATAGTAATAAAACATTTATTCGGTTTATTAAACTTATGAAATACAAAAATTATTTTCTAAACACCATTGTTTAATACACAATACATTCCTTAAAGCACAATAGTTCTTATGAGCAAAACAATTATACAAAAATAGGTCTTTACAGTAAAGATCACTAAGAGTCTTTAAGTTAGGAATACTTTTATTTTTACATATGTCGGAAACATTATTATGACCACATAGCTCTTGAACCCAATTAATTTTCTCACTACCTTTAACAAGAACCTTTTTTTCCTTCAAATAGGGTTTGATTATTCTAGAAAATTCTCTGTAGTCTATATATCCTTCGCTCCAGCGGTAACCTCTATTCCTTTCAATCCACCAAATGTGTCTTCTTTCTTCATCAGTTAGCGAGGATAACGGGTAAGGAGGTTTTATTAAGAATATATGAGTATGTTCCAACGTAGCTACAGCTAATTCTTTGACTATAAAGTTATTATAACGATCTTTAAAACCCTGAACATCTACTATAATAGTATTTTTGTTCATGATATCTTTCTGACGACGCTACTTAACGGCTTATACTCGATTATACAGTCGTTCAATATAAGACAATATGCTGAAGTTTGATCTGGTATATCAATATCACTTTCAATTTCCACTCTAACATCCACAACAGGACCTGATTTAAGATTATCTGGTTGTCTAGAACAATCTACTACAAATAACGGAGCAATATTTTTAAATTGTTTCTCATTTAATAATGGCTCGGCGCGACGTCCATAATACGACTGTTGAAATCTAGTATATTGTTCATATATTAAAGCAATTCGATTATTCGAGAAACTTGAATTCAAATTTTCATAAGGGAAGTAGGTTGAATTTAGGTATACTCTAACATCACGAACATCACAGTGATCAAACTTAGACATATCCAATTTAGAATTATTTTTTCTATTTGTTTGCAGACCAATAATAACAAATCTTGGTTTCTCTATTTGCGACGATGTTTTTATGGACCAAGTATGCTTAGTAGTTTTTGGTAAAGCCGGATATTCATATAAATCCCAATTCCTAAATATCATCTGGAGTGGTCGATCTTTTTCTAACAGTTTTAACATATTTATTTTTTCCCTATCGGACACTTTGACATGTGGTACACGCCATATTATTTTATTTATAATAATATCTTCTACAGTTTCACCATCGTTAAGTTTTAGGGCGTTCAGATTAGTATTACTTCGTAACAATATTAATTCATGTTTGCTGTTTATCACTACTTTCTTGAAATCTTCTGCAAAACCAAGAATGTTACAGAGGGGTATAGAAGCAGAAAAGCTTCCCCCATTTGCACTATTTATGCCTTCGATATTCCATCCCCAAGCATTAGATGCTTTAGCCTCGTTTTCGTTCATTGATATTAATGATTTCATTGTGGTAGTTATACCAGCGTTTTTTATTTTATCTATTTCCACTCCATTTATCTCATACCTTATATCTTGAAACAAATAAAGTAGACTATTGTTTGTGAAATGAACGTTACTGACTCTTTCCTTCGAATTTCCACCCTTGTTTACAACAACAGTTCCTTCCAAAAACAAAGTGCTTGCTGATGGTAATATATACAAGTCTTGTTGATTAATAGGTATCCTGATTTCATCGCTTCTATTGAAACTTGTTACGTAAGGCTTGTAAGAGTGAAATTCAATTCCTTCCACAGCGTTGTTGTATGCAGGAGTGGACAAAACATCTAGTATATTCATTTCAACAAACCGATCGCTTTAAGAAATGCTTTATTATTGTTTTTCAATTTTATAACCCTTTTGGACCGAGCTCTTATTGGTTTGATAGTTTTAGTAGAACTGTTATTTTTAGTTGGATGTACCACATATTTATTATAATCTATCATTGTTTTCTTCTGATATGTAGATACAACTGCACTTCTTCACCTCGCAAATTTATTAAGTTATTATTTATATCCAACAACCTTATCTGTATGCAGCTTATATTGGTTTGATTTATTGGAAAGTAGATTGCGTTTTTCGGAATTTCTATAATCCTGTATCCAGGTGGAACATTAAGTGCAAATTCGTGTAAGATGTGACTGGATTGACCGTTTATATAGGAACCGCTAACTATGTCACATTCAATCCTTATGACAGTCGTTGGCAAAATGTTTACTGGAAACTCTGATACATGATATTTATTTGCTTCTAAGATCTGCTTTTTAAATCCCAATAAACTTCCAAATGTATCTTCTTTAGTAAAATCTATAGTTGATGTACAAAATAACACAGTTTTTAAGGTGTTGTTATTACAATTGAGTGTTATAGATGCATCTTTTATCTCAGTTTTTAAATAGTCACTAATATCTTGTAATTCATAGGTTCCTTCAGGTATCTCAATAACATTTTTAGAACCATAGTATAATTTATTGTTTGTATTATCAAAATTTGGAATAGAATTATATGTAGAGAAATGTAATAATGCACATTCATACTCCTCAGCTAATGGCAACGTGTCTGGATAATAGGTAGATAATACCGATGAGTTTCCAGTTATCGATAAGGTGAGTGACATCTTGCAAATGATGGAAATGAAAGAGTGGTATAAGATTTATAGTATTTTTATTTTAAGTATTATAATTATAATAAAGATTTATAGTATTTAATCCAAAAAGTTTGCAAATAACTTAAACACATATGTCCACAAACTATTGTGTTAAATTGTTGATATCTATCATAGTTATAATGAACATCACAGTTCTTAAAATATAGCATTAACTCTCTTGGCGGTTTTAAATCACCATAGCTATCAAAATATTCACAATAATTGTTTATTTTAACATAAGCTACCCAATGCGTTCCATCATTTCTCGAATTATCTAGGTTAACTATAGCACATTCAATTCGTTTAGGTGTTTTTGGTAACTGATCCTTCATATAAACTCCTCGAAAATGTGGAATACAATGACCATACTTCTGAATATCGATATTAGTTAAAGCGCGATTAGGTAGCTGATCAATTAGTTTTTTGATGGATTTATAAACAATCCCTGACCTTGCTTATGCGGTTTAATGTATAGACCTTTACCTATTGCTATAGCCTCCATAGTTTTATTATGACGTTCAGTTTCTTGTAATTTTTTCTGACCGTGTTTATAATCATTCACAGTTTTTGCAATACCAGCTGCACCACCAGCTAATGCTCCTAAAGCAGATAAACCAGCAAAAATTGGGATTAAAGGTAGAATGCCTCCAGTTTTTGGTATAGGTATCATTCGAGGTACTCGAACTTTTGGAATGCATGGAACTAATTTTCGGGCAACCATATAAGCCATATTTATTAATGACTTATCATCTTTAGGTGAGAGTTTTTTGATTTTTCTTTTTATTTTTTTAACAAAGTTATAAAAGGTCTTAACACCAGCACCAGACTTCAATTTAGCTTTCATAACTTTGTTTACTATCCACGAACTAATCTTTTCCCCTGTTCGAGCATCTTTTGCTTTAAGTCTTTGCTTAGCCATATCTAAAAGACGTAAGTCGGCTTTTTGACGGTTAGGCAAGTCTGTGTAGTTTGCGTATGCAATATCGTGATGCATACAAGCTTCGTCTAACTTATTTACACCTTTATCACCACGTAGTAATCGTTTCGAAAGCTTTGTTCCTGGTCCACAATAGTTATAACCAGGTATGTGTAGTTCGAATGGTAAATGATTAATGATATTGTTTATTAGTCCACCACCTTGCATCGTCCAAAGAATAATGAATATACTTTAAAATTACATATCACTTATATAATTAACTCATTCCACTATTGCAGTATTATCAATCCAACTATTCTCTTTGTTATTCAAACCCAACCATTTTACAAACAGTTTGTTTCCTTTCTTTTTTAATACCTTTTCTATCAAATAGACACCAGGACAGGACGACTTTTGAAGCTCTTGTTCGTAAAAAGTTCCTAATATGACTTGTTTTTGATTATCTTCGATGCGATATGTTATTGGTATAGTGTTATTTATCTTTTTTATAGTAAATAATTCTGTTGACCAGTTAGGAGTGTATCCTTTCTCGAATATATGTTTGTACTTGCTAATTCGAACTTTGTCACCAATTTTAAACTTTGGACGACATTTTTGGACTACCTTTATCATGGAATTCGTAATATTATTTTTAATGTTAGTTTCATTAAACTTATTGACATTAACAGGTGCAAATTTAATAGTACGATGTTTTGTGTTATTATATGTCTTCACAATACCGTTCAAGCCACCATCTATCCACTTATAGTGTCCGTTCAAGCTAAAGTATTTGTACAATTTATTTTTAATAGTTTTAATAACTCGTTCTACAATTGAAGCCTTTTTGGTTGAAAATGTAGAGTAGTGATTAATATTATAGTTCTGTAAAAGCTTTTGAAATGTAGAATTATAGAACTCAGTACCCATATCAGTTTGCAGATGATTTGGTATCCTGTGATTAGAAGAAAGTATTTTTTCAAATGCAAGAGAGACATCATGTTTGGATTTAGTTTTTAATGGTTCCACCCAAACGTACTTGGAGAAGCAGTCGATAACTATTAAAATATAGTTATATCCTTTATTAAAGGTTTTTAGGTTTTGCATATCAGCTAAATCTGCTTGCCACAAATCATCAATACCTTTTAAAATTACAGATCGTCGAGGAAAATTTTTTCGTGCTGCTTTATGTATTTCATTGACGATTTGTTGTTTCGTCATTTTAACAAACTTTAAGGGCTATGTTTTTCGATCTTTTAATATAGATTGAATTGCGTCTTGAACTAGTTTATCAACTGCTTTTCTTGTGTAAAATTTGCTTTCCAAATGAGTGTCTATCTCAGACATTATTGTTTTTAAAGCTTTCTCTATGTGGTTTTGAACACTATTTGGAATAGAACTTTGCAATTTTCGTAAGTCACGGATTAGTACACCTTTCAATTCATCTACATATGCTTTATTTACTGCATCATCTGCGTCTTGAGGAGGTTTAACACCTTTTAGCCTCGATGTCTTCAAGTCATAATCTCCATAATCAGATTTTATTAATGCGTTATCATTAAAATCAAGTATTTCTGATATCCGCATTCGCTTATGAATATAATGTCCAAATTTGTCTACATTCATATTAAAGGTGTATTATGTTGAACGGTATATAGTAAAATGACACACATATAACATTAGTAGATCTATTTATTTAATGATTTTGCTTTCACGTAGTTCTTCAATGATAGATATTATTTCATTGTCTAGTCCTGTGTTCCCAGCATCTCGAGAAGCAATTAATAACTTTAATCTATCAACCAATTCATTGGGATCATCCCAATATACAAAATCTGTGTTTTTTTTCCACATTTTTGTTGAAGGTAATCCTTTTCCTACTTTCTGTCTACAACTTGGACTTCTACTTTCTTGATCGAAAAGTGGTTTAATAACTTGCAAATATTTTTGTCCTTTATTACTTTTAATTGGTTTTTTTGAATCGAAATCACGACGATGTGCATTCGTTACAAGTAACATTGTCTTATAATTTTGCTTGTCACAGTCATTAACCAAGCTCAGATCAATGTCTTTTTTTAACAGTAACTCTCGCAACCCAGGTGTACTTTCGTATTTGTGTCCGGCTACAGTAATAACTTTATCCCCAATAGTTATGTTAGAGGAACCCAACATTAGCTTTCCACGTTCATTTCTTATACCAAATGGAACATCTGACAGTACTTGTGAAGATAACGACCAAGATGATGCATCTGGATTAGTACCGACTAATGACTGAAATGAAGAGTCCGATGAGGGTTCCGATTCGTTACTAGCAATACTGCTATCATCTGTTTCTTTCATATCTTGGTCTTGCGGTTCATTGGGTTCTACTTTTTCCTCCTTTTTTGTTAGAGCTAAGTGGTTATTAGTGTTGGCTATTAAATTGAGAGATTCTGTGACAGGTTTAAAAACTGTATCAAGAGCATGCTTACTATTATCTTCAAAATCCTTCATTTTACGTATTTTTTTCTTGACAGC
Organism: Miltochrista miniata; assembly: GCA_933228765.1. Classification (NCBI taxonomy): domain Eukaryota; kingdom Metazoa; phylum Arthropoda; class Insecta; order Lepidoptera; family Erebidae; genus Miltochrista; species Miltochrista miniata. The sequence continues at coordinate 42,159,803 of OW121750.1, read as the reverse complement.
TTGTGTCGCATCAACAATTTGTTTTTTCAATGATTTATCCATTATGTAAAATAGGTGGTAATCGAATAAGAATCAATTAAAGAATAACAATAAACAGACTGCAGTCTACTTAAATATTCAAATTTCATCTAATAATACAAATGTGTCAAACGTTTTTCTATAGCAACCATTGTTTTTAGAACAATCTTTATTAATTACCACATAATCAAAAGGTTCTTTCCATATTAAGGAACACATTTCTCGAAATTTCAACCATGTCATATCGGTGTTAACATGTTCTTCATAAACATGTTTCAAATTAACTTCATCTTGCTTAAAAAGCACAATTAGGTTAGCATTATCTCTTACAAGTTGTTTAGGTATTTTGGTATAAGTTTGATTTAAATAAAAACTATCAATCAATTTATGTCTTCCCATGGCAAAATAATCACGTATATTACTTTGATTTTCACATGCTACATCATCAAAAATAATCACAGAATTTGGTTTTGCATCTGAAACTTTTAAAACGTCATCATTTGTCTGATATTTATGAAGAGTGATACCTGGTACTCGTTGTAAAACCTTTTCTAAAAAGATGTACTTTGGTTGATGTAGAGTTTTAGAGTATACATAAACATTTTTAAATGTCAAGCCATTTTCATGCAATAGAAGACCAATTAATAAATTAGTTTTTCCACAATTTGATGGTCCACAAATGATGCAACGTACAGTATTCGGTAATAATTCTCCATGACGTAATTTGTTTTTTGTCAAATCGTCACAGATTGTATTGACCTGTAACGATTGTCTTTGTTTAACGAATTTCATGTTTGCTATGCAATACTGATGGACTCATAATGAAAAGATGAATTTATAACATAAATATTTATAACTACAAGTAGTCGAACCCAACTGGATACAGAAAACGTTGTGGGTTATAAATGGTAAGTAATGAACATGGAGGGAGCTTCAGCAATTTTTATTTTTTAAATTATTTTTTATAAAAATGTTAGGTTAGGTTACATTTTTAAAATGTGGAATATTGGGCGATCTGTCCCACGTGAGCAAGGAGCGATAGCGACGATGCGAACTTAAAGTGGGACAGAATGCCCAATATTCCACTACTGTCCTTGTAACATAGGCCCACACACGAGAGCCATTATTGTAATTAGGTCATAAAGATAAACCTCAAGTGTTTCCTAGTAAGCAATACAGCGGAAGCTTTGTGTTGTCAAGTTATGTCCTTGTAACACAGGCCCACACACAAGGGCCATTATCGTAATTAGGTGATTAAGATAAACCTCACGTGATTCCTAGTAAGCATTACAGCGGAAGCCTTGTGTTGTCATCTAACTACTTATTGTTTATTATCTGTATTTAAACTAAGCTTTACATGAATAAACCAGTTTCGATCAGCTCCTCATACAGAGCACATGTCTTCGTTTGCTTTTTAAAAAGCCTCTTGCTCTCACCCGCAACATAAGTGGCGCAGTCGGTATACGCGATAGAAGTACGGGTTTTTGAATAATAATTAATTCAAAATCGTGTCTCAGTCGTGGAAAAAGAATCTACAGTGGGTGCAGTTTAACAAGAAGCAGAACAATTAGCAGCTCGAAGACGACCGGACTCAGCCTAAATTTCGGCAATGCTTTCGGGGTAAGTCTAGACTCGATTTATTCCCAAGACTCTTTATTTTTCCTTTACACATGTATATTCCTTTTTAGGTGTTTAGTGTGAAAGGTAATACATATCCATTTCGCGTGTCTCGTTACACTTTTAGGAGAAATTTTTCATTAGTTGACCCTTTATTTCGAATAGATAAACATGGCTACCGAAAGGGGGGCTCACCACGAAAAATCCCTTCTCGAAATCAAACCGGTTAACACCGATTTCTCAGCGTTCGCAAAAATGTTACCCGGATACGATGGGAACAAAAGATCGCTAATTTTTTATATAGATGCTGTGGAAAACGCGCTAAAAATCGTCAATAATAAAGACGATCCGCGTATCCCATGCTTAATTAGAAGCAAACTAACAGGTAAAGCTATTGAAGTGCTGTCTCAAAACCCAACTACGGAAACTTGGACAGACATTAAAGACACTTTGTGCAAAAAATTTGGCGACTTCAGGACAGATTTACAGATCGTCCAAGAGTAATTTTTTTTTTTTTTTTTTTTTATGTAATGACGTGCTACAATAATAGCATATCATATAAATTACAATCTAGCCATAAGACTAATAAGTAATTAACATTTAACCTAAGCTGCTAATATAGAGTAAATTGTAAGAATGTGTCCATTAACACTTTTCTTAATGTCTCTATTAAGGGGAAGTCACTTAGTTCATATTGTGTTTTTATTACAAGTTGCACTTATTACACTATGTCACACTGACACTTCACTATACTAATTCGAAGGGTTTTGTCCTTTTTAGTCTTCTCACTAAATCTGTGTGGTCAAGGAGTTGGATAGCCTCGACATTCACATGATGATGAAGTCTTTTTTGATGAGCTTCGGCGTACTTTTGCACTACATTAGCTACGAGGTCCACTTTAAGGTCCCTATGGAGGTCGTCATTTCTAATGTACCAAGGCGCATTTACGATACCCCTCAGTACTTTATTTTGGAATTTTTGTATAATCTGGATGTTGCTTGATTTGGTACAGCCCCATAGCTGTATTCCATAAGTCCACACTGGCATAAGGACTTGTTTATACAGTAGTAATTTGTTTTGTACTGACAGCGAAGAATGTTTGCCTAGAAGCCAGTACATATTTTTGTAGCGAAGCTGTAGCTCGCTGCGTTTCTTCTTAACGTGAGCCTTCCAACGAAGCTTAGCATCTAGTGTCATGCCTAGATACTTGGCTGTATTCTCGTAGGGAATAATCGTATTATTTATATACACTGCATGATAGTTGGATCTTTTATTTGTGAAGTCTATGTGAACTGATTTGGCTTCGTTCAATTTTATTTTCCACTTTTTCGTCCAGTCATATACGATGTTGACTGCATTTTGGACCTTTTCCACGGCTTCTGCATTAGTAACACCTGTGGCCATAATGGCTGTGTCATCTGCAAATGTTGCAATGGTATGGTTTTCTAATACCGGGATATCGCAGGTGTATAATAGGTACAGGACCGGACCTAATACACTTCCCTGGGGCACTCCAGCTTTTATTTCCCTTAAGTCTGAGTATGCATCATCTTGTCGAATTCTGAACATTCTTTGAGTCAAGTAGGACTTTAAGATGGCGGTGAACTGTTTTGGGAGCATATTTTCGAGTTTTTGTGCAAAACCTTCATGCCAAACTTTATCGAAAGCTTGAGCTACGTCTAGGAAGACTGTAGAACACACTTTCTTGTCTTCTAAAGCTTTTTCAATGATATTAGTGATACGGTGTACTTGATCGATTGTAGAGTGATTTTGTCTAAATCCAAATTGATAGTTTGGGATCAGCTGACGTTCTTCTATGATGGGCTTTAACCGTTTCAGGAACAGCTTTTCAAATAATTTTGACATTATTGGTAGTAAGGAAATAGGTCTATATGAAGTAGTTTCATGGGGTGGTTTGCCAGGTTTAAGTATCATAATAACTTCGGCCACTTTCCACACATCAGGTACATGGTTTAGTCTAAATGACGCATTAATAATGGTGGTAAGTTTAATAATCGCTTTACGTGGTAAGTTGCGTAAAACTTCTGCCGTAATTAGGTCATAGCCAGGGGCTTTGTTTGTATTTAGGCGTTTTATTTCATTGAACACCTCTCTCGGTGTAACTAATCTTATTTCTAACCCATCGCTTGATGCCACGTCTAAAGGTATGTTTCCGGAGGTTTCATCGTTTGGTCGGAAAATTTGCTCTAAGCGTTGTGCAAATCTGGCTGCTTTCTGTTCATTATTTATAGCCCAACCGCCATTGGTATCTTTAATGGGGGGGATATGTAAAGTTGGCTTTTTGGAATTTTTTGTACATTTCCATAGGGAGTAATTTGTCGTGCGATCACTTGTTAACTGACTTAAGTAACTATTTACTGTTGTATTATGAAAATTTTGAATTTCTCTCCTGAGTCTTTTGGTAATGTTGTTTAGTTCAGTTTTGTCAGGGGGATATCTGGTTCTTTGCCATTTTTTTCGCAGTATACGTTTTTCAGCTATAATATTTCTAATACTCATAGGATAGCAGTTATTTTTAATTCTTTGCCTAATTTCCGGTGTATTACGCCAGGCACATTTTTGTATATCTGTTATGAATTTTGACACATCAAGTTCTAGTTGTTGCGGATTTTTTTGCGGTACTTTTAGGTTAATAGCTTCTTCTAATTCGCATCTGAAGCTATCCCAGTCTGTATTTTTATTGACTAAAGAGGGCTTGCTTTCTTTTTGAATAAGAGTTTCACCTATGGTCAGTAATATGGGTGAATGGTCTGAACTCATGTCAAATCCTTCTTCAATTTGTAAGACGCCGGACGAAAAATTTTTGTAGATGAAAAAATCTATTAAATCTGGTAATTTCCCTTTTTCAGTAGGCCAATAGGTAGGTTTACCTGTTGATATAACATTACAGTTCATTTCTCTGATAGCACAAAGTAACTGTTTGCCTTTAGAGTTCGTTAATCTCGATCCCCAGTGTATATTTTTGGCATTAAAATCGCCACCAAGGATAAATCTGTTACCAAGACTTTCAAAAAGAGTTTTGTACTGCTCTGCTTTTAAACTATGCCTTGGTGGACAGTATATAGCAGAAATTGTAATGGGGTATCGCTTAGTTTTAATAGTAACAGCTATAGCTTGTATAAATTGTTCTTCACATTTATGTTCTACATAATGACTAATAGTATCCTTAATAATTATGGTACTACCACCTCTTGCAGTGTTGTTGGGGTGCAACGAATGATAACTTTTATAGCCCTTAATTCTAATATATGATTCTCTGGTAAAATGTGACTCAGATATCAGACATATGTCTATATTTTCTGTAATTAGGACTGCCTGCAACTCATTTTGATGCTTTAGGAGTCCATTTGCATTCCATGCCATAATTTTGATTGAATACAACATGTTTATTTTCTGTAAGTGTTTAATTCAAGTTTCTTTAACCTTTCATCAAACGATGTCATTAGGCTAAGAATTTGATTAATTTTATCGTCATTATTAGAACTTACTGGTTGTTGTTGTTGATTTGTTGACAACAACTGTTGTTGTGGTGGCTGAGGTTGCAAGTGAATGTCCTTAGTCATTTGTGCGTACGATACGGTTTTTGTGACCCGCTTTTCGGGATTCGCTTTTATGCCAGTACGTTCACTAGACATCTTAGTGGCTGTCATAGATGTTTTTGATTTTACTGACTTATTTTTAATTTTTTGCAGCTCTTTAGCTACCATACACCCTCTATAGTTAGAAGGATGTGGTTCGCCACAGTGTACACACTTTGGCTTTACCTCTGCAGGTTTCCGGCAGTCTTTCGTTAGGTGTTTACCCGTGCATTTTACGCATTTAGGTTCTCTGGAGCAGTATTTTTGCGTGTGGCCATAGGCTTGACATCTCTTACACTGTGGAATGAGTTTTGAGGTTTTCAAAGGTTCTATATCCACTTTGCAACTCAGTATTGAATGAATACCGTAAATTCTGTCAATGCTTTCTTCTTTATCAAATGAAAGCAGAAAGATATTAAGAGGCTCTTTAGTCCTCCAACTCAATTTGTTAACTGCGTCCTGAATTTTAAGACCTTTGCCTTTCAGATCCGCGATAATTCTGTCCGGTAAACAAGACGAGTGTAATTTTTTTGCTACGACTCTTATGGGTCTGTCCTGTTTGTTTTCATAGGAGTACCACAGACAATTATTTTGAAGTAGGGTCTTAGTAATGGACCTATAAGAATCTTCGTTTTTGGCGTTTATTTTTATACATTCACCGCTCATCATTTTCACGATAAACGAATCGATTGCAGTATCTGCTGACAGCAGATCATAGAACATTTGGTAGTTCTTGACATTTTCCACGACTATGGGTGGTGGTTGTGGAGGTTTTTTGATCTTCTGTGCTTTTTCGTTGGAGCAGATAGCTCTTTGGGATGGTGGTGGGGAGGGTGTCAAGTTCAATTTCCTTTTTTTACGATTTTTTACACGTACCCACTCGGTTTCTTTAGCGAGTTCTTCCTCGTCGGTCTCATATTGGACCGCTGGAGTGGAACTTTCAGTGTTTTCAACAGTTTTGTTGTTAGTATTTTCAGGGGGTTGCTCCTGGTCAAAGTTCATTTTACTTTGAAGGTTCTCTATTTGACATCTAAGGTCATTTACTAACTCTTGCAGTTTTTCTCTCTCTTCTTTCTCTTTGACATAATAGTCGTATATGATACGCTCTGTCTCAGTTGTAATATTTACTTTTGTAGAAGCCATTGTTAGATATTTAAAATAGCTGCGCCTTAATTGCTAATTACTTACATATGTAATGAATCATTACGAACGGTAACTAGGTCATCGCTGCGGCCGCGTACGACTCAACGTGACGAACTCGATGGCTGCGTCAGCACTTAGCTCGAACACAAAAACAAATTTGCGCGAGGCAGCGGTGACGCGACCGTTCGCTGCGGATTTCGAACGCACACTTGAGTCCAAGAGTTAATGAGTTTGAAAAAAGGCGCTAATACTATTGAATATTTCGGTAATAAGATAAGCAGACTTATGACGGTACTAATACATAGACACCCCGACAAACGCGTTGACTACGAACAAATGGCGTTAGAAATCTTTTTAGATAAATTAAACTATTGGGTTTAATTTATCTAAAAAGATTTCTATACCGCCATCCTGATAAAAATTAAATACGTTACAGACCTAGAACAAGCAATAACACTAGCCAAAAGAGAAGAGGCAAAAGTTAGGCTTAGGCGAGCGGAATCAGGCAAACCAAACACAACGAAAAACACTGAAAATAAAACCGTTAATAAATTCCAGAAACCAAATTCCTTTGTAAAAAAAGATTTTCAGTCTAAAAAACCAACAGCGACAAATGCGGAAAAAGAAAAGAAAATTCACTTTCAGGGCAATATAAACTCAGATTCTGAGGACGACAATCCCGTCGACGAAAACTCGGACGAGGATTCATACGAGGAAGTTTTCGACGAAAATTTTCTCGAAGAATTGAACGAAAAAATCAAAATATAGTTTTCATGAATAGCGTTCAAAATAATAGCTTACCTTACATCTTCATTAATGAACTAGGAGGACGATTTTTATTAGATACAGGCGCCTCACAATCGTTAATAAGCCCTAAGGTAACAAAATTGTTAGATAAACGCAACCTTCAATTAAAAAAGGAAACCCATTATATAAAAACCGCACATGCAACATCTAAACATAAGCAAGTCGCTTATATAAAGTTACCAGAAAATATTTTTAATGATAACATAACTCATAAGTTTTTAGTCTTTAATTTTGACCCTGATTTTATAGGATTATTAGGATTAGACTTACTAATACCTCTTAAATGTAAAATAGATATAAAAAACATGGAACTTCGAACAGAAAATGCAACAATACCAATCAGAAACGACATTAAATCTTGTACAAAAATAAATCCTAGATGTGAACAAACCATAAATCTATTATGCAACTACCAAGAAGGAGACTACTATTTACATGAGCTAAAAACAAAAAAAGGATTAATATTACCTTCAGCTGTAGTTTCGGTAAAAGCAGGAAATTTACGTACCACGATCATAAACACGTCGAATAAATCATTTTCACTGAAAAATAACTGTCATCTAAACATACATCGACTTGATCCAAAAAAAAGGAAACAAAAATCCACAAACTATTTCACAAAAAGAAAAAGAAAAACTAGACGAACTACAGAAGAAAAACTTGGACAGATTAAGAACAAGTAATATGAACACCGAAGAAAATAGGGAAATTAAAAAACTATGCTTCAATTTTCGCGATATATTCCACTGTGAGGAAATACCCCTTACATTCACACATGAAATAAAACACCAATTAAGACTTACAGAAAATAAGCCAATCTATGTCAAAAATTACAGACAAGCCCCTAAACAAAAAGAAGAGATAAAAAGACAAATTACAAAAATATTAGAACAAAATATAATTCAGGAAAGCAACTCTCCTTGGTCCTGCCCGGTTCACATCGTACCAAAGAAAATAGATGCAACTGGAGAACAAAAGTATAGATTAGTCATAGACTATAGAAAACTCAATGACAAAACAATAGAAGATAAATATCCTCTGCCTAATATAGACGATATATTAGATAAATTAGGCCGTGCACAATATTTTTCAACGATCGACTTAGCGTCAGGGTACCACCAAGTGGAAATGCATGAAAATGACATCGAGAAAACTGCATTTACTATCGATAGAGGCCATTACGAGTTCTTAAGGATGCCTTTTGGTCTTAAAAATGCTCCTAGTACATTCCAAAGACTAATGGACTCCGTCCTACGAGGCCTAGACAACGTCCTAACCTATTTGGATGACGTCATAATATACTCAACCTCATTACAAGAACACATCGACAAATGTAGGCAAGTGTTTGAGAGATTCCGAGCACACAATTTAAAAATACAATTAAATAAATCTGAATTCTTACAGAAACAGGTTAAATTTCTAGGACACACACTAACAGACAAAGGTCTTCAGCCAAATGAAGATAAAATCAAAGCAGTAAAAAAATTCCCGATACCAAAAACACAAAAAGAAATTAAATCTTTCTTAGGATTGGTCGGTTACTATAGAAAATTCATTCAGGATTTTGCCAAATTAACTAAACCTTTGACTCAATGTCTTAAGAAAAATAGTAAAATTCAACTTAATCAAGAATATATACAAGCCTTTGAAAATTGTAAAAAAGTACTTATAAACGCACCTGTCTTACAGTACCCAGATTTCGACAAACCATTTGTATTAACAACAGACGCTTCAGACGTAGCCGTGGGCGCTGTTCTATCACAAGGACAAATAGGAACTGACAAACCTATTGCCTATGCCTCACGAACTCTCTCGGAAACCGAACAAAGATATTCCACAATTGAAAAAGAATTATTGAGCATCGTATGGGCAATTAAATACTTTCGCCCCTACTTATATGGAAAAAAATTCACTATATACACAGATCACAGACCCTTAACGTGGATAATGTCAATTAAAGACCCCAATTCTAAACTCACTCGTTGGCGCTTAAGATTAGCCGAGTATAACTTTGATGTACAATATAAAAAAGGGAAATCGAATACAAACGCTGACGCATTATCAAGAATCAAATCAGTTTACCACAATAAAAATTCCACAGATATTAACGAACCACAACCTAGTACTTCGACAACGTATCAAGATATTGAAAATATTGACATACGAACACTATTAGACATGTCCATTACACCGGAACCAATTCAACACGCAGGAAATCCAGCAAGCACACAATCAGCTGAGATAGACATGTCACTCACACAGCTAAATAACGAAGAACCCGTTACACCTACATCTACAACAGAAACAAATACAAATAAACGACGCAATTGACAGACAATCAAAACAATTTCACATCAGAAAATCACCCGGTGACAGCTACAGAATAGAAGATCGATCAAAAGGTAAAACCATTATTAAAGACGTTTGGATACCAATAAATAACACCAAAGATCAAATAATTCAATTCCTTAAAGAACACACAATCCCTGACAGAGTTTTTCATTGTTATTTCAACGACGAGGAATTCTATCCATTATTTTGCGAAGTCTATAAAACCATATTTAGCAATCGTGGCCCAAAACTAATCCGATGCATGAACAGAGTAACACTAATAGATAATATCTCAGAACAAATAGACATCATCAGAAAATACCATGAAGGAAAAACCGTACACAGAGGTATCCAGGAAACTTATAAACATGTTCACAGAAACTACCACTGGCCTAAAATGCTGACATCAATCCAAAAATTTATTAATAAATGCGAAAAATGCCTTAAAAGTAAATATGAACGTAACCCTCTCAAGTTACCACTCTCTCTGACAGATACACCACAGAAACCTATGGAACACATGTTTATGGACTTATACAGCAGCGGAGGAACAACTTTCTTGACAATTATCGACAATTTCACTAAATACGCACAGGCAGCAGCACTTACAGCCGCTACTAGCATTCACATAGCAGAAGCCCTTTTGAATATCTTTTCAGTCATTGGAGTACCCAAGAAAATTACAACTGATTCTGATTCAAAATTCGATAACGAAGTAATTACAGAAATATGTGCTATACACAACATACACATCCATTTTACAACTCCATACAACCCGAATTCAAACTCACCTATCGAAAGATTCCACTCCACCCTAGCTGAAATAATAAGAATACAAAGAATAACAGAAAGAGATGAACCAATAAATCTAATGAAATACGCAATTATTGCTTACAATAATAGCATTCACTCTGCAACCGGATTCACACCCTTTGAATTATTATACGGACATACTGACAGTAGAAATCCATTAGAATTACACTGCCCAAAGGAATTTTACCAAGAGTACGTATTAAAACACAAAAAATTAATGGATAATACGCATAAATTAATAAATCAAAAATTAAGCTCCGAAAAACAGCAAGTGATTGAAAGAGCTAACATAAATGCTGAATCAGCACAATTTAAAATTGGTGACGTTGTACACAAACAAGTAGCTAAAACAGCTAGAGCAAACAAACTAGAACCAAAATATCTAGGCCCGTACACTATTGTTCGCATACACCCCGAACAAATAGCGGAAATTGTAGGAAAGCATATCAATGCGAAAACCATTAGGGTTCATTTCCGCTTACTAAGGCGACCTGAAAATGTTTCAGGAACGCCATCGCCTTCGTCGCAGTGCTCCGAATCGCCGCAAGCGCAGCGATCGTACAGCCAATAGACAACCACAACGGCGTGTTGGTACTTGCAGAAGCAAAAGCGCAGTATCAAATAGACACTTACCACCTGGCAGTAATATACAACACTACAAGTCTAAAAGACATTTTTATAGATATAACTAGTAATTATTACACTTTTAAACTTAAGCACAATAGCTCTGTAAGCACAATCGGAATTAAACGGCAAATAGAATACCTTATTAACACTATAGAAAAAAGATTACTCTATTTAGGATTAGAAACTTTAGGATTTAACAGTAGATATAGGCAAAAACGAGGACTTATCGACGGATTAGGTTCAATAGTAAAAGCTATTACTGGAAACCTAGATCAAAACGATGCAACAAAATATGACAACGAAATTAAAGCAATTAAATCAGCCTTAAATAATAATAAGTCAAATCAAAGACGCACAATAAGTATAATGCAAGAATTCATTAAAGATTACGAAACAAACCTGAAACATATAAAAAATAATCAAATTGAAATTGCAACAGCCATTAATAGATATTCAGCTCAGAAAACTATCTTTGAAACTAACTACCTGACACTTAGCATTTTTAACGAGATTGAGACGTCATTTCAACAGCTTTACGACCGCTTAGAAACTTTAGAAAATGCATTAACATTCGCACATCTAAATAAGATGCATCCTAGTATTATAGAACCAACTTTTCTTATTGAAGAATTAAATCAAATTCAAAATTAAATAAATGGGAAACTAGCGTTCGACCCCAATATTAATAGCATACACTTATGGGAAAAATCAATTATAGTAAAAGCTTTTAGTACTAATGGATCACTTACCTTCATACTAGACATCCCAATTGTCGCCGAACAATCATATACTCTATTACACCTCTATTCCATTCCTAATAATAACGACACGATCCTTATCCCTAAAAATCCCTTCCTTGTCTTGGGAAATAACGAGTTCGCATACCCCCATGAGCCATGCACCGAAATTAAAGAAGACGAAGTCATCTGCAAGCACCTAGAGTGGCAAACATTACTGCACTCTAACGACTGCATCGCGCAACTAATTCAGCATCAAGACCCACATAACTGCACTTATGCAACTGCAAACTATGAAAATAACATCATTCAACAGATTAAAGAAAATAGTTGTATTGTTGTCATTAAACAGGAAGAAGTCGTGAAAACTACATGCAACAACGACGTGCAGTACTCAAGAAATAAGGGAGTTTTCCTAATCACAACCGAAAATAACTGCAAGGTACAAATACTTGATAAAACCTTAATGACACACCAAAGATACACCAACGTTCGGGAAACGATACCATTACCCCGATCACACCATACAAGAAGAATTTCACCAATAAAAATCGAATTAGAAAACATAAAATTGGATAATTTGAAAGAAGCGCTGAAACAATCCAAGGAAATCAGCATCGCAGAAGATAACCTGGACTTCATTTCCAACACACCAAGCTGGCCCTCAGTATTCCTGTACTTAATTATAGTCGTGGCAGCAATTGGAGCAGCAGCATACAAATTTTGGTGGAAACCAAGATCAGCTCAAGCCTCAGTGCATCCTGAAGATGAAGACATCCAGCTTCAGCAGCAACCCTTGGTTCGCCTCCATCTTAAGGGGGGAGGAGTTATGTCCTTGTAACATAGGCCCACACACGAGAGCCATTATTGTAATTAGGTCATAAAGATAAACCTCAAGTGTTTCCTAGTAAGCAATACAGCGGAAGCTTTGTGTTGTCAAGTTATGTCCTTGTAACACAGGCCCACACACAAGGGCCATTATCGTAATTAGGTGATTAAGATAAACCTCACGTGATTCCTAGTAAGCATTACAGCGGAAGCCTTGTGTTGTCATCTAACTACTTATTGTTTATTATCTGTATTTAAACTAAGCTTTACATGAATGAACCAGTTTCGATCAGCTCCTCATACAGAGCACATGTCTTCGTTTGCTTTTTAAAAAGCCTCTTGCTCTCACCCGCAACATAAGTCACGTTAGAAAAAAAAAATTAAATAGAAAAGAAGAGTCCAATCGCGCGGAGGAACGGCCATATCATGGACGGACGAGCGCCGCCGTCTCCCTTTTATACGCAACGCGACGTCGTTCGCGATAAGGTGCATGCATAATTTGCATATCAACAAGGAAATTTGCATATTATTCGCGATAAGGTGACGAATCATGCATAATTTGCATATCAACAAGGAAATTTGCATATTATTCGCGATAAGGTGACGAACGAACGAAATTTACATATTATTGAGATAACGAGACGCGTCTGTATGCAAATCGTGTCCGATAAGACGCCCGCCTTCGACGGAAACTGAACTCTGTTCGCTCTCCGTAAGGCTCGAATTCGTATGCTCTGTGACGTCATCGGCCGAGGCCGTTCACCACTATGGTGGGTTGTAGGTTCGGTATGTGTAGGGAGGTTGTGTGTGATGTACGTCACTGTGATGTACGTCACGTAGTGGTGGTGTGTCATCGTAGTAGTAGAGTGGTGGCGGCGGTGTCTAACGTAACCTGGCCTGACCTCACCTGACCTACCTGACCTAACCTAACCTAACCTAACCTAACCTAACCAGGGATGCGGGGTCCTACTAACATCTTAAGGACCCCAATGGGTCGGATCCTCCTCGTGGTGCATCCTGGGCAACGGAGTAGCGACCACTCCCCTTCCTCTGTGGGGGAGTTGTGCTACTCTGGCTAATTCCGGCCGAGGCGGGAGTAACCCACCTGTGGGTTGCTCGGTGGTGTGTGTTGCTGCCGGCCGTGCCGTTATTCACGGCCGGCAGCAGCAATGATGGGTCGCCGTCGCTTCGCCACCTTGCTGGCGAGACGATGGCGGCGAAGTGGGAGAGGCACTGCGTGGGGGGCGGGAGTTTGGGTAGATGCTCCCGCCCTGCCATGCAGTTCGGGCTGCCGGCCATGAATAACGGCGCGACCGGCGGCAACAGTGCTGGGCCGCTGTCACCTCGCCAGTTGACGAGGTGATGGCGGCAAAGCGGGAGGTGCACTGTGCGGGGGAGCGGGAGTAACCGATAATGCTCCCGCTCTGCCGTTCAGTTCGGGGGCGCCGCGGTGAGGAGTTACTGCGCGCCCCCGATTGTTTCTTGACCGTGGGCGTAAGGTCGGGGGACCCCGCCCACCAACGGTCACATGGCGGTGGGCACCTTTTCCGTGTTCCAGGGGTGCCCATTAGCGCACGCCTGCGCCAGCCGCTCTCTGTCTCCTCTATTACAGAGGGGCGCTCGAGAGCGGTGCAGGCGTGGACTTCAGCTCCTTAGGGAGCTTTGGGGAGCCGCCCATCTGGCTCCCCCGAGGAGAGCCCCGAATAAACGGGGCGCCCCTAGCCGGGTCGACGTGAATAATCTTTTGATATCCCTCGGCCCGGCTAAAGGGTGAGGAGGAACACCGCGGGGTTTAGTGGGTAGGACGGTCCATTCCGGACCGGGCCGGGAGTCCCACACACCATCCCAGCTGCCCCCGCAGCTGGGATGAAGGCGCGTAAATGCGTTCCCCGCGTCAAAAAAAAAAAAAAAAAAAAAAAAAAAAAAAAAACCTAACCTAACCACACCTACCTGGGGTGCTAGGTCGGGAAACCTCCTCGTGAGCTTGGCCCGGTTTCCTATCCCTTCGGGCTATATGCCCGGGGGGAGTGGCAACTGGACTAAGACGGTGCATCCTGGATAGTCGGCTAATAGGCGCAGCGCTAAAATCTGCTGCCCCTGTAAGTCGATGAACCAATATCCCGACAACCGACCCCATGTCGAAGGGGGTCGTGGTATGGCGGGCCTGCTAGGCCTGCGGTTTCGGCGTTCACCGCCGCGACATAGTGAGACGTCCGCTCCCGGCTGCGGCCGGTAGAAGCGCAGTGCTTGTTGGTGGTTTTTTCCGACCACAGTTGACCCCATTGCACGAGGGGGTCGTGGTTTTGGCGGGCCTGCAAGGTCTGCGGCGTCGCAGCAGCTCCCGGAGACCGGTGGTAGCAGCGCGACTCAGCGTGCTGTCGTACGCTCCCGGTAATGGCCGGTAGAAGCGGAGAGAGTCGGGGACGCGTAGGCCTACTGCTCGCGCAGAGGTCTACACTTGCGTCGGTGTTGGGGAGGACCAGCCATCCTCCTCGCGTTCCGTAATCCCCAGGGTCATCGCAACCATCTGACTGGTGGCTCCAGTCGGTACGTGGTGTCCTTAGGGACCGGAGGGCTTGCCTTTATTGGTCGGCCCGCGACAAGGACAGTCTTTAACACCCGACAGCGAAGTCGTTAAAACCTGTACGGGCACCTGGCGAACCCTACAGTAGGTAGCCCGCTCCCTGGAATGAGCGTCACCCAGGGAGTGTACCTTTTCGTCTCATACTCGTGGGAACTGTATGGAAAATCTAAATGACAACTTATTTTTTAAAACGGATACTGGCAATAAAACGGACAACCGATTACTTAGCGAAGTGGCTGAAGAAGGAAGAGTGGTGAGACCCGGGACCCCAATCTCGGGTCTCAAAGAAGTCAAGGTGGCGCTGTCGCGTTGCGACGCCGTCACTTTGAGGTGTGACGAGCAGATGCTGTCGGAGTCCGACAGCAGCTGCAAGTCGAAGAAGACGGTTTCGTCCCGTCACTCTCCGACCCCAAGGCTGTGGCAGCGGAAGCGCTGCAACAGCAAGAGTCCTGGGGAGTCGGACAGTGACGGAGACGAGTCGGCTGGCTCCAACACCATTCGGGGCCAGCCCGGTAAACGAGGGCGTGGCCGCCCGCCTACGACAGGCCAGTACGTCGGCCTGGCGAAAGCCAAGGCCGACCTCGTCGCGGCCGAAGAGCGCGAGCTCGAGCAACAGGCGGAGCGGGAGCTCGCGCAAGAAGAGGAGAGAAGACGGCGGGAGGAGAGGCGAAACTCCTTCCTCCGCGAACAACCTGCGCCGGAAGAGGCGCCGACGTCGATGACTGTTCGGGGACCCAGATCCGAACAGTTATCGAAGGCGGTAGAGGAGGCTTGTGCGTATATTCAAGAAATAGCGTACAAGTCCTCCCGCCTGAAGGGACAGAGCGTCCAGGGGCTCAGGAGCGCGTCTGGCTCCATCCTGGAGCACGTGAGGGAGCTAGTCTCTCTCAAAGTAAATGACGAAGTTTTATATCTGAAAGGCGAGCTCCAATCTGTGCAAAAGGAGCTAGAGTGGACGAAGCGGCAGGCCAGCGCCGCTCCCCCTCCACAACCGTCAATGACACGTGAGGAAATCATGTTCGTCATTGACGCGCGCTTCGGAGGGGTGGAAAACAGGCTCCTGCCTGAGCCCCGGTTGCGTCCACCTCTTGCAGCGGACGCTCGCAACGCAGCCCGCAGTGCCGCTGCGGCTGCTGAGACTCCTGTCGGTCCTTCCACGGGCCCTGTCGTCGGCGCCTCTGCGCCTCCACGCCCTAAAAAAGGCAAGGGCAAAAAGTCGTCTGGCGCCCCTGCCGCCACGCAATCTTCTGCCGTCCCCTCCACACCTGGGGTGGAGGTGACGGACATGGATGTTGTCGAGGCCACTCCGCTGGCTCCTTCCTCTTCTGCCCCAAGCCAGGGGAAGAGGAACAGAAAGAAGAAGAGCGCTGCGGCGCAGGAGGTGGAGGCTGCGCGCAGAGAGCGCCAGCCGGCCACAACTGCCGAAACAGCACCCGTGACCCTGGCTCCAACCGAGTCGTGGAGCCAGGTCACGAAAAAGAAGAAGGCGACAGGTCCGGCGAAGGTAAAGACGTCGGCCAAGTCATCCGCTAAGGCGCCCGCGAAGCCCGTGGCGAAAAAGAGCGTCCCAAACCTCCGCGCCCCGCGAACCGCAGCGGTAGTCATAACGCTGCAGCGGGAAGCGGAGGGGCGGGGCGTTACATACGCCGAAAAGCTTGCCGAGGCTGAGAGGTCGATCGACCTCAAAAGCCTCGGCATTGACGGGCTGCGCTTCCGCACTGCGGCCACTGGGGGTCGCATACTTGAGGTGGCGGGTGCGGATCGAGGCGCGAAAGCGGACGCCTTGGCGTCTAAACTAAAGGAGTCCCTTGGCGACGACGTTCACATCGCCAGGCCGGAGAAGTGCGCGGAGCTGCGCATCTCCGGTCTAGGCGACTCGGCGACAAAGGAGGTTGTGGCGCGGGTGGTGGCAGACGTTGGAGGCTGCGCCGCCACCAGCGTCATTGTTGGAAATATCACCCGCCAGGCAGACAGAGAGGGCACGGCGTGGGTGAAATGCCCAGTCGCGGCGGCCAAAATTATAACGGATGGCCGCGCCCTTGTGATCGGCTGGACCCGCGTTCGTGCGGTCCTCTTGGAGGTCAGGCCGCAGCGGTGCTTCCGCTGCTTAGACGTGGGGCATGTGGGGGCCAAGTGCGCTGCGGGTATCGACCGCAGCGCCCTCTGCTTCAGGTGTGGGCAGCCCGGCCACAAAGCGGCCGGCTGCAGTGCAGAGCCCAACTGCCCCGTGTGTGCTGCGGCGGGAGAGGCCGCTGCGCACCGCCTGGGCGTCAAGGTCTGTCTGGCGGCATCGAAGAAACGTTCGCGTCGTCGCCGAGGTGGTGTCAGTGGGAGGCGGGTCGGGCCGGTCGCGGACCCCGCTCCCACTCAACAAGTAGTGGAGGAGATGGACACCGCTCAAACCTAGATGTCCAACTCGAACTTCTCGATCCTGCAGGCCAACGTCAGGCACTGTGCTGCGGCCCAGGATGTCTTGCTCCAGTCCGTAGCACAGTGGCAGACGACCGTGGCTGTAGTCGCCGAACCGTACGTAGTCCGTGCCCGTGATGATTGGGCCGGCGACTGCGACGGTGAGGTGGCTATCGTCTCCCAGCGGGGCGCCTTTGACAAAGTGTCAAAAGGACGAATGTGCGTCCTCGCGCTGCTGGGAGACGCTGCAGTGATTGGGGTGTACTGTCCGCCCAGGAAGACCCGTGCTCAATTTGAGCAGTTACTCGTTGAGCTCGGGGCTCTTGTGGCGGAAGCACACCCCACCCCGCTCATCGTCGCCGGGGACTTTAACGCCCACTCTACGGCGTGGGGATCTCCGGCGACGGACTTGCGGGGCGAGTTGGTCGAGGAATGGGCGGTGTCCAATGGCTTGGTGTTGCTCAACCAGGGGGCGGTCCACACGTACGTGGGGGAGACCGGGAACCGGTCTATTGTAGACCTGTCCTTCGCCAGTCCTAGCTTGGCGAACCACGTGCGTGACTGGAGGGTGGTGACAGATGTGGAGACGATGTCGGATCATCGCTATATACGATTCGACATCGTCTCCCCCGCCCTAAGGACCCAGGATCGTCCCCTGGCCGGTGAGGGCCCACGGTGGCGTATCAAGACGCTAGACCGGGAACTGGCGAAAGAGGCGGCCATCGTCGAGCGATGGGCCGCGTTTGGCGGAAGCCCGGACGTGGACGCGAGGTCGGAGCGGCTGTCTGAAGCTCTGACTCGCGTCTGCGATGCGGCGATGCGGAGGTCAGGGCCAGTCCCACCGCGGCGGCGAGTGTACTGGTGGAACGACGACCTGTCGGGGCTGCGTGCTGAAAGTCACGCAGCCCAGCGGCGGTACACTCGCTACCGCGGTCGGAGAGATAGGAACCCTGTCCTCGAAGAAGAACTGCGCGCCGCATACCGGGACGCCCGAGCGGCCTTTCGCTCGGCGATAAAAACCGCAAAGGAGGACTCGTGGAAAGCGTGGCTCGAGACGCTAAATCAGGATCCGTGGGGGCGCCCGTATAAGGTCGTGAGCGACAAACTCCGGCCTTATGCGCCCCCACTCACAAAATCCCTCGAGCCCGCTTTCCTCGGGCAAATCGTCAGTTCCCTCTTCCCTGCGCGGGAAGAGTGGGTCCCACCACGAATGGCAGCACCAAGCCGTGTGCCGGCAGACACTGAGGCGATCCCGCCCGTGTCCGATGTCGAACTGGGGGCGGCGGTCCTCAAGCTCCAATTGAGGAACCGCGCCCCTGGCCCGGACGGCATCCCAGGGCGGGTCGTCGCCCTGATCATGCCGGCGTTTGAACAGGAGACGCTGTCCCTCATGTCTGAGTGTCTGGCGTCGGGTAGAGTTCCGCGAAATTGGAAAACGGGGAAGCTCGTGCTGCTGAAGAAGCACGGGCGCCCCGCCGAGTCGCCGTCGGCCTACCGCCCCATTGTTTTGCTCGGCGAGATGAGCAAGCTCTTTGAGCGGGTGCTCGCTGCTCGTCTCGTCGGGCACCTGGAGGGGGCGGGGCCCAACTTGAATGACGGCCAATACGGATTTCGTCGCGGACGATCTACCCTCGACGCCATCTCCCGACTGAGGGACAGCGTCCGAGAGGCGGTCGATCGGGGGGAGGTGTTGTTGGCGGTGTCGCTGGACATCGCGAACGCCTTCAACACCATCCCCTGGCCGACGATCGCCGAGGCGCTGAGGTACCACAACGTTCCGTGGTACCTCAGGCGCGTCCTTGCGGACTACTTCTTGGACCGGGCCATTTCTTATCCGACCCGGTTGACCGTAGTCCGCAGGGAGATGTCTTGCGGTGTCCCACAGGGGTCGGTTCTTGGTCCGCTCCTGTGGAACATCGCATACGACTGGGTCTTGCGCGGTGCCACTCTTCGGGGGGTCGGCGTACTCTGCTACGCCGACGACACCCTGGTTACCGCGCGGGGCCCAGACTTTCGAGACGCGAAGGTCCTGGCCACCGCGGGCGTTGCCCAGGTGGTCAGCCGCATCAGGGCGCTGGGACTCCAGGTGGCCCTCGAAAAGTCCGAGGCCGTCTTCTTTTACGGGCCTCGGCGGAGGGCCCCTCGAGATTCGGTGATTGTGGTGAGCGGCACCCCCATCGCTGTCGGGGAGACCATTAAATATCTTGGACTGGTCCTCGACAGCCGATGGGGGTTCGTCGAGCACTTCCGGCGTTTAGCGCCTAAATTGATGTCTTACGCCGGAAGACTGGCGAGGCTGCTCCCCAATCGGGGGGGGCCTGGAAGTGCGTGTCGCCGTCTTTACGACGGTGTAGTACGCTCCAAGGCGCTCTACGGAGCGCCAATCTGGTCGGACGCCCTCTGCGCCAAAAACATCCCATTGCTGCGGAGACCGCAGCGAGTGATTGCGCAGAGGGCGGTGCGGGCGTACTGCACCGTCTCTTACGAGGCGGCGTGCCTAATTGGCGGGAGCCCCCCCTGGGATCTCGAGGCTGGAGTCCTTAAAATTGTATATGAGGAAAGCGCCCTGATGCGTAGGAATGGTGGTCGCCCACTTCCGGACGAGATCGATCGCTTGAGACAGTTGGCTCGCGATGATCTCTTCCGGAAGTGGGCCGTTCGATTGGAGGAGCCCTCTGCGAGCGTGCGGCTCGTGGGGGCTGTCCGGCCCGTCCTTCGGCCTTGGGTAGAGAGGGCGCACGGAGCGCCGACGTACCACCTCACCCAGCTCCTCACAGGTCATGGCTGCTTCGCGAAATACCTGTGGGAGGTGGCAGGGGTGGAGTCTAACCCCGTGTGTCACCACTGCCCAAGTGGCGCCGTGGACTCGGCGGAGCACACACTCGCCGAGTGCGCGGCGTGGGACGGGCCGCGGGTCGCCCTCACAGGCCAAATTGGTACAGATTTGTCGCTGCCGGCCGTGGTGCGAGCCATGGCTGGCAGCCAAGAGTGTTGGGCCGCTGTCACCTCGTTTGCTTGCGAGGTGATGGCGGCCAAAAGAGAGGAGTTGCGGGTGCGGGAGCGTGCTGGTGAGACGCTCCCGCCCCGCCGTCCGGTCCGAGGGCGCCGCATGGCGGCTTTTATGCGCGCCCCGGACTAATTGTCGTACCGGTGGACGGAGGTCGGGGGACCCCGTCCACCGATGATCGTTTGGCGGAAGGCACCTCCCCGTGTTCCGGAGGTGCCTTCAGAGCCGCCCGCTCGGCTGCTCTCCACTTGAGAGCAGTGCGACGCGGGCTTGATTTCTTCAGCTCCTTAGGGAGCTCCGGGGGAGCCGTGCATCTGGCTCCCCCGAGGAGAGCCTCAAATTTTTCACGGGGCAACCCTGCCGGGCCGACGTGAGTACTTTACATAACCTTCGGTCCGGCAAAAGGGTGAGTCGGAACACCGCGGGGTTTAGTGGGTAGGACGGTCCCTGTTTGGGACCGGTGAGTCCCACACACCGTCCCAGCTACCCCCGTAGCTGGGATGACGGTGCCTAAATGCATTCCCCGCGTCAAAAAAAAAAAAAAAAAAAAAAAAAAAACCACACCTACCTAGTTGTAACCTAAACTATCTTTTGTCGTCTGGGTGCGTTCCTGTGTCTTTAGATGCATTTGCCTTTGAAAACTAGTTATTCGACTTTCAAAGTTACTTTATAATGCACCGTAAACCTGGTGCAAGCATATTCTCTCAGTTTACTCATTCGACTGAACATGTCTGATTTTTTCGTCAACTGGTTGGTCTCGGGTGATGGAGACTCTCCTCCGCCCGGGCCTAATCACCGATCGGTAAACTGTTTGGTACCCGGCGAAAGAGATCCTGTTGCGACGGTCTCCCGTGTGGATTCTGCAGACAGCGAGTTGCGGCGACTGCTTGAGTCACCTGCCTCCAGCCCTGCATCGTCGTCCTCGTCTGAATTAATATTTTACGTGTCCGGCGACGGTGACCAGAGCACGGGTCAAGATACTATCGACGAAGCCTGCCGACAGATGTCGGGGTTGTTGGACAGTTCGGAGGTCTCTTCCCAGGGTGACCCCGTCCCTTCAACGTCTCAACAGAACGTGACGCCTCAGTTTTTGGATCACTACCAGCACCCGCAGACCGACGGAGAGGCGTTTGAACGTCAGGACCGTCTCGAGGACGAGGAGGCCGCGATAGATTTGTCCGAACGGAATGCGTCTTCTCGACAGCGCGTGGGTCACCCCGAGTACCCGCAGACCGTCGAAGAGTTCTTCGAACGCTTTGATCACCTAGAGGACGAGGAGGCCGCCTCATGTATTCAAGCTTTTTACTCGGACATCGAGAGCATGCGGCAGTATTGGGTCCTAATAAAGGTTACCTTTACTGCTCCGAGGAGGTGTCCGAATATACATTTGTGCGGGAGTTGCACCGGAAAGTTTCTGTCTAATGGATTGACACACATATATTACGACTACGTTTCCGTTCACAGAGACACTTACCGGGATGGCTATTTTTGTTCGTTCTGTTATTCTCGTTTGTGGCTATTTCTACTTTTTACGATTCTCATCGTCACCTTCATGGTAAATTTTAAATACTGATGATTTTAACAATTTTTTTAAACAAACACAAAGCGTTTGGTAAGTTAAGTAACATATATAAGTCAACAAGTTAAATTTTGAGTCAGATTTGGAAGAATAAGGTTTTGAATTATTTGATCCCACGTAGGTGACGCGACGATCCACGAAGGTGACGCAGTAACTTTACAGACATTATTAATCATTATTTAAGTACAAATTATAAGTTAGTTCTGCCGAATAGTTAAATGGTAACAGCTACTTAACTAAAAACAATTACCAGATCCTATACCTACACATGCTTTTGACGTAAAAGTTATTCTGGAACCATTATATTATAAAAATAACACAGTACATCTCTTTGGCACAAAGTGGCAAATTATCAGTTGTCTAGATCCCATAGCATAAGCTTATATTGTCTTAATTTGGGCTAGATGATGTTGTGTGAGAATGTCCGAACCTCGCTACTTATAATGGAAGCACTCTGCGGCTGGACGATCGGCTCACCGAACTCGAGGTAGAACTGGGTCGCATAAACTGGCACATACTGGTGTTGTGCGAAGTCCGAAGAAAGGGGGAGGACACGCTAACCCTTGGGTCGGGTGACCTATTCTACTTTCGGGAAGGTGATGGAAGACATTCTTCCGAGGGCGGTTTCGGCTTTACGGTGAAAAAGGAACTCGTTAGCAGCATTGTGGAGATCAGGAGTGTTTCGCCTCGGGTAGCATACGTAATACTGAGACTTACCAACAGGACTCCCTGAAGGTGATTCAGGTGTACCTATGCCCCAACTTCGAGAAGCACTGACGAGGCAGTTGAGACCGTGTACGAGGACGTGGTGAAAGCATTACACGGTACTGCCAAGACTCACTACAATGTTATGATAGGGGACTTCACTGTCAAAGTACAAGAACGCGGTGAAACGAAAATCGGACTTTTTGGTGTTGGGCGTAGAAATGACCGGGGGCCGCGGGGCAGTATGCTTATCAACTTTCTTGAGGCTTAGGGGCTCTTCTTGATGAACTCATTCTTTAAGAAGAAACCCCATAGAAGGTGGACTTGGCGAAGCCCCAACAAGGTCACAAGGAACGAGATAAAATTCATCATGTCAGACAGGAGGTGTATATTTGGAGAAGATGTCTCTCTGATCAACAGGTTTAATACCGGAAATGATCACCGACTCGTCAGAGCGTCTCTGAATTTAGAATTCCGCGTCGAAAGGGCCCGGATGATGAAGCCTACTCTCCGACCTACTGCGCTCCAAATAGCTTTGTGTGCCGAGAAGTTTCAATTGGAGCTTCAAAATCGTTTCGATCTGCTGGAAACCACTGGCAACGATCACGATAAGGCCGACACTGTAGTCAGGACGCTATAACAAGTGTCCCGAAGGTTTCAGTCTGGAAAAAGCAAAAATAGGTGTTCCCAGCTTTCGCCCGAGACCCTCGAGCTCATGAGAATCAGACGGGAAACGTCATCTACATTTCATTGAAGTGCGAAAATTAGGATGCATGCTGTGTTCGCACTGAGTTCTCGGCTGAACTGAGTCTAAATGAGCGATGTTGAATAGTGTTGCCGAGAATCCAGTTTACCTCAATAAAAAAATAAAAATCTATGCATACTTACTTTTGCTTACTTTTTTTTGGTCTTCGTCAGACCAGAGAGATTTAAACATCAAAATCCGAAAGCTGCTATGACGCGACTTCAGACGTTATACTTAACACCAACATCGTAGAGGCAGCGATCACACAAAATTGGGGTGCTAAAGTCTTTGCCCAACAGCTCGGAAGACCTCGTCTGACAAAATTGAAGACAGCGGGTGGCAAAACCGAGACCTCGAGATTCTCGAAGAAGTTAGGAGCTTCTACAGAGATCTATATGCATCACGGAAAAAAAGACCGAGGAGACCTAGCGACCGTGACCACAGAGCCCCACTAATGCGCCACTATACCGAAGACATTCTGGATATTGACCAGGGCGAGGTCGGGGCTGCTCTCGAACAACTAAAAACCAATAAATCCCTGGAGAGGACGGAATAACGACTGAGCTTCTTAAAGCTGGCGGGACTCTAGTTCTCAAAGAGCGGACGAGTCTCTTTAATTCCGTCCTCCAACAGGGACAAACACCTAAAGCGTGGAGCGGGAGTGCGGTGGCTCTGTTTTTCAAAAAAGGTGACAAGACCTCGCTGAAGAATTATATACCCATCTCACTCCTTAGCCATGTTTACAAGTTGTTCTCGAGAGTAGTCACAAACCGCCTTGCCGGAAAACTCGATGAGTACTAGGTAGGTACCTAAATGTATTTAAGTTGATATAAGTATAAGGTAGTAGGTGCCTTGATTAAGCTTAAGGTGGCATGACTCTTTCCCAGGATTTCTTCTTGAGACTTGGACGCGAAGGTCATTGAGTCTTTGTTCAAAAGATCTTAGCATGCCGCACGCCTCAAGAAGCGGAAAAGCATCTGAACTAACCCAAAAGACGCAAGATAACACCCGAACCCGTAGGCGAGGCCACGGTGATAGCCTAAGCCTGTCGGGTACCCTGATACATCATTCTAAGGAGTTGCCCGGGGAGCCTAATACTAGACGGGTAAGTAGCTACGATGGGGGTTTTAGACGGTTTGGATCTGGCATAACGTCCGGTGGGATTTCTACTCCTGTAAAAGGGCTTTACACGGAATGTTATAGGTATTGCTCTGTCCTTTACCATGATTGTATGTACCTACTTATTTGTTCTACTATTATTCCGCTACATATCTACTACAATACGAATCTAAAAGAGTACCACTCTTACTGAAACTAGTCAGAGATCACCTTCGTGGCATAAACTCACCTTCGTGGGTAAAACGCCACGAAGGATGTGACACGAAGGTAACGAAAACATAGCTTTTTTTTAAATTCCGACAAAGTTTAGCCGTTACGTTTTAAATTAAATACTACATAAATATCTCAATTAATTTGCGGTTTCTATGAATAAACTCTGACTTCAATAGCTATTATGCCAAAACGGTGCTTTCACAGAAGCCGAAGCTATGGGACTGTTTGCAAAGTCAAATGAAGGGATTAACTTTATCTGCTCCAAACAATATGCAGAGAAAATCAGGTCCTACCTCCACATCGCAAGAATTTTGGTATTTTCGGAATCGGTAAAGCAACGCTTCGAGAGGGCGAAGAAGAAATTCATATCGGACAACGGCCCATTGGACGAAACGGCACAAGACGAAATCAAGTTAAAGTTTAAGGAAATATTGCATATTAACAAAATCGACGCTACCTCATTTTTCACCGACACGTTTATGCACTTTAATAAGTTAAGCAAAAAGAAAAACAATTTATTCTTTTTAGGTCCGCCTTCGACGGGCAAAACCATGATAATGAATAGTTTAATAGAGTGTCACTTTAATTATTGTAGATTAACGGGTTTAATTAGCGGTAGTAGTTTTAATTTTAGCGGTCTGTTACACACGAACGCGTGTTTGATGGACGAGTGTAAATTGACGGACAATCAGTTCGAGCAATGGAAGCTATTGGCATCCGGGTTACCCACCTCGACCGATGTAAAATATAAAGACAGATGTGACGTAAAAGATGTAATTTTATATACTTGTAGTAATTATCCGATAGAAATGTACTGCAACGTACCTATGGCACAAGACGCCGTAAAAAGTAGAACAATATTGTACGAATTAAAGGCGCGCTGTCCGTGGTACCTGAAAATCAGCCCGCACATATGGGAACAGTGTTGGTCGGAAGTCGGCCTCATATTATAAACTAAGCAGAACCAAAGATGTAAATATTTATTAAAAAAAAAAAGAAATACAAAAAAATTGTTATATTATTTGTAAGTTGTAAATAAATTTGTAAATAGCAATACATGTCTTTCTTTAAAAAAAAAAAAAAAAAGTAAAAATCGCGCGGAGAAACGTCCATATCATGGACGGACGAGCGCACACAAACTGTCTAGACAGTATGCAAATTATTAGCGATAAAGTAACCGAGTCATATCGTAACCTCGTGCATATAAAACGAGCAATGTCTAGACGATATGCAAATTATTTACGATAAAGTAACAAAGACGATATGCAAATTATTTACGATAAAGTAACAAAGACGGTATGCAAATTATTTACGATAAGGAAACAAAGAAAACTTCAGGGTCGTAGCCTTGTGCATATTAAGCAAGGAATGTCTAGACGATATGCAAATTATTTACGATAAAGTAACAAAGACGGTATGCAAATTATTTACGATAAGGAAACAAAGAAAACTTCAGGGTCGTAGCCTTGTGCATATTAAGCAAGGAATGTCTAGACGGTATGCAAATTATTTGCGATAAAGAAACAAAGGAACTTCAGGGTAGGTGAAGTGAGGTCAAGTAAGATCAATGTCAAGTCAGTGAAGGTCAAGTGAAGGTCAAGTGAAGATCAAGTGAAGGTCAAGTGAAGGTCAAGTGAGGTTAAGTTATCTAGGTCATCGACATCAAAAAAAAAAAAAAAGGTTAGGTTAGGTTAGGTTAGGTTTTTTTTTTTTGTTGACGCGGGGAATGCATTTAGGCACCGTCATCCCAGCTACGGGGGTAGCTGGGACGGTGTGTGGGACTCACCGGTCCCGAAAGAAGGGACCGTCCTACCCACCAAAACCCCGCGGTGTTCCGTCTCACCCTATAGCCGGGCCGAGGGATATGAAAATTAGATTCTACGTCGACCCGGCTAGGGATGCCCCGTAGAGTTGGGGCTCTCCTCGGGGGACCAGATGGTCGGCCCCCCAGAGCTCCCTAAGGAGCTGAAGAAAACAAGCCCGCATCGCACCACTCTCGAGCGCCCTTCTGCAAGCAGAGGGGGTAGAGAGCGGCCGAGCGGGCGGGCACTAAAGGCACCTCCGGAACACGGGGAGATGCCTTCCGCCATATGGCCGTCAAAGGGCGCGGTCCCCCGACCTTACGCCCACGGCCAAAAACTGATGCTGTGCGGAGCGGTCGCACAGGCGGAAGGGCCGCACAGGCGGAACGGCCGCACAGACGGACCAGCCGTACAGGCAGGCAGAAGCCCACACGCAGCAGCCGCCCAAGCTGCCGCGTGCCGAGGGGCTTAACTGCCGCACATACATACGGCTGCCGTACAGGCGAAATCAGCCGCACAGGCGGAACAGCCGCACATGCGGCCGCTGCCGCACAGCAACTTGCTCCAACCGGCCGCAGCCGCGAGCATACCTCGCGTATTCACAAAACCGCGGGCCTTGAAGGCCCGCCATTCCACGACCCCCTCGTGCAATGGGGTCAACTCCGTCAAATGACGGCCAGAAACGGCGCAGGTGCGCCGTACCACACACCCCTACCAATGCTGCACGCAGCGGCCGCACAGGCGGAAGGGCCGCACAGGCGGAACGGCCGCACAGACGGACCAGCCGTACAGGCAGGCAGAAGCCCACACGCAGCAGCCGCCCAAGCTGCCGCATGCCGAGGGGCTTAACTGCCGCACATACATACGGCTGCCGTACAGGCGAAATCAGCCGCACAGGCGGAACAGCCGCACATGCGGCCGCTGCCGCACAGCAACTTGCTCCAACCGGCCGCAGCCGGGAGCGAACTTCACAAATATGGTTGCGACGCTTCTACTGGGTATCCAGGAGCTGTCGCAACCCCGCGGACCTTGAAGGCTCGCCATACTACGACGACCCCCTCGTGCAATGGGGTCGGCTTCGGTAGGAAAGACCGACGAACGACAGCGCTTCTACCGGCCGTAGCCGGGAGCGGACGCCACAATTGTCGCGGCGGTGAACGCCGCAACCGCAGGCCTAGCAGGCCCGCCATACCCACGACCCCCTTCGTCATGGGGTCGGTTGTCGGGATATTGGTTCATCGACTTACAGGGGCAGCAGACTCCAGCGCTGCGCCTGTTAGCCGACTATCCAGGATGCACCGTCTTGGTCCAGTTGCCACTCCCCCCGGGCATATAGCCCAAAGGGATAGGAAGGTTAGGTTAGGTTTTTTTTTTTTTTGTTGACGCGGGGAATGCATTTAGGCACCGTCATCCCAGCTACGGGGGTAGCTGGGACGGTGTGTGGGACTCACCGGTCCCGAAAGAAGGGACCGTCCTACCCACTAAACCCCGCGGTGTTCCGACTCACCCTTTTGCCGGACCGAAGGTTATGTAATAGTACTCACGTCGGCCCGGCAGGGTTGCCCCGTAAAATTTGAGGCTCTCCTCGGGGGAGCCAGATGCACGGCTCCCCCGGAGCTCCCTAAGGAGCTGAAGAAATCAAGCCCGCATCGCACTGCTCTCAAGTGGAGAGCAGCCGAGCGGGCGGCTCTGAAGGCACCTCCGGAACACGGGGAGGTGCCTTCCGCCAAACAATCATCGGTGGACGGGGTCCCCCGACCTCCGTCCACCGGTACGACAATTAGTCCGGGGCGCGCATAAAAGCCGCCATGCGGCGCCCTCGGACCGGACGGCGGGGCGGGAGCGTCTCACCAGCACGCTCCCGCACCCGCAACTCCTCTCTTTTGGCCGCCATCACCTCGCAAGCAAACGAGGTGACGGCGGCCCAACACTCTTGGCTGCCGGCCATGGCTCGCACCACGGCCGGCAGCGACAAATCCGTACCAATTTGGCCCGTGAGGGCGACCCGCGGCCCGTCCCACGCCGCGCACTCGGCGAGTGTGTGCTCCGCCGAGTCCACGGCACCACTTGGGCAGTGGTGACACACGGGGTTAGACTCCACCCCTGCCACCTCCCACAGGTATTTCGCGAAGCAACCATGACCTGTGAGGAGCTGGGTGAGGTGGTACGTCGGCGCTCCGTGCGCCCTCTCTACCCAAGGTCGAAGGACGGGCCGGACAGCCCCCACGAGCCGCACGCTCGCAGAGGGCTCCTCCAATCGAACGGCCCACTCCCGGAAAAGATCATCGCGAGCCAACTGTCTCAAGCGATCGATGTCTCCCGGGAGTGGGCGACCTCCATTCCTACGCATCAGGGCGCATTCCTCGTACACAATTTTAAGGACTCCAGCCTCGAGATCCCAGGGGGGGCTCCCGCCAATTAGGCACGCCGCCTCGTAAGAGACGGTGCAGTACGCCCGCGCCGCCCTCTGCGCAATCACTCGCTGCGGTCTCCGCAGCAATGGGATGTTTTTGGCGCAGAGGGCGTCCGACCAGATTGGCGCTCCGTAGAGCGCCTTGGAGCGTACTACACCGTCGTAAAGACGGCGACACGCACTTCCAGGCCCCCCCCGATTGGGGAGCAGCCTCGCCAGTCTTCCGGCGTAAGACATCAATTTAGGCGCTAAACGCCGGAAGTGCTCGACGAACCCCCATCGGCTGTCGAGGACCAGTCCAAGATATTTAATGGTCTCCCCGACAGCGATGGGGGTGCCGCTCACCACAATCACCGAATCTCGAGGGGCCCTCCGCCGAGGCCCGTAGAAGAAGACGGCCTCGGACTTTTCGAGGGCCACCTGGAGTCCCAGCGCCCTGATGCGGCTGACCACCTGGGCAACGCCCGCGGTGGCCAGGACCTTCGCGTCTCGAAAGTCTGGGCCCCGCGCGGTAACCAGGGTGTCGTCGGCGTAGCAGAGTACGCCGACCCCCCGAAGAGTGGCACCGCGCAAGACCCAGTCGTATGCGATGTTCCACAGGAGCGGACCAAGAACCGACCCCTGTGGGACACCGCACGACATCTCCCTGCGGACTACGGTCGACCGGGTCGGATAAGAAATGGCCCGGTCCACGAAGTAGTCCGCAAGGACGCGCCTGAGGTACCACGGAACGTTGTGGTACCTCAGCGCCTCGGCGATCGTCGGCCAGGGGATGGTGTTGAAGGCGTTCGCGATGTCCAGCGACACCGCCAACAACACCTCCCCCCGATCAACCGCCTCTCGGACGCTGTCCCTCAGTCGGGAGATGGCGTCGAGGGTAGATCGTCCGCGACGAAATCCGTATTGGCCGTCATTCAAGTTGGGCCCCGCCCCCTCCAGGTGCCCGACGAGACGAGCAGCGAGCACCCGCTCAAAGAGCTTGCTCATCTCGCCGAGCAAAACAATTGGGCGGTAGACCGACGGCGACTCGGCGGGGCGCCCGTGCTTCTTCAACAGCACGAGCTTCCCCGTTTTCCAATTTCGCGGAACTCTACCCGACGCCAAACACTCAGACATGAGGGACAGCGTCTCCTCCTCAAACGCCGGCATGATCAGGGCGACGACCCGCCCTGGGATGCCGTCCGGGCCAGGGGCGCGGTTCCTCAATTGGAGCTTGAGGACCGCCGCCCCCAGTTCGACATCGGACACGGGCGGGATCGCCTCAGTGTCTGCCGGCGCACGGCTTGGTGCTGCCATTCGTGGTGGGACCCACTCTTCCCGCGCAGGGAAGAGGGAACTGACGATTTGCCCGAGGAAAGCGGGCTCGAGGGATTTTGTGAGTGGGGGCGCATAAGGCCGGAGTTTGTCGCTCACGACCTTATACGGGCGCCCCCACGGATCCTGATTTAGCGTCTCGAGCCACGCTTTCCACGAGTCCTCCTTTGCGGTTTTTATCGCCGAGCGAAAGGCCGCTCGGGCGTCCCGGTATGCGGCGCGCTGTTCTTCTTCGAGGACAGGGTTCCTATCTCTCCGACCGCGGTAGCGAGTGTACCGCCGCTGGGCTGCGTGACTTTCAGCACGCAGCCCCGACAGGTCGTCGTTCCACCAGTACACTCGCCGCCGCGGTGGGACTGGCCCTGCCCTCCGCATCGCCGCATCGCAGACGCGAGTCAGAGCTTCAGACAGCCGCTCCGACCTCGCGTCCACGTCCGGGCTTCCGCCAAACGCGGCCCATCGCTCGACGATGGCCGCCTCTTTCGCCAGTTCCCGGTCTAGCGTCTTGATACGCCACCGTGGGCCTTCACCGGCCAGGGGACGATCCTGGGTCCTTAGGGCGGGGGAGAGGATGTCGAATCGTATATAGCGATGATCCGACATCGTCTCCACATCTTTCACCACCCTCCAGCCACGCACGTGGTTCGCCAGGCTAGGACTCGCGAAGGACAGGTCTACAATAGACCTGTTGCCGGTCTCCCCCACGTACGTGTGGACCGCCCCCTGGTTGAGCAACACCAAGCCATTGGACACCGCCCATTCCTCGACCAACTCGCCCCGCAAGTCCGTCGCCGGAGATCCCCACGCCGTAGAGTGGGCGTTAAAGTCCCCGGCGACGATGAGCGGGGTGGGGTGTGCTTCCGCCACAAGAGCCCCGAGCTCAACGAGTAACTGCTCAAATTGAGCACGGGTCTTCCTGGGCGGACAGTACACTCCAATCACTGCAGCGTCTCCCAGCAGCGCGAGGACGCACATTCGTCCTTTTGACACTTTGTCAAAGGCGCCCCGCTGGGAGACGATAGCCACCTCACCGTCGCAGTCGCCGGCCCAATCATCACGGGCACGGACTACGTACGGTTCGGCGACTACAGCCACGGTCGTCTGCCACTGTGCTACGGACTGGAGCAAGACATCCTGGGCCGCAGCACAGTGCCTGACGTTGGCCTGCAGGATCGAGAACTTCGAGTTGGACATCTAGGTTTGGGCGGTGTCCATCTCCTCCACTACTTGTTGAGTGGGAGCGGGGTCCGCGACCGGCCCGACCCGCCTCCCACTGACACCACCTCGGCGACGACGCGAACGTTTTTTCGATGCCGCCAGACAGACCTTGACGCCCAGGCGGTGCGCAGCGGCCTCTCCCGCCGCAACACACACGGGGCAGTTGGGTTCTGCACTGCAGCCGGCCGCTTTGTGGCCGGGCTGCCCACACCTGAAGCAGAGGGCGCTGCGGTCGATACCCGCAGCGCACTTGGCCCCCACATGCCCCACGTCTAAGCAGCGGAAGCACCGCTGCGGCCTGGCCTCCAAGAGGACCGCACGGACGCGGGTCCAGCCGATCACAAGGGCGCGGCCATCCGTTATAAGTTTGGCCGCCGCGACTGGGCATTTCACCCACGCCGTGCCC
Source organism: Miltochrista miniata (assembly GCA_933228765.1). NCBI lineage: Eukaryota > Metazoa > Arthropoda > Insecta > Lepidoptera > Erebidae > Miltochrista > Miltochrista miniata. The sequence goes on along the minus strand of OW121750.1, from coordinate 42,127,769 downwards.
TCTCTGCCTGCCTGGCGGGCGATATTTCCAACAATGACGCTGGTGGCGGCGCAACCTCCAACGTCTGCCACCACCCGCGCCACAACCTCCTTTGTCGCCGAGTCGCCCAGACCGGAGATGCGCAGCTCCGCGCACTTCTCCGGCCTGGCGATGTGAACGTCGTCGCCAAGGGACTCCTTTAGTTTAGACGCCAAGGCGTCCGCTTTCGCGCCTCGATCCGCACCCGCCACCTCAAGTATGCGACCCCCAGTGGCCGCAGTGCGGAAGCGCAGCCCGTCAATGCCGAGGCTTTTGAGGTCGATCGACCTCTCAGCCTCGGCAAGCTTTTCGGCGTATGTAACGCCCCGCCCTTCCGCTTCCCGCTGCAGCGTTATTACTACCGCTGCGGTTCGCGGGGCGCGGAGGTTCGGGACGCTCTTTTTCGCGACGGGCTTCGCGGGCGCCTTAGCAGATGACTTGGCCGGCGTCTTTACCTTCGCCGGACCTGTCGCCTTCTTCTTTTTCGTGACCTGGCTCCACGACTCGGTTGGAGCCAGGGTCACGGGTGCTGTTTCGGCAGTTGTGGCCGTCTGGCGCTCCCTGCGCGCAGCCTCCACCTCCTGCGCCGCAGCGCTCTTCTTCTTTCTGTTCCTCTTCCCCTGGCTTGGGGCAGAAGAAGAAGGAGCCAGCGGAGTGGCCTCGACAACATCCATGTCCGTCACCTCCACCCCAGATGTGGAGGGGACGGCAGAAGATTGCGTGGCGGCAGGGGCGCCAGACGACTTTTTGCCCTTAGGGCGTGGAGGCGCAGAGGCGCCGACGACAGGGCCCGTGGAAGGACCGACATGAGTCTCAGCAGCCGCAGCGGCACTGCGGGCTGCGTTGCGAGCGTCCGCTGCTAGAGGTGGACGCAACCGGGGCTCAGGCAGGAGCCTGTTTTCCACCCCTCCAAAGCGCGCGTCAATGACGAACATGATTTCCTCACGTGTCATTGACGGTTGTGGAGGGGGAGCGGCGCTGGCCTGCCGCTTCATCCACTCGAGCTCCTTTTGCACAGATTGGAGCTCGCCTTTCAAATATAAAACTTCGTCATTTACTTTGAGGGAGACTAGCTCCCTCACGTGCTCCAGGATGGAGCCAGACGCGCTCCTGAGCCCCTGGACGCTCTGTCCCTTCAGGCGGGAGGACTTGTACGCTATTTCTTGAATATACGCACAAGCCTCCTCTACCGCCTTCGATAACTGTTCGGATCTGGGTCCCCGAACAGTCATCGACGTCGGCGCCTCTTCCGGCGCAGGTTGTTCGCGGAGGAAGGAGTTTCGCCTCTCCTCCCGCCGTCTTCTCTCCTCTTCTTGCGCGAGCTCCCGCTCCGCCTGTTGCTCGAGCTCGCGCTCTTCGGCCGCGACGAGGTCAGCCTTGGCTTTCGCCAGGCCGACGTACTGCCCTGTCGTAGGCGGGCGGCCACGCCCTCGTTTACCGGGCTGGCCCCGAATGGTGCTGGAGCCAGCCGACTCGTCTCCGTCACTGTCCGACTCCCCAGGACTCTTGCTGTTGCAGCGCTTCCGCTGCCACAGCCTTGGGGTCGGAGAGTGACGGGACGAAACCGTCTTCTTTGACTTACAGCTGCTGTCGGACTCCGACAGCATCTGCTCGTCACACCTCAAAGTGACGGCGTCGCAACGCGACAGCGCCACCTTGACTTCTTTGAGACCCGAGATTGGGGTCCCGGGTCTCACCAGTCTTCCTTCTTCAGCCACTTCGCTAAGTATTCCGTTGTCCGTTTTTAAATTGCCAGTATTCGTTTTAAAAAATAAGTTTTCATTTAAATTATCCATACAGTTCCCACGAGTATGAGACGAAAGGGTACACTCCCTGGGTGACGCTCATTCCAGGGAGCGGGCTACATACTGTAGGGTTCGCCAGGTGCCCGTACAGGTTTTAACGACTTCGCTGTCGGGTGTTAAAGACTGTCCTTGTCGCGGGCCGGCCAATAAAGGCAAGCCCTCCGGTCCCTAAGGACACCACGTACCGACTGGAGCCACCAGTCAGATGGTTGCGATGACCTTGGGGATTACGGAACGCGAGGAGGATGGCTGGTCCTCCCCAACACCGACGCAGATGCAGACCCCTGCGCGAGCAGAAGGCCTACGCGTCACCGACTCTCTCCGCTTCTACCGGCCGTAGCCGGGAGCGTACGACAACAAGTTACGTCGCGGCGCTACTACCGATCTCTGGGAGCAGCCACGACGCCGTAGACCTTACAAGCCCGCCAAACTACGACCCCCTCGTGCAATGGGGTCAGCTTTGGTCGGAAAAATGACCAACAATCACAGCTGCACACAGCGCTTCAACCGGCCGTAGCCGAGAGCGGACGTCACAATACTGTCGCGGCACTTAACACACTGCGACACCGCGGGCCTAGCAGGCCCGCCAGACCACGACCCCCTCGTGCAATGGGGTCGACTGTCGGGATATTGGTTCATCGACTTACAGGGGCAGCAGATTTTAGCGCTGCGCCTGTTAGCCGACTATCCAGGATGCACCGTCTTGGTCCAGTTGCCACTCCCCCCGGGCATATAGCCCGAAGGGATAGGAAACCGGTCCAAGCTCACGAGGAGGTTTCCCGACCTAGCACCCCAGGTTAGGTTAGGTTTTTTTTTTTTTTTGTTGACGCGGGGAATGCATTTAGGCACCGTCATCCCAGCTACGGGGGTAGCTGGGACGGTGTGTGGGACTCACTGGTCCCGGAAGAAGGGACCGTCCTACCCACTAAACCCCGCGGTGTTCCGTCTCACCCTATAGCCGGGCCGAGGGATATGAAAATTAGATTCTACGTCGACCCGGCTAGGGATGCCCCGTAGAGTTGGGGCTCGCCTCGGGGGACCAGATGGTCGGCCCCCCAGAGCTCCCTAAGGAGCTGAAGAAAACAAGCCCGCATCGCACCACTCTCGAGCGCCCTTCTGCAAGCAGAGGGGGTAGAGAGCGGCCGAGCGGGCGGGCACTAAAGGCACCTCCGGAACACGGGGAGATGCCTTCCGCCATATGGCCGTCAATGGGCGCGGTCCCCCGACCTTACGCCCACGGCCAAAAACTGATGCTGTGCGGAGCGGTCGCACAGGCGGAAGGGCCGCACAGGCGGAACGGCCGCACAGACGGACCAGCCGTACAGGCAGGCAGAAGCCCACACGCAGCAGCTGCCCAAGCTGCCGCGTGCCGAGGGGCTTAACTGCCGCACATACATACAGCTGCCGTACAGGCGAAATCAGCCGCACAGGCGGAACAGCCGCATATGCGGCCACTGCCACACAGCAAACTCGCTCTAACCGGCCGCAGCCGGGAGCATACCTCGCGTAAACGCGGGCCTTGAAGGCCCGCCATTCCACGACCCCCTCGTGCAATGGGGTCAACTCCGTCAAATGACGGCGAGAAACGTCACAGATGCGCTGTAACACACACCCCGACCAATGCTGCACGGAGCGGCCGCACGGACGGAAGGGCCGCACAGGCGGAACGGCCGCACAGACGGACCAGTCGTACAGGCAGGCAGAAGCCCACACGCAGCATCTCAAGCTGCCGCGTGCCGAGGGGCTTAACTGCCGCACATACATACGACTGCCGTACAGGCGAAATCAGCCGCACAGGCGGAACAGCCGCACATGCGGCCGCTGCCGCACAGCAACTTGCTCCAACCGGCCGCAGCCGGGAGCATACCTCGCCAAGAAAGTTGCGACGCTTCCACCGGGTATCCGGGAGCTGTCGCAACACCGCGGGCCTTGCAGGCCCGCCATACCACGACCCCCTCGTGCAATGGGGTCGGCTTCGGTCGGAAAGACCGACGAACGACAGCGCTTCTACCGGCCGTAGCCGGGAGCGGACGCCGTTTGTTACGGCGGTGAACGCCGCAACCGCAGGCCTAGCAGGCCCACCATACCACGACCCCCTTCGCCATGGGGTCGGTTGTCGGGATATTGGTTCATCGACTTACAGGGGCAGCAGACTCCAGCGCTGCGCCTGTTAGCCGACTATCCAGGATGCACCGTCTTGGTCCAGTTGCCACTCCCCCCGGGCATATAGCCCGAAGGGATAGGAAACCGGTCCAAGCTCACGAGGAGGTTTCCCGACCTAGCACCCCAGGTTTTTTTTTTTTTTTTTTGTTGACGCGGGGAATGCATTTAGGCACCGTCATCCCAGCTACGGGGGTAGCTGGGACGGTGTGTGGGACTCACCGGTCCCGGAAGAAGGGACCGTCCTACCCACTAAACCCCGCGGTGTTCCTCCTCACCCTATAGCCGGGCCGAGGGATATGAAGGTGAAGATTCAACGTCGACCCGGCTAGGGATGCCCCGTAAGGATGGGGCTCTCCTCGGGGGACCAGATGGTCGGCCCCCCGGAGCTCCCTAAGGAGCTGACGAAATACAAGCCCGCATCGCACCGCCCTCGAACGTCCCTCTGAAAGCAGAGGGGGCAGAGAGCGGCCGAGCGGGCGGGCACTAAGGCACCTCCGGAACACGGGGAGGTGCCTTCCGCCAAACGATCATCGGTGGGTGAGGTCCCCCGACCACCACCCACCGGAACAACACTAGTCGGGGGCGCGCACGAAAGCTGCCATGCGGCGCCCCCGAACCGGACGGCGAGGCGGGAGCGTTTGACCTGCACGCTCCCGCACCCGCAATTCCTCTCTCTTTGCCGCCATCACCTCATTGGCAAAAGAGGTGACGGCGGCCCAACACTCCTGGCTGCCGACCATGGCTCGCACCACAGCCGGCAGCGACAAATCAAAACCAATTTGGCCCGTGAGGGCGACTCGCGGCCCGTCCCACGCCGCGCACTCGGCGAGTGTGTGCTCCGCCGAGTCCACGGCGCCACTTGGGCAGTGACGACACACGGAGTCCGACTCCACACCCACCACCTCCCACAGGTACTTGGCGAAACAGCCATGTCCTGTGAGGAGCTGAGTGAGGTGGTACGTCGGCGCACCGTGCGCCCTCTCTACCCAAGGCCGAAGAACGGGCCGGACAGCCCCCACGAGCCGCGTGCTCGCAGAGGGACACGCCAACCTAATGGCCCACTTCCGGAAGAGATCGTCGCGAGCAGACTGTCTCCAGCGATCGATCTCGTCCGGGAGTGGGCGACCTCCATTTATCCGCACCAGGGCGCTTTCATGATACACGCGAGTGAGGACTCCAGCCTCGAGATCCCACGGGGGGCTTCCGCCAATTAGACACGCCGCCTCGTAAGAGACGGTGCAGTACGCTCGCGCCGCCCTCTGCGCATTCACCCGCTGCGGTCTCCGCAGCAGGGGGATGGTTTTGGCGCAGAGAGCGTCCGACCAAATAGGCGCTCCGTAGAGCGCCTTGGAGCGCACTACACCGTCATAGCACCCCAGGTTAGGTTTTTTTTTTTTTTTGTTGACGCGGGGAACGCCTTTACGCGCCTTCATCCCAACTGCGGGGGCAGCTGGGATGGTGTGTGGGACTCCCGGCCCGGTCCGGAATGGACCGTCCTACCCACTAAACCCCGCGGTGTTCCTCCTCACCCTTTAGCCGGGCCGAGGGATATCAAAAGATTATTCACGTCGACCCGGCTAGGGGCGCCCCGTTTATTCGGGGCTCTCCTCGGGGGAGCCAGATGGGCGGCTCCCCAAAGCTCCCTAAGGAGCTGAAGTCCACGCCTGCACCGCTCTCGAGCGCCCCTCTGTAATAGAGGAGACAGAGAGCGGCTGGCGCAGGCGTGCGCTAATGGGCACCCCCGGAACACGGAAAAGGTGCCCACCGCCATGTGACCGTTGGTGGGCGGGGTCCCCCGACCTTACGCCCACGGTCAAGAAACGTTCGGGGGCGCGCAGTGACTCCTCACCGCGGCACCCCCGAACTGCACGGCAGAGCGGGAGCATTATCCGTTACTCCCGCTCCCCCGCACAGTGCACCTCCCGCTTTGCCGCCATCACCTCGTCAACTGGCGAGGTGACAGCGGCCCAGCACTGTGGCCGCCGGTCGCGCCGTTATTCACGGCCGGCAGCCCGAACTGCATGGCAGGGCGGGAGCATCTACCCAAACTCCCGCCCCCACGCAGTGCCTCTCCCACTTTGCCGCCATCGTCTCGCCAGCAAAGGAGGCGAAGCGACGGCGACCCATCATTGCTGCTGCCGGCCGTGAATAACGGCACGGCCGGCAGCAACACACACCACCGAGCAACCCACAGGTGGGTTACTCCCGCCTCGGCCGGAATTAGCCAGAGTAGCACAACTCCCCCACAGAGGAAGGGGAGTGGTCGCTACTCCGTTGCCCAGGATGCACCACGAGGAGGATCCGACCCATTGGGGTCCTTAAGATGTTAGTAGGACCCCGCATCCCACCCCAGGTTAGGTTAGGTTAGGTTAGGTTAGGTTGGGGCGGGGCCCCAAGTGTTACTCGAGTACGTCCTCGTCGTCCGCCCTGGACCGCAACTTGACCACCGTAACGGAGTGGCAAGTTGGGTGACCGAATCTCAGTAACGAAACTTGTGTGGCCAGATCGGAAGTCATTAAGTGTCATCTTAGTGTTTTTCCCTGTTTGAGCTTTGCTGTGTGTGCTTTGTTGACCCATTCCACTTGGTGCGCGGTAACGCAGTGGCCAGTGGATGGTGTTCTTCCCTCTGCTCTCGAAAATTTGATTTCATTGTAATTGTCTTTGATCAACAACTCGGCGTGTCTCTGGTATCTTGATTTCTCTCTTCGATTTGGATATTGTTTTGTGTTGATTTGTTTTGTTTGATTTGTTTTGTTTTGACTTGTCTTGTCTTGTTCCTTGTTTTGTGTTGCCTGTAAGTGGAGTCTGTAACAAACAGATTCCCTGAAAGGCCAAAATTCAAACTCCATCTGACTCAGTGGTGGGCAGTGCCCTCAACTGGTCAATGGATTCAGAATCCGCAGAAGGTTTCGTCTCGGACGGAAATGAACGCCTAATGCCCCCCTTTCATCTTGGGGAGAAGCGTTCCGCCTTCGGTAAGAAACGGGAGCGAACATCCTGTTTCTTCACCTCGGGTCTTACTGAAGACGGAAGTGATCAGGATTCACCAGAGAAGAAGGCCGTTCGGCGTTCATCCAGGGGAAGGGGATCTGTCCACCATGTGGGGATGTCCCGAGCCCTGAGGGAGCTCCGGGATGGACCCGAAGATTCCGAATCCGAATCCGACCCCATGGTGCTGCAGAATCAACGGAACTCCCCGAAAGGAAAAGGATCCTCGACACTGTCAGCGATGGAGGAACTGCTCAACCAGGCGGAAGAGGACGCAGGTACCCTGCACCAGGTGGCTTCTACATCAAAGAACCTGAAGGGTACCTGCGTCAGAGAAATAAGGCAGCGCACCGCGTCGTTGCTTGAAGCTGTGAAGTCGCTGGCCGGACGCAACGACAGCAAGGAAATGAGGCGGTTGAGGGCGGACAACAAACGCCTTCGAGGTCCACTGTCCGCCCTCCAAGAAGAAGTAGCTGCCCTACGCCGGGAGTTCGCCGAAGGCAGGCGACGCCACTCGAGGAGCCCCAGGTCACTCAAAGAACCGGAGCCTGCTCCAGTTAGCGCGGTTCAATCCAATGACCGTGGGGTGACCATGGGAGACCTGAAAGGTCTCGTGAATCGCCTCCAGCGAGAGCTGATGGACCATGTGGGGGGCGTTATCAGTGCCCGACTGGATGGGCTTGAGGTGGATGGACGCCTCCTGCCTGCCCAACCCCAGCTCCACCGACCTCCGTTAGCAACGGAAACCAAAAAGGGAAAAGGGAAGGGGAAGCGCACCGCGACCCCTGCTGCGACCGCGCCCACAACTCTGGCCCCTCCGGCAAATATGCCGAAGGAGGCCAGACAAATAAAGATGGTCCGAGCCGCCGAACAGGTCGCCGGACCATCACACCAAGAGCAGCCAGTGCTCGAAGCAAGCTGGACGACCGTCGTCAAGAAGAAAGGGAAGAAGAAACCGGCGACCAAGACTCCAGAAGTGAAGAAGACCAGACTCCCGAAGTCGCCTAAGACACTGGCGGTGGTGGTGTCCCTGAAGCCTGAAGCGGTGGCGGAGGGCGCTACTTACAGGGATGCCATCGCTAAGGCGAAGGCGTCTGTGAACTTGGGTGAGCTGGGCATTGGACCAACCAAGTTTCGAACCGGCATCACGGGAGCTCGTATCATAGAGCTCCCGAAAGACACCACCATTGCACAGGCTGACACTTTAGCGGCCAAGATCGGGCAGGTCCTCGGTGACGACGCCAGGGTCACCAGGCCCACCAAATCGGCGCAAATACGCCTATCGGGCCTAGATGACGCCGTAACCCAGGAGGAAATATGTCGGGCCCTGGCGGAGAAGTCAGATTGTCCTCCAGAACAATTTAAGGTCGGCGGCATTGGACTGGGCTACACGGGTGTAAGCTCAGCCATCGTTTCATGCCCAGTGGGAGCAGTCGCCGCGCTGGCGAACGCGCATTGGGTGGCCATCGGCTGGAGTGACGCGTCCATCCGAATACTGGACCAGCGTCCAATGCGGTGCCACCGTTGCATGGGCACGGGCCATCCGCAGATATTGTGCCCGTCCAAAAAGGATCGCAGTGGATTATGCTACCGCTGCGGTCAGGAAGGGCACACGCTTGCCTCCTGTTCGGCCCCACCGCACTGTGCCATTTGTGCGGATCGTGGCCTACCCTCAGGACACCGGATGGCCGGGATGAACTGTAAGCCTCCCCCGGTCAAGGGCCGTCGTCTCCCACTCTCTGGGACCTCCAAAACAGTGGCCGCTCCGGCCACCCCTGCAGTCGCGCCTATGGACACTACCAATGTCAGTTAGATCCATAGGTCGTGTACTGCAGGCGAATGTGGACCACTCAGTCGGCGCACAGGACCTCTTGTGTCAGGCGGTGGCTGAGTGGGACATCGATCTAGTGATCGTTTCGGAGCCAAACTTAATTCCTTTATCTCCACGGTGGGTGGGTTCGGTGGATGGCCTCGCGGCGGTCATGGTGGCCGGAGTGACGCCCCCTCTTTCTCTCTCTGAACGAGGGGAGGGATTTGTTGCGGCGCGTTGGGGGGGGGATTACAGTAGTATCGCTGTACTTCTCCCCTAACCGCAGCCGAGTGGAGTTCGGGCGGTTCTTGGACGTGGTGGAGGGTGTGGTGCGCAGAGCGGCGCCCAGCCCGGTGCTGGTGGCGGGCGATCTTAACGCCCACTCCCTATGTTGGGGGGACTGGCACACAGACGCCCGGGGTAGGGATCTGGAGTCCTGGGTTCTGTCCCTGGGGCTTCAGATCCTTAACGTTGGAAACACCCCAACTTGTGTGCGGTGGCAGGGCACGTCAAGAGTTGATGTGACCTTTGCCACCGCATCGCTGGCTCCCTGCATACGGGACTGGCGAGTAATGGAGGACCCGGAGACCCTATCTGACCACAGGTATGTCAGATACGAGGTCTCCACCACACCAACAGGGGTTCCTCCTCTCCGCTTCCGGACGACGACGGGCGTATCCAAATTCCCTGGATGGGTCCAAAAGCAGCTCCAGCCGGATGTGGCTGAGGAGGCGGCGATGGTGCGTGCGTGGGCTGAGGTGCCCCAAACTATCTCAGAGGATCCCGATGCCATGGCGGAGTTACTTGCTGATGACATGAGGGTCGTGTGTAACTCCGCCATGCCAAAACGGCGGGCGGGCCCTCATCACCGAGGCCAAGTGTACTGGTGGACGCAGGAAATATCCGATCTGCGTGCTGCCAGTACAAGGGCAAGGCGTGCGTACCAGCGCTGCCGCCGGCGCGCCCGCAGAGAGCCTGGTGAGGAGCAACGGCTTCACCAAGCATACAAGGACGTCCACAAAGCCCTCAGATCCGCCATATGCCAGGCTAAAGAGGACGCTTGGAACCGTTACCTGGCGGTTCTCGACCGCGACCCCTGGGGCCGACCGTATAGGGTAATAGGGCGGAAACTGTCATCCCCAGCTCCGTCGACTTCCGACATGGAGCCATCAGTTTTGCGTGCAGTTCTGATGACCCTGTTCCCCGACCCCGGAGTCTTCGTGCCCCCCAGAATGCCGCCCTCCGATTCTGCCTCGGAGGGGTGGGCTAATGGGCCGCCAGTGTCGGATGCAGAGTTTGGTATCGTACGGGAACTGCTCCGCCAGAAGAATAAGGCACCAGGGCCAGATGGAGTCCCAGCCAAAGTCATGGCTATCGCCCTGGGCCCTCTGGAGGAGCGTTTCCGTGCGGTAGTCGACCTCTGCATCGCAAAAGTCTGTTTCCCTGGCAGATGGAAAATGGGGCGACTGTGCCTGCTGAGGAAGGAAGGTCGTCCAGCGGATTCGCCGGCGGGTTATCGTCCGATAGTGCTGCTCGATGAGGCGGGGAAGGCCTTCGAGAAAATCCTTGCCTCCCGAATCATCGGGCACCTCGAGGGTGTGGGACCGGACTTGGCCGATAACCAATACGGCTTCCGAACTGGGCGGTCAACCGCCGATGCGGTCAGTCGCCTCAAACAGTGGGCAAATAATGCAACGGCACGTGGGGAGGTGGTGTTGGGTGTGTCCTTGGACATAGCCAACGCATTCAACACCATCCCCCACGAATGCATAGAGGAAGTACTCCGCTTTCACGAAGTGCCTCCATATCTGCGTGTTCTGATCAGCGGGTATCTAAAGAACAGATACGTCCTGTATGAGGATCCTGCGGGCCGGATTCAATCATGGAGGGTGTCGGCGGGTGTACCCCAGGGCTCCGTGTTAGGCCCACTACTATGGAACCTGGGGTATAACTGGGTTCTCCGTGGCTCACTGCTGCCGAGAATGATCGTCGTCTGTTTTGCAGACGACACTCTCGTGGCGGCAGCGGCTAGAGACTGGGAGGATGCAGTCCACCTTGCGTCGGTCGGCACCTCCATGGTTGTCCGGCGCATTCGCATGTTAGGGCTGAAAGTGGCCCTGGATAAAACAAGGGCCATGCACTTTCACACGCCACGTCGGAGGGTCCCCACAGGGCTCAAGGTTCTCGTTGACGGCACGCAGATACAAGTCGAGGCAAACATTAAATACCTCGGCCTAACCCTCGACCCGCGATGGAGCTTTTGCAAGCATTTCGAGCTCCTCGCTCCTAAATTGTGCGCTGCTGCGCGATCACTTGGTCGCCTTCTCCCAAATGTTGGAGGGCCGGGCTCGGCATGCCGTCGACTGTATCACGGTGTGATGCGGTCGATGGCGATGTACGGGGCCCCAGTATGGGCAGACTGCCTAACACGCCATACGCGGGCTCTTCTGCGCCAACCTCAAAGGGCGATCGCGACCCGGGCGGTGCGGGTTTACCGGACGGTCAGCCACGGAGCGGCCTGCGTCCTAGCGGGCACTCTCCCGTGGTCGATTGAGGCACCGGTACTGGCGGAGGTGCACCGACTGAGGGTCGATGCCAGAGTGAGGGGTGAGCGACCTGACCTCGAGGAAGTCGAGCAGGTTCGTTCACAGGCGCGGAGAGAGGCGATGCGGCGCTGGGAGGAGGCGCTGACGTCCCCTGATGCTGGCCACCGGACAATCGAGGCGATTCGTCCGGTGCTGGAGGAGTGGGTGAGCCGCCAAGATGGGGAACTCACCTATCGCCTGGTGCAGATATTGACCGGACACGGGTGTTTCGGTCACTACCTGCACCGGGTCGCCCAGCGCGAGGAGACGCCGGCGTGCCATCACTGCGGCGCTCCTGACGACACAGCCGAGCACACACTAGCTGTGTGCCCGGCGTGGCGAGACGAGCGCCGGGAATTGAGCGCGAAGCTCAATGGGGCTAACCTCGCGCTGCCGACATTAGTAACTGCTATGCTCGGCAGCGCGGAGGTTTGGGAGGCAGTTGCCAACTTCGCCGAAATAGTCATTTCGGCGAAAGAGGCTGCGGAAAGGGAGCGGGAAGAGGATGCTCTGGCCGCTCCCATCCGACGCAGACGCAGGGGTAGAAGAAGGCGAGCGGCTCCGGTCGCGGACCTTCTCTAGCCCGAGGTTGGCCAGCACACGAGAGTGGCACTCTTGTGTGCATTGCACTGGTCACCACGTCTGGGGATTACCTGGCGCACACCGAGGTAATCCTCCACCGGCGCGGCAGCTCAGCAAGGCTGAGTAGCCCAGAGGTGGTTTGGTTGAGTTTACAGGTCCCAAATCACCTCCGTTAGGGCAGTTCGGTGCCAAGGAGTTTTAGTGAGTATTCCCAGTGCCAACAAGATCAGGTGCTGGGCGACCCTCACACTGTCACACGCCTCGCCAGCGTGTTTCGTCTGTAAGCGGATCACTCCTTGTAAAAAAAAAAAAAAAAAAATTTTTTTTTTTTGTTGACGCGGGGAATGCATTTAGGCACCGTCATCCCAGCTACGGTCAGTTCATACACACCATTCTTTTGTGTCATGGGAGTGTTATCTGCATTATTACATAGGTGACGCTTCAAACTATGGGTGGTATAAAAAGCTGGTTTGACTCTGCTTAGAAGTCTTGAACATTTATAAGACACCTTGCCTATATCCGTGGCTGGCGTGAATAAGTTGACAAGTATAAAATGACAATTTTAGAGGGCGGCCATTTGAAAGTTTGACCGTTTCTGGTAAATCGGTAAATTAGTTAAACTTAAGAGTATGTATTGTTTTCCATATTATTTTAGGTCAATTTTAAAACTATGATAGTAAATTAGACAAAATCCTTACAGTTTTGGCAATATTAGACTTGTCAAGTTGTTCACCGACGAGTTATCAAGTTAATCACCGAATTATCAACTTGTTCTCAGCAACTATAAAAGTGTTTACAGTAGTTATCAACTTAGGCACCATCAAAATAAGTATTGTTTTCTTGGGCAAGCAATGTTTTTTATAATACATGATACCTAACTGGCAAAAACAAGGGAGGTAGGTACTTACTATTTGAATAAAATTATCAAAATTAAAAAAAAGAGGTAACTGGATAAATATTAAAATCAAATGCTATGATTCTATTAGTTTCATATGGTAAAAGGAGTAATCACTGTAGAATAATCAATTGTTTCGTCCAAATCTGGATCAGTGTTAGATGCCCAGGGGTCATTATGAGAATGGACATTTCGAGAAAAGGACATTATGAGAAAGGACATTTCGAGAAAAGGACATTATGAGATGAGACGGACTGTTTTAAGTTGCAAATAAAAGTCTTTAAAAGACTCGTCGATTAAATCAAGGACATCCAACAAGTCCTTTTTTCATTACTTATTGGTAAAGTCAGTTTTCATCGTACTGGAGCCATTGCATTGGTTGCCAGAGATATTTCTACCCTGAGTCGTCTAGCTTTTTGATTACAAAAGGTCCCTTTTTTTTTCTTACTCCGTCTTGGCTGTATGTTGCCAGGGTACCTGGTGCACCCTCGAAAGGAAATCCCAGGGACCCTGACCAGCCCTGGTCGCCATTCACCGGCGACCCCTCCTCGTGGAGAGAGACCACACATTGCCTCTTCTGTCTAATTGAGGTGCGTGCCAGAACACGTCACGCGTCACCACCCTGGGCCTGTCCCTGCCAGGGCGACAGCTAGCCCTGAGTGTCGCCCCCAGGCTCACGCTTATGGGGACGGAGATCGTTCTGAGATCTCCGATTCCCAGCGCGTCTTCTCCTGCGGCACGGAAGATTGCTGTTCCTCTCCCGTTCCTTCTCCGCCGCCTCTTTTGCAACCATCACCTCCTCACGAAACAAGGCGGCAGAGTTCCATAAACTTTCGCTGCTGACCATAGCCTGAAACATGGCCTGGAGCGTGATATTTATCACTCCTAAGGCCACTGAAAGGTCACATCGTAGATCCGTCCACTCTGGGCAATCTGCCAGAGTGTGGAGCACCGTATCCAGTAAGCAGCCAGAACAGTAGTAGCACTCTGGCGTTGGCTCCCGCCTTATCCGATGCAGGTACACACCGAAGCAACCATGCCCGGTGAGTAGCTGCGTCAGCCGATAGGAGAGGCAGCAATGGCGCCTCTCCAGCCAGTCCTTCATTACAGGCCTTATCGCCTCAACTATATCATGCCCGGCTGTTGGTTGTCCAAGTCGCTCCTTCCACTCCTCCACGACTACCTGGCGGAGCTGAGACCTCTGTCCCTCGATTTCCTGTGAAGCAGGTCTCAGATCTCGCTCCCCTGCCTCTTTGCACCACAGGTATAGTGCTGCAAGGGCCCTCGCTTCCAGGTCCCATGGAGGTGTACCGGCTAAAAGAGTTGCCGCTTCAAAAGAGACCGTGCGGTATCCTCTTATAATCCTGACGGCCAGCAGCCGCAGTGGACGTCGCAGTATTGCCACGTTACTGGCCGTTTGATTACCTGCCCATACCGAAGCCCCGTAAAGAGCCGTGGACCGCACGATCCCAGCATAGAGTCTCCTGCAAGAGGTGTCAGGCCCCCTTAAGTTAGGCAGTAGTCGTGATAACGACAACGCCACTCCCTTCAACTTGGGGGCCGCACGATCTCAGGTGAGGTGGAATGTCTCCTAGCCGGGACCCCTCCAAGGGACCTGGAAGCGAGAGCTCTTGCGTCACTGTTTAGATGGCGCAAGGAGGCGCTGGGTCTGGGAAATCGAGGCCCAGTGGTCACTGCTCCACCAGGAAACCGTGGAGACATGAAGGTGCGACTTGAGCAACCAAAGGGGGGATTCGCCACAATCGCGGCCATCAGACTGGTCATGGACGGGTGGCTGGAGAGGAGACACGGTGCTCTCTCCTACCGGTTGTCACAGATACTTACCGGGCACGGTAGCTTCGGTAGGTATTTGTGGCGAAGACACCGGGAAACCACGGCCGAGTGTAAGCACTGCGAGGACCGCAGCGATGACCGCAGCGATGACACAGCGCTCCACACGCTGGTGGAGTGCATGGCGTGGGCGCAATAGCGCCAGGTCCTCATAGTGGGTCTGGACGTGGACACTTTCTCGCTCGAGACCATGGTGCGAGCTATAATCTCCAGCGGAAGTAAGTGGGACTGCGCCGCCTCTTTCTGCGAGCAGGTCATGCTCGTGAAGGAGGCGGCGGGGCGGGTACGGGAGAGAACTCTCCCACCCGGGATCCGCAGTCGGTGGCTAGAGCGCTGCCGACGTGTCTTCGCCGAAGACTATCGGCCTCCATGACCGGGGGCCTGAGGACGGTGAGAGGGCTGCTCACCGTCCTTATAGAAGCAGGCCCATGACGGCAGCGTGACGTGTGGGATGCACGCACGCCCCCCCCCCCCCTTATAAGAACCCCGAAACCCCCCCAAAGACGCGGGATAGCACCCGAACTACCCCCTAGGCGAGGCCGTAGCGGCGGCCGTGGGTCTGTTGGGAGTCCTGGGACATCCTTCCGAGGGCTTACCCGGGGCTCCCAACCATAGGCTGTTGGGCGTTACATGAGGTTTTTTAGACGGTAGGAGTCCGGCATAGCATCCATGAGGATTTTCTGTCACGTTAAAAAAAACTCTGTACATTTTTGCTATCAAAAGTTCAACGCCTAAATATTTCTTACCAGTCGACTTTCTACAATAATGGCTCTCATAGCTGGGAAATGTGGCCTTTAACAAGCTTTAAATCTTGAATGATTTTTTATTTTTAGTTTGTTTACCAAATTGCGAGCTAGGAATGTGCGGCCATAACTGGACATCTCGATAAGTCACGTATTGAACAGAAATATTCAACCTGTTCATAACTTGACATCATAACTTATCATGACTTAATTTGAGGAAGACGGCTGTCTATAACTTGATATCTCATTATTTCAGAATTCAAACAGAATATTCAGTTCGACATAACTTAATATATCAATTTGTCATTTTTAATCTCTCATTTTTTCAGACAGTCATAAGTGTGTAAGTGGAGATATCCAAAAACCGACATTATCCTGGTAGCTAAGTATATCTTGATATAACCACATATCAATCTTCGTTCACAAAAAATAAATAATTGATAACTAGACATGTAGATTTGTCAAATTAGAGACGATAAAATGCGAGATGTCAACATACTACCAAGCGTGATTACAAAAAAAATTATGTACATATACAGTTGTAATTTTTTTATATATAAATTCATACCGTTAGGATCGTATTAAGCTAATAAAAAGAAAATCATACAAGTCGACATGTCAAGTTGTTCACGCCAGCCACGGATATATGGTATACGAGCCCACCTTTTCCTTTCAGTATCCATATTTGATGTATTCGCTTGGTATGCTAAGTTTAAGACCGCCTTTTTTCTTTGCCGGCCCACTATACCCTCGTGCAGTATGCAATAAAA
Organism: Miltochrista miniata; assembly: GCA_933228765.1. Classification (NCBI taxonomy): domain Eukaryota; kingdom Metazoa; phylum Arthropoda; class Insecta; order Lepidoptera; family Erebidae; genus Miltochrista; species Miltochrista miniata. The sequence goes on along the minus strand of OW121750.1, from coordinate 42,111,559 downwards.
AATACATAGGACAAACAGGTAGGTCTTTCCAAACTAGGGTGGCAGAACATGCTAGCGGTTGGCGTCTAAAAAAGACAGACTCCAATTTTGCCGAACATCTGTTGTTGGAAAAACATTCCTTTGACCCAAAATTAAATTTCAGGGCGTTACATATTTGTGATAAGGGTAGGAAATTAACGGCTCTGGAAGCCCTAGAAATAAATAAATTATTAACGGGTAACCGAGACTCCTTATTAAATCAACAACTGGACATTAATAATAATTCACCGTTATTAAAATATTTTAAGTAATATCATCCACATGATCTGATGACATGCAATTTTATTTCAATTTTAATATTTTATTTTTTATTTATCTGACATAAAAGTAAACTTGACATTTAATGAGATTTAATTTATTGACATTTAATGGCATTGTAATCCGCTTTGTGACTTGTTTTTAATTTTGTGACTGGACTTTATTTTGACTAGAATTTAATGGGATATTTAATTTATGAATAATCAATTTTGTAATTAGATTTTAACAATAATTGATAATGTTGATTTGATTTGGATCAATTCATGGTTAATTTCAAATTTCCCCCTTTTTTAGGGAAAAATGTTTGAACGTCAACACTTTATTTGTATACCCACTTGAGTTTAAAAAAGATCATTGTGTTTGGAAATGTAAGTGTATGAACAGTTAAAGTACCTTTGACAATGCTGTAAAAGCGAAACCGGTCAGGTTATATGTAATAATAATAAAAATTGTGGAATAAAGTACAAGTGAATAAGCAAAAAGTGCATAATGTGTATTCGCAATCTTAACTTTCATTCCTTCTGATTCTCACAAACATTCCTTTCATACAATCACGCTATACCGTTCGCACTTGCACAATGAACGCATTGGCTTGAAACCTTTCTTGCACACCCTTACACACAATACCTGTTATACTTGTTCTTTTAAGTAGCATTCATCTCGTTCCTTCCTATAAATCACACTGTATTGACACACTATATTGACACGCACCCCATGAGATGGAAGGGGTCAGTTTAGCGCATAACACTTCTCCGGCAAACAAATAATGAAGCAAACAAGTTAAATAAAGCTACTTTACAGCAAGAGTACAGAGTTGCAGTAGACTGAAGTTATCTTATCTGAGTTGAAAAGAGGTTTTTTTTTTTTTTTTTTGTTTTTTTCACATGTAGTAGTAACACACTATAGTTGGATGGCTTGTTCATATCTTTTTTTTTTTTTTTTTTTTTTTTTTTTTTTTTTTTTTCCCTCTTTTATTACACATTTCATTATACTAGTTTTATTTCTAGATCTACAACCACAATCTATAATACCTATCATGAAAAATCTGAAATAAAATGTACATCCCATTGACAAATTCTGTAGTAGATCTAGAGTCCAGTTCTTGGTCTTAACACATCCCATTAGTTCTGTTACAGTCAATATTCTTTATCATATTGAATAACAAAATTTTTCAGCGTTTGTTTCTCAACAATGCTGCCTTCACAATTTTTTCTCCGTACCTGAGAAATGCCGCTTGATGCTTCCCAAAAAGAATATGAAAATTTTCAGCTGAGACCTCTACGCCGGTGACCGTCTCTAGATCCACCCTATCTGCAGCGTGCATCGGGCAGTCCTGCAGTAAATGGACGACCGTCTCCTCCACCCCGGGCTCGCAGGCACACGATGGGTCCTCCTTACACTTGAAACGTGTCAAGTATTCGGAGAACCCACCGTGCCGTGTCAGCAGTTGGGTTGTGGTGCCGGCGATCTTCATCTTCCGGACGACACTGTATGCCTCCACTGCGCATGGGAGGAAAAGCTTGGTGACGGAGGCCTGCTCGCCCTCACTGTACCTTTTGTTCCATTTGTCAAGCGTACCCTGTCTCAGAGTACGCTTCACAAATGAAACAGGGTACAGTCCGTAGTCCGGTGCCTTCTTCAGCCTCAGAGCCGCCTCCTTGGCGAGCTGGTCGGCTCGCTCATTGCCCTCCAACCCCGCGTGAGCCTTGACCCAGAATAAGGAGATTTCCTTACCCTGGGCCATGCCTTTGTGAATGGCGGCTCTGGCTTCAACCGCCAGGGGATGGAGAGCATGACGGTTTATGACCGTCAGGAGAGCGGCTCTGCTATCACTGAAGATGCCGAACGTGGACGCGCCTCGCCTGAGGATCTCACTGGCCGCTTTGCATAACGCCAGGAGTTCAGCCTGATAGACGGTGCAATAGGGCGACAGAGCAAGTTTGAGGGCCTTAATTTCGGTCCGGCTATCCCAAAACGATAGCGCGGCACCGACACGGCCCTCAATCTTGCTCCCGTCCGTGAAGATGCGAATCTCAAAACGATTCGCATCCTCCAGCTGCCCCTCGTCTACCAGGCTTGTGAACCCCAGTGGCGCATGCTCCGCGGGGTGAGGTGCCTCTATCGCCGGGGACATTCGCTCGACCTCCCTGTCCCCCAACCATGGCTGGTTCACTCCTCTCTTGGCCTCGTACAACGAGGCCACCTCGCGAACTCTGAGGTCCAGAGGGAGCAAGCCAGCCAAGACTAGCGCCGAGTTCAGGGAGACCGTGCGATATGCCTTACACAGCTTTTGGGCGAAACCGCGCTGTACCACGTTCAGCTGCTTTTGGACCCCAAGCTTGTCCACCGACGCGTGCCAAGCACTGGCGGCGTACAGTATCGTCGGCTCCACGGCCGCGACGTAGATCGTCCGGATCACCTCGGGGTGAAGCCCCCAACTGATCCGGGCCATCCGCGCCAACTTCCGGTAGATGCCGATCGCCTTTTTGCATACATTGGTGACGTGTGTGTTGAATGTGAGTGCCTTGTCTATGGTTAGCCCTAGGATTTTTATTTGGGGGGACATGCCAATGTCTATCCCGCCCATGCTAAGGCGCGGGACATCGTACTTCAGCCTCCGCGTTATTACCATCGCACTGGTTTTGTGCGGTGCGAATTTTAGCTTATTTCGGATGCCCCACTCCCGCACATGTTCAAGAGAGGCATTGGCGTGTCCCTCGATCTCCAGAGCTGTGTCCCCGTCAAACATCAGCACCACATCGTCCGCGAAAGCCTGCACAAACACACCCATTCGCTCAAGTTCTTTCAAAAGTGGATCCAGAAGTAAGTTCCACAGTAAGGGACCTCCAATCGACCCTTGGACGCACCCTTTATCCGTAGAGCGGCTGTGCTCCTCGCCGGCGTACCGAACCCTCACTCTCCTGTCGCTAAGGTAGCTGCCGATTACTCGTCTCAAGTTTGCCGGACACTTTTCCTCAGCCAGTCGGACTTTTATAGCTGGCCACCAGGCGCTATCGAAGGCCCCCTCTATGTCCAAGGACACCATAGTGACTATCCTCTTTTCACGGAGTTTAGCCACTATGTGCCCCATCAGGTCATAGAGGGCGTCTTCGGTGCACTTTTGGGGCATAAAGCCGTACTGGCGGGTACTCATCCGCGGCAATAAATGATACTTGAGACGAGCAATCACCATCCTCTCGTACACCTTTCCCAGAACCGGAAGCAGCCCTATCGGTCTGTACGATTTGGGAACGGTGTACGAGTCTTTGCCAGGCTTCTTCAGCACCACCACCACGGCTTCCTTCCATATCTTAGGAAAGTAGCCGTGATGGAGGCACTGATTCAGCAGCTTCAGGAAGAGTGACGGATCGGCCCCAATGGCTCGGGCACAGATATCGGCTGTAAAGCCATCCACTCCCGGTGCTTTTTTCGGGTTAAATTTCTGAAGCGCATCGAACAGTTCGCCCACCGTAAAAGGTGGGTCATCGTCATCATGATCCTCTATTGCTTTTACATCGGTTTCGCGTATCTGTCGATGCGCCTCAGAATCCTCCTCGACTCGGTCCTCCGGGTAGAAGGTTCGAGCGAGGAGTTGTGCTGAGCCCCTAGCGTCCAGATGGGTTCCATTATGGATTAACAGGCGATCTTCCTCCCTCACTGTGGCCCTCCCTATCACTCTATAAACCCCCTCCCAGATGCCCTCCCTGTCCTGCTTTCCACAGAAATTCTTCCAACTTTCGACCTGTGCCTTTTTTACTTCAGATTCATACATCTCCTTGCATTCCAGGTACTGCACAACCACCATTTGACGCCTGTCGGGCGCTGCGTGCCTGATCCGGCGCCTTTTGGTATTGACGTCCCTTTTCAGGGAGGCTAGCCTCTCCGACCACCACGGCATAGTTAGGAGCTGTTTGCTGCGTTTCTTTGGGATGGCTTCCTTACAGGCCTCCCCTACTGAACCTGAGTACTCGACAACTGCGCTTTCCAGATCTTCTGTACTTGTCATCTGTCGAGCACCCAGGCCCCGCAGGGATAACTCCCCAGCCAACCTCGTTTTGAAGCCATCCCAATTCGCCTTTTTGGTATTAAAGAGCCTAGTGGTACGCTGTATCTGCGTACCACTGGCCCGCTCCAAGTTCAAATTAAAAACTATGCAGTTGTGGTCGGAGTGGACGAGCCCCTCGTCAACCCTCCAGCCGTCGGTCAGGGGGAGCACATCGCTCGTGCAGGCCGTGACGTCAATGTAGCTGTGGTACCTCCTTCCGCCCCTGTAAGTATCGAAAGTTGGAATATTCCCTCTATTCAGGACATGGAGGTCCATCCGTTCGAGAGCGTCCGCCAGTAACCCCCCTCTTTTATTTTCAAACGGGTGCCCCCACCAGGTACTCTTTGCATTGGCATCGCCTCCGAGAAGAAGATGCTGGCCACCGATCTCACGCCTCACCCTCAACAGTTGCTCTAGGCAGGGCTCCAGAGGTGTCTTTGGTTCGCAGTAATAAGACACCAGCGTGATCTCCCAGGCACTGGTCCGGATCCCCACCACACACACATGGTCTGTGGTGAGTTGCGGGTACTGCAAGACGTCCAGCGTCGCGTCAAACACGACGATGGCCGCCTTAACAGTCCCTTCTCCTTGCCCAGCGTTCTGGAAGACCCTAACGCCCTGGTATGCCCTCATACCCCTCCCCGAGCCCACGTAGGGCTCCTGCACTAGAGCAACCGCGGCTTTAAGCCTTGAGGCCTCAATCATGAGATCGTTTGTGGCCAACCCCTTCCTCTGGAGGTTAACCTGCAAAAACCTATATGTGGGCTTGTTCTCCGGGGGGCCCTCAGCAATACTGAATGGACGCCCTCGCTATCCTATCCCATTTCCCTTTCACGGGGCACATATCGTCGAAGGCACCGTGTCTCGTGTTGCCCAGCCCCTCCCGCTTGCAGTTACAGCAGGACGGCTGCGCTCCGACGGCATACTCAGGGCATTGTGCCCTTAAGTGTGTCCCACCGCAATGACTGCAGGTGGGCTCTGCCGTCTTGCAGTGCCGTCTGCTATGGCCGTACCCTAGGCACAGGGAGCATTGCATAAACGGTGATTGATCCGCAACCCTTATGGGCTGCACATCAATATGCAACCTCCCTGCGTCTAGAGCTCGGGACCAAACTGCCGGGGAGACCCTGAGCACCACGTGGCACGTTAGTGGATTTCGTGCTGTCCTGCGATACAAGACAGCCATCCTGTCCTCCTCTGGGATCAGGCCACTGAAAGCCTCACGGTTTCGTGACCTGATCTTTTCGAGGAGTTCCTCGTCCTTGTGGACCTTGAGGACGCCATACAAGATCAGCAGTGGGTCTCTGTTCTTGATCTCTTCGACGCAGAGGCCTTTCCCCCCGAGCCTCTGTTGTGCCCGCTTTCTTTCATCCATCGTCTTGTATCCTATAATCACTCTTCTGTCCTTCGCCTTGCGTACTCTTTCAACTTTCACCCATTCATCATCCTCATCTGCAATCTTCCTCAATCGTTCCATCACCTGCTCTCCCGTATCCTTTTCATTCTCGGAGGTAACTACCACCGAGTGAAGCACCGCTGGTTCCGAGGGTTGTCGGCCACTTTGACCCGTTACCACTCCAGCGTACGTGGATAGTCCTCTTTTCTCTCTTTCTCTCTCTCGTTCATCTTGTTTTTCTATTCTCTCTCGTACCTCCATAATGATTTTACTATTTTCTTTCCTCATTTCCTCTTTCATACCTCTCTTGCTTTCTCTCGCTTTCTCTCTTTCATCTTGCTTATCAATCTTCTCTTTCATTTCTCTTATAATTCTATTATTTTCTATTAACAACATTTCATTCTCTCCAATCTTTTTCAGAACCTACTCATTTGAGGAGCTTTCACTTTTACTCTCATTCGTTCTTACATCGCTCTTTCTAGTACCCTTCCTTTCATCATCATAGGCTTTTATTATGCGAAAAAGAAGGTTAGTTTTTTCCTCAACTTCAAATTTAATCTCTCGTTTAATATTCTTTGAGTATCCTAGTTGCTCCGCTATAACTTTCAAACTCTCCGTAGCCTTCGCAAGCCGATTTTGCGGCCCCGGGACCAGCAGTGGCGACCGAACCAACGCTGTTTCTTTAGATCTTTGAGACAGCGGCAGTGGTTTAGGCTGCGCTGACTCGCGTGTTTCTAAAGCGTCTACACTACGTCTGACTGGTCCCAAGGGTCGCCTCTCCACTTGAGAGCTCCCTGAGTCTGTGGGAGATTTTTGCGATGAATCCGGCTTTTTGACGGGTGTTCTATGCCCGAACATTTTTTGTTGAAGATGTGCACGTCAATGTTAAGATCAGTAAAATTTAAAATTGTATAAGTTGTAAAAATAATAATATATAATTAATTTAAAATTTTCAGTAGAGACTAGTCTTAAAAATCAATTTTACTAATGTTTAATAGTAAGTGAGAGTGGTGCTCACGTCCGACGGGCACACAGCTCCGAGTCGAGTTGTGTAGTGTGTGTGTAAATGTGTTTGTGTGTTTTGTGTCTATGCTAGTGTAAGTGATGTGCTTGGACCTAGGTTTGTGTGTTTGTGTGTGTAAAGTGGTGTGTGTATACAGGCCTCAACCCAACCCGAAGTCCCGTCGCGAAGAGACGGTGTCAACCCAACTAGATCAATATGCCTTCGTCACTAACAACAATGTCCTATCATAACCTAACCCAACAATTTCAAATTTATTTTGTCCAAAATAATGCGTAGCGCTGCTACTGTCTGGGTAGTGCCAATAGGGCTCGAGTCAAATTAAAATAATAAAAAATATATAGTCTTATAACTAAAATGCCAATAGGGGCCTTAAAACTACTTAAAATAGAGTCACTGTACGCAAGTCCCACACTATCTGCCCAAGGAGCTCTCCCCCCGTCCGAAAAATGCCGTAAACTCGAGTTCCCCAGTTGAATTTGTGACGAAAAAACTAAAATTTTGTGTCAGAACTCTACACACTCTATATAGAGCTGCGTAGAGTGGCCCAGGAGGTAGCTCTCGTCGAGCCCTTCACAACAAGCCCAAACACGACGACCCTAGGCCCAGGGGCTCCGGAGAAATGAGGTTCCAAGATTTTACAAAACAAATTGTAAAATTTTACAATCGACTGTAACTCCCGAACCGCTGGTCCGATCCTACTCGTGTTTGGCCTATCTAGACGTTCTCGACGAGATCTACCCTCTGGTAACCTTTTTCGTGCCGAAAAATAATTTTGCCCCTATCCCCCCCTTACCCCCCCAGTTAGGTAAGGCAGTGGCCGCTGAGCCCCCCAAGGAAAACCGCTCTCCTCTACGACGCCCCGTTCCAATTCTACAGACGATCAAAGTTTTTCCAAGATGGCGGACGAGCTGTCAAAACCGAACTTTGATCGTCTGTAACTCCGGTCCCAGACGTCGCAGAGCAGGCTAGTTTGGGTTTGCCTTGATCAGCTCAACCCCCTCTACCTTCCTGAAGAGTTTTCAGCCACCTGAAAATTTAGTGGTCCGATTTGCCTGAATTTCAGGGGACAGACAGAGAGTGACCCAAAAAATCTTAATCTAAAATTTCAGCTTTGTAGCGCCGGTAGTTGCGGAGTTATGGGTGTTTTAATAAAAACAAGATGGCCGCCGAGCTGTCAAAGTCAATGTTTAAAAGGCTGTAACTCGGCGACCAGATGTCCTACAGATACCAGATTTTCTTTAGCTGACTGGGCGTCAGTCCAAGCACCTTTCTGGAGGGGTTCTGAACCAAAATAAAAATTTTGCTTCTATTACCCCCAAACCCTAACAAATCGAAGGTACTTCACGCCAGCTATTTAACTCCCAAAACCACGCAACCCTAGGACTACTGGTTTAGGAGCTATCGATGTTTGTAATTTTACAATTTTGAAAACAAAATGGCGGAAATGTACAAAATCTCCAATTTTGAAGCTAGGCGTGCCTGGTTTGGGCCTCAAAACACTAATTTAGGGTATCTAAAGCCAACCCCACCATAAAATTTATTAATTTTCTATTTATTTCTTAATTATAGCCAAAATATATATAAAAATCGATAGCTCCAAAACGGTCAGTACAAAAAATTCGCAAAAAATCTTAAAATTTGTATAAAAACAAGATCTACCACATACAATATTAATAATTAAATAATTTAAAACTTTCAATACAATTTTTTACAAAAAACCAAATTTTTTACAATTTTAATTTTAATTTCTAAATTAATAGTCCAAAAATTCTAATCTTCTGTAGATCTGATGTCCCAACGAGCGCGCCAAGGATAGCAATTGCAGAATATTTAATTTTGCCCTGGTTCGGTTTTTATTTAGGGGCAAAGTTTGCACTTTTGATTTCAAATTAATTGAAAAGTACTGGGTCTAAAAATCGGTTCTTTCTTGAAAATTAAATAAATATGTACCTTCTTTCTGCCTGTTAAATTTCGCTTCTATAGCTACGCTCCTTCGCCGACCTCGTGGCCACGTGGTTTGCGGTTTTTCAGTTTTCCCGGAGAAACCTGCGTTTTCCGGCTAAATTTGAAATTCGGAAAAGCTGCCGCTCGGCAGCCCCGAACTGGTGACACTTTTTGTTGCACAATTTTTTCACTATTTCACCAGTTAAAAAGAAGAAATGCACTGAACACGTGGTTAAAAACTTAGTTTTCACTCAAAAACTTCGCGTACACTATCGTGCGGTGCGGTACACTGGCACACGTTACGTCAAAAGATGCGGCGCGTTAAGACGCAACTTTTCGTGTATCGCACGTGAAAATCGGTTGCAAAAAACCCACTTTTTTGAATTAAAAACAGCGGAGCGCGGTCAAAATCGTGGCGTTCTGCACGGAGGGTCATCAAAAAAAAAATAAAGGTTAGGTTAGGTTAGGTTAGGTTAGGTTAGGTTTTTTTTTTTTTGTTGACGCGGGGAACGCATTTACGCGCCTTCATCCCAACCGCGGGGGCAGCTGGGATGGTGTGTGGGACTCCCGGCCCGGTCCGGAATGGACCGTCCTACCCACTAAACCCCGCGGTGTTCCTCCTCACCCTATTGCCGGGCCGAGGGATATCAAAAGATTATTCACGTCGACCCGGCTAGGGGCGCCCCGTGAATTCGGGGCTCTCCTCGGGGGAGCCAGATGGGCGACTCCCCAAAGCTCCGTAAGGAGCTGAAAAACACGCCTGCACCGCTCTCGAGCGCCCCTCTGTAATAGAGGAGACAGAGAGCGGCTGGCGCAGGCGTGCGCTAATGGGCACCCTCGGAACACGGGGAAGGTGCCCACCGCCATGTGACCGTTGGTGGGCGGGGTCCCCCGACCTTACGCCCACGGTCAACAAATATTCGGGGGCGTGCGCAAGCTCCTTGCGACGGCGCCCCGAACTGCACGGCGGAGTCGGACCAATTGTCGAGTTGCTCCCACTCCCCCACGCAGTGCGCCTCCCGCTTTGTCGCCATCGCGTCGACAGCAAGCGAAACGATGGCGGCTCAGCACGCCTGACTGCCGACCATGGCTTGCACCCTGACCAGCAGTGACAGGCCCCTACCGGTGCTGTACGGAGCGGCCGCACGGACGGAACGGCCGCACAGGCGGAACGGCCGCGCAGACGGAACCACCGTACATGCGGCAGCCCGCACACACGCAGCAGTCTCTGGCAAACTGCCGCGGCACGAAACTGCCGCACAGGTGGACTGCCGTACAGGCGGAAACAGCCGCACAGGCGGAACAGCCGCACATGCGGCCGCTGCCGCACAACAAACTTGCTCCAACCGACCGCAGCCGGGAGCAAACCACCACACTGTCGCGACCGGGCTTCCACCGAGTATCCGGGAGCTGTCGCAACACCACGGGCCTTGAAGGCCCGCCATACCACGACCCCCTCGTGCAATGGGGTCAACTCCGTCAAACGACGGCCGAAAAACGGTCCCAGTGCTTCCACCGGCCAGAAAGCCGGGAGCACTGGGGCGTCCGCCAAGGTGTGTTGCGGTGCAGAGACGCCGCAACACCGTAGGCCTAGCAGGCCCACCCAACTGCGACCCCCTCGCCATGGGGTCAGCTTGCCGGGATATTGGTACATCGACTAATGGGGGCAGCACGCCTCACCCATTAGCCGATGTTCCAGGGTGCACCGTCTTAGTCTAGTTGCCACTCCCCCCGGGCATATAGCCCAAAGGGATAGAAAACCGGACCAAGCTCACTAGGAGGTTTCCCGACCTAGCACCCCAGGTTAGGTTAGGTTTTTTTTTTTTTTTTTTGTTGACGCGGGGAATGCGTTTAGGCACCGTCATCCCAGCTACGGGGGTAGCTGGGACGGTGTGTGGGACTCACCGGTCCCGGAAGAAGGGACCGTCCTACCCACTAAACCCCGCGGTGTTCCGTCTCACCCTATAGCCGGGCCGAGGGATATGAAAATTAGATTCTACGTCGACCCGGCTAGGGATGCCCCGTAGAGTTGGGGCTCTCCTCGGGGGACCAGATGGTCGGCCCCCCAGAGCTCCCTAAGGAGCTGAAGAAAACAAGCCCGCATCGCACCACTCTCGAGCGCCCTTCTGCAAGCAGAGGGGGTAGAGAGCGGCCGAGCGGGCGGGCACTAAAGGCACCTCCGGAACACGGGGAGATGCCTTCCGCCATATGGCCGTCAAAGGGCGCGGTCCCCCGACCTTACGCCCACGGCCAAAAACTGATGCTGTGCGGAGCGGTCGCACAGGCGGAAGGGCCGCACAGGCGGAACGGCCGCACAGACGGACCAGCCGTACAGGCAGGCAGAAGCCCACACGCAGCAGCCGCCCAAGCTGCCGCGTGCCGAGGGGCTTAACTGCCGCACATACATACGGCCGCCGTACAGGCGAAATCAGCCGCACAGGCGGAACAGCCGCACATGCGGCCGCTGCCGCACAGCAACTTGCTCCAACCGGCCGCAGCCGGGAGCATACCTCGCGTATTCACAAAACCGCGGGCCTTGAAGGCCCGCCATTCCACGACCCCCTCGTGCAATGGGGTCAACTCCGTCAAATGACGGCCAGAAACGGCGCAGGTGCGCCGTACCACACACCCCTACCAATGCTGCACGCAGCGGCCGCACAGGCGGAAGGGCCGCACAGGCGGAACGGCCGCACAGACGGACCAGCCGTACAGGCAGGCAGAAGCCCACACGCAGCAGCCGCCCAAGCTGCCGCGTGCCGAGGGGCTTAACTGCCGCACATACATACGGCTGCCGTACAGGCGAAATCAGCCGCACAGGCGGAACAGCCGCACATGCGGCCGCTGCCGCACAGCAACTTGCTCCAACCGGCCGCAGCCGGGAGCGAACTTCACAAATATGGTTGCGACGCTTCTACTGGGTATCCAGGAGCTGTCGCAACCCCGCGGACCTTGAAGGCTCGCCATGCTACGACCCCCTCGTGCAATGGGGTCGGCTTCGGTCGGAAAGACCGACGAACGACAGCGCTTCTACCGGCCGTAGCCGGGAGCGGACGCCACAATTGTCGCGGCGGTGAACGCCGCAACCGCAGGCCTAGCAGGCCCGCCATACCCACGACCCCCTTCGTCATGGGGTCGGTTGTCGGGATATTGGTTCATCGACTTACAGGGGCAGCAGACTCCAGCGCTGCGCCTGTTAGCCGACTATCCAGGATGCACCGTCTTAGTCTAGTTGCCACTCCCCCCGGGCATATAGCCCAAAGGGATAGAAAACCGGACCAAGCTCACTAGGAGGTTTCCCGACCTAGCACCCCAGGTTAGGTTAGGTTAGGTTAGGTTAGGTTAGGTCAGGTAGGTCAGGTGAGGTCAGGCCAGGTTACGTTAGACACCGCCGCCACCACTCTACTACTACGATGACACACCACCACTACGATTTTGTTAATATGCAATATTTCCTTAAACTTTAACTTGATTTCGTCTTGTGCCGTTTCGTCCAATGGGCTGTTGTCCGATATGAATTTCTTCTTCGCCCTCTCGAAGCGTTGCTTTACCGATTCCGAAAATACCAAAATTCTTGCGATGTGGAGGTAGGACCTGATTTTCTCTGCATATTGTTTGGAGCAGATAAAGTTAATCCCTTCATTTGACTTTGCAAACAGTCCCATAGCTTCGGCTTCTGTGAAAGCACCGTTTTGGCATAAAAGTATAATAATATTTGCGTTTCTGTTATCGTTCTCGCTATCTGTTCTTGAGATTGGGTTTGTATCGTTTTGTTCCCTGACCAAAATTTGCCTTGTTTCGCTTGAAATTTGATATCCATATTCTCCAACTTCACGGTCATCGGTTTGAAGAGTTGCATCCACCATTCCATCGAACCCCTTTTCAGGTGTGACGCTTTCATGTCGAAATATTGAATCTCTCCTTTCGGGACAGTCATCTTCGTATTGCGCAATTTTCCATTGATTCGTGCCTCCCATTCCACATTGATGTTCGGCGCACTGACAAGATTTAATATGTTCTTTATTGAAAATATCCTGTACGATTTGACGACCATCGCCGGAATAAAGATACTCGCGAAGACAAGCGATGCAGTCAACTGATTTATTTTTGTAGGCTCCGCTTCGAATAATTCTCCCCAATCGTGAGTTAAATCCCCACTGTTTATTGCTAGAGTAGTATACGAGATGCCAATGGGATCTTCTTGTTCCTTTATGGTGAGCGATGAGTTTATAAGGTCCGTTATAAAGTTTTGTAAATTTACCTTTAACGCGAGCTGGATACGAACCGATTTGACATATTCTTCCCAGTCCTCCATCACTCGTTGGCGTTCGGTCGTCGCTTCCTCCTCCGTGAGAGTATCTTCGCACTCTGTTGTTTCCCCATCTAATTCTGCATCCGCCTGGCTCTTCAAGTTCGATAACCCCATGTGGCCCAGGACACAGTTTTGGTACATGGTTTTCCTTACTTGTTCCCAATTTACTTCCTCCTTCTCCTCGTTCTGTTTCTTCGGAGTCACTTCTGCCGTTCGCGGTGCTTCTTCTTCTTCTGATGAGTCCGGTAGGTGTTTCTGACTGTTTAGCAATTGTTCGTTCAGATTCTTTTTCACCTTTTTCATCAGCTCCTCCCTCGCAGAGTACCGGCACGTTTCATTGCGGACGTGTACCAGAGGGTAAGGTTGTAGGATACCGATTTCAGACGATATATCTTCGGATGTTATTATATGGTATACGTAGATCGGCTTTGCCATTACTGTTTTGGTTCTTGTGGTACCTCGTTATATATGTGCTCGAAACCCCTCCACTTTTGTAAGCTTATCGTAAAGTTATGATAATGTATTCACAATTGATCCTTCGTCCCGTTTACACGTTATTTATTGATAGCGTCGCTCATAATTTGCATACGATTTCCTCTTGAGATATGATTATCTAAATAATTAACATACAACGTTAACACAACGTTAACACAATGATTTACATACAACTTCCTTGACTTTTAATTGACTTTACTTTTTTGCATGACTCGCTATGTTATCGTAAATAATTTGCATACAGTTTCCTGTCTAGATATGATTCATTTTATCTAAATAATTTGCATATGGTTTTATGATTCTTATGTAAATTTATATTACTCATTTCCTTATCGTTTGTACTCGATATCCTGATCGTGTTTTATGCAAATTATGTGATTAGTTTCCTGTTTAAACTTCATGCATCGTTGACTTATCGTGAACGATTTGTGCATTGTTCGAAATGTAAATCTAGTTCTCATCATTTCCCTAATTGTACTCCCACCTTAATTGACCTCATCATTGTTTCGTCCCATGATGACGTTGACACTCATGGTCAGCTTACTGCTCCCTTTTCCTATCATGACCTTATATATTTATCATATCGTATTCGTCCTCCGAAACGTGTGGTTCAAACACGACTTCTTCGTAACTTCAAGGGCATGGATCTGGAGGCGTTGCGGGGGGACGTTGAGTCCATTGATTGGACGCCGGTTTTCGACTCTATTGACATTAACCAAATGGTTAGTATATTCACTACAAATATACTGCAGCTATACGATCGACACGCCCCAGTCAGAAAAGTCAAGATCAGGCATAATCCTGCACCTTGGCTAAATGATTCCATAAAACAACTCATGGCACGCAGGGACAAAGCGAAAAGGCGCTATAAGCACTGTTCATCAGAGCAAAATTTACTTGCATTTAAGACTCTGCGTAATCGCTGTAGTCGCATGTGTAGAGATGCAAAGAGGCACCATTTCCACAAATCCCTCTCTAATAGTAGCTCTTCTGATACTTGGAGATTTCTCAAATCTGCTGGAATAGGGAGGTCACCCGTTAATGACATGAGTGATATAGATATCGATGCCTTAAATAGTCACTTCGCCCTAACGCCAGTTACCTTGGATGTGGGTGCTAAACATATGACGCTGACGACCCTCTCGGCTAAACCTGTTCCACAGATATCTCCATTCTATTTCAATCCAGTATCTGAAGCTGAGGTCAAGAAATCTTTTTTGTCTATTTCTTCTACTGCTACCGGCAACGACAATATATGCTCAAGAATGATCCTACCTATACTTCCTGCTATAATCCCGATTTTAACACACATTTTCAATTATTCCCTTTCCTCTGGCTCCTTTCCAGAATCCTGGAAGCAGGCATTTGTTATCCCTTTGGCTAAAACTTCTAAACCATCTTTATTTACTGACTTTCGTCCAATTTCCATTCTCCCGTACCTTTCAAAAGTTCTTGAGCATATTGTACATAGACAGCTTTCCTTCTTCCCTAATTGGTTACTAACATTTCCCTAATTGCACTCCCACCTTAATTGACCTCATCATTGTTTCGTCCCATGATGACGTTGACACTCATGGTCAGCTTACTGCTCCCTTTTCCTATCATGACCTTATATATTTATCATATCGTATTCGTCCTCCGAAACGTGTGGTTCAAACACGACTTCTTCGTAACTTCAAGGGCATGGATCTGGAGGCGTTGCGGGGGGACGTTGAGTCCATTGATTGGACGCCGGTTTTCGACTCTATTGACATTAACCAAATGGTTAGTATATTCACTACAAATATACTGCAGCTATACGATCGACACGCCCCAGTCAGAAAAGTCAAGATCAGGCATAATCCTGCACCTTGGCTAAATGATTCCATAAAACAACTCATGGCACGCAGGGACAAAGCGAAAAGGCGCTATAAGCACTGTTCATCAGAGCAAAATTTACTTGCATTTAAGACTCTGCGTAATCGCTGTAGTCGCATGTGTAGAGATGCAAAGAGGCACCATTTCCACAAATCCCTCTCTAATAGTAGCTCTTCTGATACTTGGAGATTTCTCAAATCTGCTGGAATAGGGAGGTCACCCGTTAATGACATGAGTGATATAGATATCGATGCCTTAAATAGTCACTTCGCCCTAACGCCAGTTACCTTGGATGTGGGTGCTAAACATATGACGCTGACGACCCTCTCGGCTAAACCTGTTCCACAGATATCTCCATTCTATTTCAATCCAGTATCTGAAGCTGAGGTCAAGAAATCTTTTTTGTCTATTTCTTCTACTGCTACCGGCAACGACAATATATGCTCAAGAATGATCCTACCTATACTTCCTGCTATAATCCCGATTTTAACACACATTTTCAATTATTCCCTTTCCTCTGGCTCCTTTCCAGAATCCTGGAAGCAGGCATTTGTTATCCCTTTGGCTAAAACTTCTAAACCATCTTTATTTACTGACTTTCGTCCAATTTCCATTCTCCCGTACCTTTCAAAAGTTCTTGAGCATATTGTACATAGACAGCTTTCCTTCTTCCTTTCCACCAACAACTTACTTAGCCCAACCCAATCGGGATTCCGTGAGGGACATAGCACAGTTACAGCTCTCGTCAAAGTGACTGATGATATACGCTGGGCTATGGAAAGGAAAGAACTCACTCTATTTCAATTAAGTTCTGCTGCATATGCAGTTAAAACAATTAGACGGCTCACTGATGTTGAAATGGCTAGAATAGTCTATTTCAGTTATTTCCATAGTGTTATGTCATACGGAATTCTTCTCTGGGGAGATTCAGCGGACATCAATAACATATTTATATTACAAAAGAGAGCTGTGAGAGCAATATACCAGCTAGGTCCTAGAGTTTCTCTAAGAGAAAAATTCAAAGAAATTAATATTCTAACTGTTATATCACAATACATATATGAAAATTTAATTTATGTGCATAAAAATAAGGACCAATTTCTAAAAAAATGTGATATACACAATGTAAATACCAGGCATAAAGATAATCTTGTTTTACATGCTACTCGTCTACACAGTATAAGCAGTTCTTTTGTCGGACAATGTATAAAGTTTTATAATAAACTTCCCAAAGAAACTAGATTATTGTCAATAAACAAATTCAAAGCTACCATTAAAGCCAAATTATGTAGCAAGGCATATTATACAATTCAAGACTATATAGATGATAAAAATGCGTGGGTTTAAGGCGCTCCAAGTCAACACACAAAAAAATAAATTATGTACCTACCTAGACGAATTTTGTTTAAAAAAGGATATTGCTTAATGAAAACTCGCGTGTACAAATCTCATCACACAAATCATTCAACAATTACACCTCTGTAGTTGTTGAATGATTTGTAATTACCTACTGGATGTTAAAAGAGTGGCTGGAGTTTTATTGCCAGGTTCTTTTTTTCTCCAGCTCTACCTATTGCTTTGCGAATCTGGCAGTAAATGTAAATGTAGAAGCAATCATTTTGACGTTCATAAGCGTTACATTGTGACCTATATGAATAAAGATTTTTTCATTTCATTTCATTTCATTTCATTTCATTAACACTATTGGACTTCAGTAGCGCTTTCAATGCAGTCGACTTTGATATGCTGCTGGGTACACTGAAGTCAATCAATATTTCTAATTCTTCTATTTCTTGGTTCAGTTCTTATCTTCGAGGGCGCTCGCAGTGCGTTCATTTGGAGCAAAAGTCCTCAGACTGGTGCCAACTCGTTGCGGGCGTACCTCAGGGTGGTGTTCTCTCTCCTCTTTTATTCTCTATCTTTATTAATTCTGTCACTACTTTAATTTCCTGTAACTTCCATCTCTATGCAGACGACTTACAGCTGTATCATCATTTCAGTGTGTGTGCGGTTGCATCAGGTGTAGCAAGTATGAATCATGACTTGGCTTGTATTAGCAACTGGGCTAAGTCGGTTGGTTTGCTTATTAATCCTAAGAAATCACAGGCCATTTTAATAGGTAGTAAGTATATGAAGGGTAAAGTTGATTTGGTAGCGCTGCCGCCTGTTCTCTTGGATGGAGATAACATTGCCTCTTGTTATGCAGATGACAGTACTCTGCATGGGAGCTATTCTGGCCGCCCAGCGGATGGGCGTTGTGACGTGGACGAAAAGAGACGGCAACTCGTGGCGGATCTCGACCGGGACCTGGGTCGCATTGCCCAATGGGGTTCAGACAACCTGGTCGAGTTCAATGCCAGAAAAACGCAGGCGTGTGCGTTTACACCTAAGAAGTCCCCATTCCTACCCCTACCCTCTCTTCAGAACATTACGGTTCCACTAAAGGACAACCTGGAGATTCTCGGTATAGACGTCCGGCGTGAGCTCAATCACAAAAACTACATAGAGAGTTGTATTGGGCTGGCCTCGCGGAAACTCGGAGTCCTAAATAAGGTGAGACGGTACTTCACGCCACATCAGAGATGTTTGCTGTACAAGACGCAGATTCGTCCCTGCGTCGAGTACTGTTCTCACCTCTGGGATGACTCCGCGAGGTACTTGTTGGACGCACTTGACGCTATACAGAGACGTGCTGTCCGAATAATTGGTTGTCCTGAGGTGACGGGAGGCCTCGAACCGTTGGCGCAGCGAAGAACCGTAGCGTCCTTGGCTGCCTTCTACCGAATGTATCACGGCGAATGTTCTGAAGAGCTCTTCAATCTGATTCCACCATCACCTTTCCGATCCCGAACAACGCGTGCCGGGCAGAGATGCCACTCATACACAGTGGAGAGAATCTTCGCCAGAACCGAGCGTTTCAAAAGATCGTTCCTCTGTCGAACTATAAAAACTTGGAACGACCTGCCCGCACACGTGTTTCCCTCATCTTACAACCCCGGGTTCTTTAAGAGGAGCGTGAAGAGGCACATCACAGGGCCGCCAACTTGAGGACCGCTGTAAGAAGTGGCCCCCAATCGCAAGATGCGCCACGGCTATCCATCGTGGCGACGTCAATTTGGCGAGCTGAATATAAAAAAAAAAAAAAAAAAAAAAAAAAAATTGCCTACACCACCAAGGTCAAAAATTTGGGAATCATAATAGATGAAAATCTATCCTGGAGAGCTCATGTCAACGAGGTCAGCAAGAAGGTACACTTCACCTTCCACTCTCTGAAATGCCTCCAGACTTTCCTGCCCTTGAAGATTAAGATCACTCTTGCACAAACTCTTATTAAGCCCATTATAGACTACGCTGATGCCTGCTACTTATATGCCACAGAGGAGCTGCTAGACAAACTTGAGAGGCTGCAGAATTTATGCATTCGTTTTATTTTTAACCTCAGGAAGTATGACCATGTTTCACATTTTCGCCAAAAGCTCAAGTGGCTCCCAATCCGTCTTCACAGGAACACTCGGATACTTTGTCTCCTCTTCAATATACTGCACAACCCAAAATCCCCGTCATACCTGAGGGAGCGATTCTCATTACTACGTTCTCCTGAAGCTCCCTGCAGGACGCACCTTCGCTCCATCCTTAAAGTCCCACCCCACAAATCTGACTTCTATTCTTATTCCTTCACGGCACATGCGGTTAGGTTGTGGAATTGCTTGCCACCAAATATTAGAAGTGTTAATACGGTTGCAAGTTTCAAGAAAAAAGTCCGTGAACACTATCTCTCAACCACTTTTAACTGCTAATGTCGTCATTTCTCCTATTTAAGTATATAACATAAATCCGTAATTCTAATGTAACTTTTTATATTTAATAAGATTAGGTATTTATATATTTATATTTATGTATATGTGTATATATTATGTGTGTATGTGTATGTAAGTATTTGTTTCTCAAGTATGTATGATCGCTTGTTTTAACTAGTCTTTTTTCACACACTTCTACCTTTTTCAACTATATCATTGTCATGCTCTCCTCTCGCCGGCCTGCTGGAGGAGATTTCTTAAAGAAATAAGCAGTGCCATTGTACTCTTTTTTCCTAACTACATCTCTATTGTAATACAAGTGTGTACATAAATTGTTAAATAAATAAATAAATTTAAATTCCACTCTGTATAATCTTTTTTTTAATAAAAAAGATTTTATTATTTTCTATTTTTTAATGTATAAATTATTAGTGAAATAATCATTAATGACATTTTATATACTGTACAAATTTACAACAACGGAGCTGGGATGACGCTTTATCAAAATCAACCTTTGACTCCTTGTTAAATGCTAGCTTAGGCCCGGATCGGGCCAGATTATTAGCGCTCAGTAGAAAGGAATCCGGTGATTGGTTGAAAGCTTTCCCTACAGCCAACACCGGAACTTTTTTGGAACCGGACATCCTAAGAATTTCAGTTGGTTTGAGACTTGGCGTCACGCTTTGCGCTCCACATCCATGCCCCTGCGGTTTAACGCTGACACTTTGGGGCATCATGGTCTTTCATGTTCAAAGAGCGCAGGCCGCTTCTCACGCCACGCTGCGCTGAACGACATCATTCGCCGTGCTCTTGCCACCGCCAATGTGCCTGCGCTCTTAGAGCCAAACGGCGTTTTCAGGGACGATGGCAAGAGACCGGATGGGATAACTTTGATACCGTGGGAGATGGGTCGGGTGCTGGTCTGGGATGCAACTTGTGTTGACACTCTGGCCCCGTCCCATCTTCCTGAAACAAAATTAAAAGCCAGTGCAGCAGCGGAAGCGGCTGAAAATAATAAAATTAATAAATATAAGGGTCTCGACTCATCATATCGTTTTTGTCCAGTCGGTGTCGAGACCCTAGGTCCATGGGGTCCCAATGCGCAAAAATTTTTCAAGAATTTGAAAAAGCACCTAGTGGACTCGACTGGTGAAGTGGTGATCCAAGGGCTGGCAGTTTTCTCGCTCAACGAATAGGTATTGCTATTCAAAGGGGGAATGCTGCTAGTCTTTTGGGCACAATGCCACGGGGGCCTTATTTAGGTTTAGTTTAGACAGTAATAATGTAAATATAGATGTGTAATAATTATGTTTCTCTGTAATTTTTAACAATAAATGTATAGTTTTCCTTTACCAATAAGAGTAGAGGGGGAAAAAATGGACAAAATATTTGACCGGCAACCTCCGGATTATTAATTTTTGACCTTTTATTAACTTAAATCCATTGGTGGAATTCGGTCCTCACATTTTGCATACTCAACTACCTATAGCGCCCGGTCTATAGTCTTATAATAGTCCAGTCATTACGTCGAAAAAATCGGGTTAGAAATGCAAATGAACCGAGAAAGCCAAATTTTGGATATTACGTGGGGAGGGGCTAGAAAAGCTTAAGTTTAAATTGTCGACCGAAATAACCTGGTGGGTTTTCCGCCATCTTGAAAAAAGGGTTATATTCAGTTTTTTCATCATAATTTGGTTCCCCGTTGAGATACGAAAAGTTTAATGAAAAGTTTTTTGTTGCTCTTTGTACGATCTACAATTAAGGTCTACACATTTTTCACGTATCGATCACCGTTATCGAAATATCGATCCAAAAAGCCATAAATTTGGGGAGAAAAAATTGTTTTTAGCTATTTCCTTCTTTCTCGTGAAAGATATCGAAAAATGTCCGTAAAGAAAATTGGTGAGCGTGTTCAGACCTACAAATTCGTTTTTTTATTTTTTATTTTCGATAAGAATTACGACCTCTAGCGCGGCGCAAAGTCAGTAAGACTGTGCCTGGTTTTGATTTAGCCGCTCGCACGGTTGTATCCATACCTACGTCAAAATCATAGATTTAGGATTTTTCGCTACTCTCAAGTCAAAATGGATGAATGGTTGTTCAAGCAATTATTTTAATACAAAATAAATTAATAAACCAGCCAAATTATAAATCAAACACATGAAAATTATTGATCAAATAATTTTTATGCAGCAAAAAACAATAATTAGGCAGGTGGTAATTTTTTTCACATGTTTTTCGCCGTTTCGATGGTCATGGCTGTAGAAGTTCTTCCTCGGTAGACTCTTCGAGTCGTGAAAACTCTTGAATCGCAGTAAATTATGCTGGGACGGTTGAAAAAACATAATCATCATCATCGTGATCGTCGTTGAATAAAATCTTGACTCTGGCGACATTGTTGCATGTCTGTCCACTACAGTGCAGGCAAATAACGGAGCAACTAATTCCTGCTTTCCTGCACCCACAAGCAGCCCCACACTTTCCTTTACATTTGCACGAAATGAGTTTTAAAAGTTCAGGTGAAGCGTGTGCGGCTGTGGTGCAAATTGGTTCAAACCCGTAATTCGTCTGTCGCCAACCCCATTCCTGAGGATCTTTGAAAATTCCGAGCCACGTTTGTACCTGTAGATATGTCCGGAAAACGTGTTGGCGGACTGCGCTTTCGCAAATCGGTGGAATTGCAATCTATCCATCGTTGTATCCTCTTTACGACCACCATACAGAGCGATAAGGAATAGTTTTCCCGCGCAAGCTAGCATCTCCGGATCGACCTTTTCTTGCTTGAATAGTTCTACCGATGACCGGAGGTTTGGGTTCTTCTCGAGGGTGCTGATGAATTTCGACTTTCCAATATTATAAAAAGACGACGTAGTAAAAAAAAAAAAATTCAAATACGTGTACGCTCGCTTCAAAAGACTCGAGACGCGCTGGGCCAACTTTGTGGCGCCATAGAGGCCGTAATTCTTGTCAAAAATAAAAAAACGAATTTGTAGGTCTGAACACGCTCAACAATTTTCTTTATGGACATTTTTCGATACATTTCACGAGAAAGATGGAAATAGCTAAAAACATTTTTTTCTCCCCAAATTGTGGCTTTTTGGATCGATATTTCGATAACAGTGATCGATAAGTGAAAAATGTGTAGACCTTAATTGTAGATCGTACAAAGAGCAACAAAAAACTTTTCATTTAAATTTTCGTATCTCAACGGGGAACCGAATTATGATGAAAAAACTGAATATAACCCTTTTTTCAAGATGGCGGAAAACCCACCAGGTTATTTTGGTCGACAATTTGAACTTAAGCTTTTCTAGCCCCTCCACATGTAATATCCAAAATTTGGCTTTCTCGGTTCATTTGCATTTCCAAATGTATATAATGACTGGACTATAATTGCAAATTTGTACTGACGGGCGACTTCAAAATGACATGAGACACGCAAGAAAGACATCTACCAGCGAAACCATAGACGTATGACTGATTTTTATCCATTGACATATATTCTACCGATAGACAGGAACGTCCATACATGAAATATGTTCCAGAGAGCGATGCTAATGGACTCGTCCACCAATGGTATCGTCCTAATTGAAAGATGCTAGAAAACACATATTTAAGCATGAATAATACGGTCTAAAAGTCTAAACATTGTACAATTATATTACCGTAATACATGGCAACTTGACCATATTTTTTCAGATATTATTGTTTTATTTTTTAACAATATGTTGTATCTATGAATAAAAACTCTAATTGCATATACTTATTACACTTTTGGGTACCATTTTCTGTATAAGTAGGTAGCTGTCTAAAACTTAATAATTAAAGATATACCGTAAAACATGGCAACTTGACCAAACCTGTAGTAACTTTACCATGTCATAGGTATTTACGTATACACAAATAACTTTAAGTTGTCTTTGGATAGATACTTTCTTGTAATGGTTTTTCGATATTTTCCGGCAACATTTTATTATTTTTGTAACTGACAACACAAGATAGTTTTTAGGGTTCCGTAGCCAAATGGCAAAAAACGGAACCCTTATAGATTCGTCATGTCTGTCTGTCTGTCCGTCCGTATGTCACAGCCACTTTTCTCCGAAACTATAAGGCCTATGCTGTTGAAACTTGGTAAGTATTATTTTATGACCGTTGAAAGTCGGCTGCAGTGAAAACATATTTTACGAATAGGTGTGAAATTGTGGTCGCAGAGGCGTAAACTATACGTTACAGGTTAGTGAAATTTTGATATTGCATGTAATATATGGTTGGCATTACTGTTACAACATCAGCTATTCCTCGCTTTATTGAAATATCACCTTGGGTATTGTTAATCGGGTTCGGTAAAGTTACTACTGACTGGGTCCGGGCATCTTTACCTACAGCTAGAGTTGTCTCAAAAAGAAAACATTTACTCATGAATTGTTTGCGTGTTAATATACCTTTTTGAAAAAATTAAAATAAAAAAAAAAAATTAAAATTAAAATTGACCTATTTAAAATTGACATCAAGCGTTTGCCACTTGTCTAAAGGCCCAGGGCCTTTAGACAAGTGGCAAACGCTTCATGTCAATTTTATCTCTATAAACGCAGACGTCGCCGCGTAAACTTCAACATTGGATAGAAACGATTCGTTCAACGCTCAGTCAATGCCGGATGTCGATAGAAACATCGATCTATATGTACTACGTACTAGATGCGGCGATCAGAACAAATAGTTTTTGATATAATTTGACAGGTATTGTAATATAATCTTAATGAGAAAGAACGCTATAAATTATAGGTAGGTAGGTACCTACTAAATGTATGGGGATGCCAGCATACTTTCGCCCTATTTTGATTTTATTACCGCGTAGAGTGTTCATTTTCGTGTCAATTAATGCATGTCTATTGTTTTAGTACAAAAATGTCGCTAAAGAAAAGGCAGTGGGACAGCACGTAAAAATATTCAAAGTCTCCATTCAGATACGTCTGGACCTCGGTTTAAATTGAAATCAGACGAATAATTGAATTTTATGATCTTGATTTAAACTTACTATGCAATCGTATTTAGCAAACTAAGAAGACTGATTTATTTAGGAGACTATGCCATTTTTATGCTTTAATTTAAGATTAAAATACCTAGGTAGGTATATTTTGTTATAAGGAAAACAAATTACTCAATAAAAAAAATAAAAAACAGAGTTTTTATATTTTGACAACCACACGCAATAAAACGTTTTGTATGTAAATTACAGAGATCCCAGTGGCAACTATACCTATACATAAATTATTACCTATACATAAATTATTACCTTTCAAATTTAATAATTAAAGATATAGAGAAGAATAAACAACACATGTATAATTGATACGAAATTGGCTACTTTACCTAGTTTTTTTGTATATTTTTTTATAATGTATTTACTACTTATTTAGGTCAAGATGCTTCTTAGGAAGATTATCTTTACTATCAAAGAGCATTAGGGGAATAATTCAATCAAGAAGACCCAAAAATTACCGTAGGTATGGTTGCCACTGGGATCTCTGTAATTTACATACAAAACGTTCTATTGCGTATGGATGTCATAATATAAACACTCTGTTTTTGATTTTTTTATTGAGTTTTTTTTTTCCTTATCACAAAATAGGTAGGTAACCTAGGTATTTTAATCTTAAATTAAAGCATAAAAATGGCATAGTCTCCAAAATAAATCAGTCTTCTTAGTTTTCTTAATACATTGTTAAGTTTAAATCAAGATCATAAAATTCAATTATTCGTCTGAACTCAATGTAAACGGAGGTCCAGACGTGTCTGAATGGAGACTTTGAATATTTTTTTCTACTGTCATACGTGCTATCCCACTGTCTTTTCTTTAGGGGAATTTTTGTACTAAAACAATAGACATGCATTAATTGACACGAAAATGAACGCTCTACGCGACAAAAATCAAAATAGGACGATAGTATGCTGGCAAGTGCAAACTCATTTTTGTGAAATGAATGAAATCGGCAATGAAAACGACATTAGTATGGAAGAAATAGTGGAAGCATTAAATAGTATGAAACTAGGCAAGGCTGCTGGGATTGATAGGGTTTCCGTTGAGATGCTGAAAGCAGGACGTGGCGTGGTGATTGACCAGCTGTACCGCCTTTTTAATCTGTGCTGGAGGTGTGGCAGCGTACCAAAAGAATGGTCCAAAGCCGTCATTGTGCTGCTGTACAAAGGAAAAGGGTCGCAGCAAGAGTGCAAAAATTACCGAGGTATAAGCCTGCTCAGCATCGTCGGTAAACTGTATGCGAAAGTGTTGATAAAAAGAGTGATGAATGAAAGTGAAGGAAAAATGTGGGATGTTCAAGCAGGATTTATGAAAGGAAGGGGATGCACGGATCAGGTCTTCTCCTTACGATGCATAACAGAAAAAGTTTTGGCGAAAAGCCAAAAGGTATATTGCGTATTCGTAGATCTGGAGAAGGCCTATGACAAAGTGGTGAGGAATGAACTATGGTCAACATTGTCTTTGTACGGGGTGAGCAGCAGCTTGATACGAGCACTGAAATCTCTTTATGAGGGCTCGAGTGCTTGTGTCAGGATCAACGGAGCTTGCACGGACTTCTTTAACATAGAAAGGGGTGTGAGACAGGGTTGTGTAGCGTCACCGTGGCTGTTTAACCTGTACATGGACAGTTGTTTGAAAGAATTGCAAGAGAGTGCGTGCGGTATAAAACTGAACGAGCTGACCATCAAATGCCTCCTATATGCTGACGATCAGGTGATCTTAGCTGCATCGGCGGAGGAGTTGCAGTTGATGGTTAATATTATGCATGAGGCGCTGAAAGGTAGAGGAATGAAAGTGAATGTAAGTAAGACTAAAGTAATGGTTTTTGAAAGAGAGAAATGTATGACGAATTGCCCTATTATTATCGAAGGGCAAAGAGTAGAACAGGTGAAAGAATTTGTATACCTGGGTTCAAAATTTACGAGGGATGGAAAGTGTGACCAGGATATTGAGAGAAGAGTTTTGGCAGGAAATCAAGTGAATGGGGCGATGCATACCTTTATGAGCAGTCAAAACGTGTCTAAGAAGGCAAGAGTGGCTGTGCATAGGGGTGTGCTTATCCCCACACTTATGTATGGTAGTGAAAGTTGGGTGTGGCAGAAGAAGCATGAAAGTTAAATTAATGCCTTGGAAATAAGAAGTCTGCGAAGTATAGCTGGAGTGAAATTGATGGACAAAGAAAGGAATAGCGTGATTAGAAAACAATGTGGTATAACTGAAGATGTAGTGACAAAGATAGAAAAAGGGATGCTTAGATGGTTTGGACATGTTGAGAGGATGGATGAAAATAGACTGACTAAACAGATCTATAAGGCGAGAATGAATGGGCAAGCTAGTAGCGGTCATCCTCGGCGTACGCATGGTAACCAAATTGATGATCTGCTGGAAAAAGGCCAGGTCAAGAGTACCCTTAACCGGCGAGCGTGTATGAAAGCACTTATGAAAGTAGAAGAAGCGAAAGTGGTATGCCAGGATCGTAGCAAGTGGAAAGCCATAGTCTCTGCCTACCCCGATGGGAAACAGGCGTGATGATATGTATGTATGTATGTATGTATGCTGGCATGCCCATACATTTAGTACCTATAATTTATAGCGTTCTCATTAAGATTATATTACAATACCTGTCAAATTATATCAAAAACTATTAGGTATAAATAAATAAATAATAAATAAATATCCACAGACATTACACACAACGCTATCGGATCACAAAGTAAGCTAGGAATAACCTGCTTGTGTTATTCCTAGCTTACTTTGTGTAAAAAAAGTATATAAGTATAAATATCAGGCCACGGATATTTATACTTATATACTTTTTAAATACATACATATTATACATAGAAACACCCAGACTCTTGAGACAAACATTTATGGGTCACACAAATATTTGTCTCCGGTGGGAATCGAACCCACGACCTCCAGCGCCGCAGGCGGTATCACTACCGACTGCGCCACAGAGGCAGTCAAATAGGTATATTAACACGCAAGCAATTCATGAGTAAATGTTTTCTTTTTGAGACAACCCTAGCTGTAGGTAAAAAAGCCCGGACCCAGTCAGTAGTAACTTTACCGAACCCGATTAACAATACTCAAGGTGATATTTGAATAAAGTGAGGAATAACAAATAGCTGATGTTGTAACAGTAATGCCAACCATATATCACAAGCAATATCAAAATTTCACTAACCTGTAACGTATAGTTTAGCCTCTGCGACCACAATTTCACACCTATTCGTGAAATATGTTTTCACTGCAGCCGACTTTCAACGGCCATAAAATAATACTTACAAAGTTTCAACTTTCAACAGCATAGGCCTTATAAATAGTTAAGTGGCTGTGACATACGGACGGACAGACAGACAGACATGACGAATCTATAAGGGTTCCGTTTTTTGCCATTTGGCTACGGAACCCTAAAAACTATCTTGTGTTGTCAGTTACAAAAATAATAAAATGTTGCCCGAAAATATCGAAAAACTACCACCATTACAAGGAAGTATCTATCCAAATCCAACTTAAAGTTATTTGTGTTTACATAAATACCTATGACATGGTAAAGTTACTACATGTTTGGTCAAGTTGCCATGTTTTACGGTATATCTTTAATTATTAAGTTTTAGACAGCTACTTATACAGAAAATGGTACCCAAAAGTGTAATAAGTATATACAATTAGAGTTTTTATTCATAGATACAACATATACTTAGTTAAAAAATAAAACAATAATATCTCAAAAAATATGGTCAAGTAATGGCTACTTGACCATATTTTTTGAGATATTATTGTTTTATTTACGGTAATATAATTGTACAATGTACAGTGTAATTTTTACTTGTTCATATGATTGAACCTATGTTATTTTGTTTGTGCGTGCCGAATAAAGCTTTTATTATTTATTTATTTATTTACAATGTTTAGACTTTTAGACCGTATTATTCATGCTTAAATATGTGTTTTATAGCACCTTTCAATTAGGACGATACCATTGGTGGACGAGTCCATTAGCATCGCTCTCTGGAACATATTTCATGTATGGACGTTCCTGTCTATCGGTAGAATATATATCAATGGATAAAAATCAGTCATACGTCTATGGTTTCGCTGGTAGATGTCTTTCTTGCGTGTCTCATGTCATTTTGAAGTCGCCCGTCAGTACAAATTTGCAATTATAAGACTATAGACCGGGCGCTATAGGTAGTTGAGTATGCAAAATGTGAGGACCGAATTCCACCAATGGATTTAAGTTAATAAAAGGTCAAAAATTAATAATCCGGAGGTTGCCGGTCAAATATTTTGTCCATTTTTTTCCCCCTCTACTCTTATCGGTAAAGGAAAACTATACATTTATTGTTAAAAATTACAGAGAAACATAATTATTACACATCTATATTTGGTATACCGTCACAATACCAGAAATTATAATGCCTTAACTCAAAATATCGTAGCCCAAAATACCCGAAATCGAAATATCAATATTCAAAAGGCAAATATTTATAATACAAATAATTTAAAATGCCTTACGGTCGAATAACCGAAACCCAAAATATAAATTTATCAAATACCTTATCCTAAAATGTTCAAACACAAAATACCTTTTTTTTAACATGACTTAAATCCTACATGGATGCTATATATCTGTGAATGGTTAACACCCCGACTCAGAGTATCCCGACTCGGTGGTTGTTTTTTTTTTGATTTTTCGTTAGCCCACTGTAGTACTTTTGTAACTCTGAATCAAAGTGTTTTAACATGAGGTAAATCCTACATGGATACTATGCCGGACTCCTACCGACTAACAACCACACGTATCCTACATAACAGCCTACAGTTGGGAGCCCCGGGTAAGCCCTCAGAAGGATACCCAAAGACCAACAGACCTAGGGCATTAACTGCGACTTCACTTAGGTGGGGGGGGGGGGGGGGGGGTGTAAATAAGTTAAAGCCAAATAACAAAACGTGTGAGTGATAGTGACACATTGTATTCTATTTTCGGTATTTTAAATTAAGGATATTTGAAAATTTGTATTTTGAATTCTGATATAATAACTATTTGTATTTTAAATTTAGACATTTTACGGTAAGGTGTACTGAAATAAGGTATTTTGAATGTTAAGGTATTTTGAATTCGGGTATTTTGGTCTAATGCATTTTAAGTAAAGGCATTTTGATTTCTGGTATTTTAATATATAACCCTATATTTACATTATTACTGTCTAAACTAAACCTAAATAAGGCCCCCGTGGCATTGTGCCCAAAAGACTAGCAGCATTCCCCCTTTGAATAGCAATACCTATTCGTTGAGCGAGAAAACTGCCAGCCCTTGGGTCACCACTTCACCAGTCGACTCCACTAGGTGCTTTTTCAAATTCTTGAAAAATTTTTGCGCATTGGGACCCCATGGACCTAGGGTCTCGACACCGACTGGACAAAAACGATATGATGAGTCGAGACCCTTATATTTATTAATTTTATTATTTTCAGCCGCTTCCGCTGCTGCACTGGCTTTTAATTTTGTTTCAGGAAGATGGGACGGGGCCAGAGTGTCAACACAAGTTGCATCCCAGACCAGCACCCGACCCATCTCCCACGGTATCAAAGTTATCCCATCCGGTCTCTTGCCATCGTCCCTGAAAACGCCGTTTGGCTCTAAGAGCGCAGGCACATTGGCGGTGGCAAGAGCACGGCGAATGATGTCGTTCAGCGCAGCGTGGCGTGAGAAGCGGCCTGCGCTCTTTGAACATGAAAGACCATGATGCCCCAAAGTGTCAGCGTTAAACCGCAGTGGCATGGATGTGGAGCGCAAAGCGTGACGCCAAGCCTCAAACCAACTGAAATTCTTAGGATGTCCGGTTCCAAAAAAGTTCCGGTGTTGGCTGTAGGGAAAGCTTTCAACCAATCACCGGATTCCTTTCTACTGAGCGCTAATAATCTGAGGGTATACCGTCACAATACCAGAAAATGCCTTTACTTAAAATGCATTAGACCAAAATACCCGAATTCAAAATACCTTAACATTCAAAATACCTTATTTCAGTACACCTTACCGTAAAATGTCTAAATTTAAAATACAAATAGTTATTATATCAGAATTCAAAATACAAATTTTCAAATATCCTTAATTTAAAATACCGAAAATAGAATACAATGTGTCACTATCACTCACACGTTTTGTTATTTGGCTTTAACTTATTTACACCCCCCCCCCCTAAGTGAAGTCGCAGTTAATGCCCTAGGTCTGTTGGTCTTTGGGTATCCTTCTGAGGGCTTACCCGGGGCTCCCAACTGTAGGCTGTTATGTAGGATACGTGTGGTTGTTAGTCGGTAGGAGTCCGGCATAGTATCCATGTAGGATTTATCTCATGTTAAAACACTTTGATTCAGAGTTACAAAAGTACTACAGTGGGCTAACGAAAAATCAAAAAAAAAACAATCACGAAGGCTAAGGCGGGAGCTCCGCTTCGCTTCGCTCCCGCCTTAGTCTTCTAACCTAACCTATCCGAGTCGGGATACTCTGAGTCGGGGTGTTAACCATTCACAGATATATAGCATCCATGTAGGATTTAAGTCATGTTAAAAAAAAGGTATTTTGTGTTTGAACATTTTAGGATAAGGTATTTGATAAATTTATATTTTGGGTTTCGGTTATTCGACCGTAAGGCATTTTAAATTATTTGTATTATAAATATTTGCCTTTTGAATATTGATATTTCGATTTCGGGTATTTTGGGCTACGATATTTTGAGTTAAGGCATTATAATTTCTGGTATTGTGACGGTATACCAAATATAGATGTGTAATAATTATGTTTCTCTGTAATTTTTAACAATAAATGTATAGTTTTCCTTTACCGATAAGAGTAGAGGGGAAAAAAATGGACAAAATATTTGACCGGCAACCTCCGGATTATTAATTTTTGACCTTTTATTAACTTAAATCCATTGGTGGAATTCGGTCCTCACATTTTGCATACTCAACTACCTATAGCGCCCGGTCTATAGTCTTATAATTGCAAATTTGTACTGACGGGCGACTTCAAAATGACATGAGACACGCAAGAAAGACATCTACCAGCGAAACCATAGACGTATGACTGATTTTTATCCATTGATATATATTCTACCGATAGACAGGAACGTCCATACATGAAATATGTTCCAGAGAGCGATGCTAATGGACTCGTCCACCAATGGTATCGTCCTAATTGAAAGGTGCTATAAAACACATATTTAAGCATGAATAATACGGTCTAAAAGTCTAAACATTGTAAATAAATAAATAAATAATAAAAGCTTTATTCGGCACGCACAAATAAAATAACATAGGTTCAATCATATGAACAAGTAAAAATTACACTGTACATTGTACAATTATATTACCGTAAATCATGGCTACTTGACCATATTTTTTGAGATATTATTGTTTTATTTTTTAACTAAGTATATGTTGTATCTATGAATAAAAACTCTAATTGTATATACTTATTACACTTTTGGGTACCATTTTCTGTATAAGTAGCTGTCTAAAACTTAATAATTAAAGATATACCGTAAAACATGGCAACTTGACCAAACATGTAGTAACTTTACCATGTCATAGGTATTTATGTAAACACAAATAACTTTAAGTTGGATTTGGATAGATACTTCCTTGTAATGGTGGTAGTTTTTCGATATTTTCGGGCAACATTTTATTATTTTTGTAACTGACAACACAAGATAGTTTTTAGGGTTCCGTAGCCAAATGGCAAAAAACGGAACCCTTATAGATTCGTCATGTCTGTCTGTCTGTCCGTCCGTATGTCACAGCCACTTAACTATTTATAAGGCCTATGCTGTTGAAAGTTGAAACTTTGTAAGTATTATTTTATGGCCGTTGAAAGTCGGCTGCAGTGAAAACATATTTCACGAATAGGTGTGAAATTGTGGTCGCAGAGGCTAAACTATACGTTACAGGTTAGTGAAATTTTGATATTGCTTGTGATATATGGTTGGCATTACTGTTACAACATCAGCTATTTGTTATTCCTCACTTTATTCAAATATCACCTTGAGTATTGTTAATCGGGTTCGGTAAAGTTACTACTGACTGGGTCCGGGCTTTTTTACCTACAGCTAGGGTTGTCTCAAAAAGAAAACATTTACTCATGAATTGCTTGCGTGTTAATATACCTATTTGACTGCCTCTGTGGCGCAGTCGGTAGTGATACCGCCTGCGGCGCTGGAGGTCGTGGGTTCGATTCCCACCGGAGACAAATATTTGTGTGACCCATAAATGTTTGTCTCAAGAGTCTGGGTGTTTCTATGTTTAATATGTATGTATTTAAAAAGTATATAAGTATAAATATCCGTGGCCTGATATTTATACTTATATACTTTTTTTACACAAAGTAAGCTAGGAATAACACAAGCAGGTTATTCCTAGCTTACTTTGTGATCCGATAGCGTTGTGTGTAATGTCTGTGGATATTTATTTATTATTTATTTATTTATACCTAATAGTTTTTGATATAATTTGACAGGTATTGTAATATAATCTTAATGAGAACGCTATAAATTATAGGTACTAAATGTATGGGCATGCCAGCATACATACATACATACATACATATCATCACGCCTGTTTCCCATCGGGGTAGGCAGAGACTATGGCTTTCCACTTGCTACGATCCTGGCATACCACTTTCGCTTCTTCTACTTTCATAAGTGCTTTCATACACGCTCGCCGGTTAAGGGTACTCTTGACCTGGCCTTTTTCCAGCAGATCATCAATTTGGTTACCATGCGTACGCCGAGGATGACCGCTACTAGCTTGCCCATTCATTCTCGCCTTATAGATCTGTTTAGTCAGTCTATTTTCATCCATCCTCTCAACATGTCCAAACCATCTAAGCATCCCTTTTTCTATCTTTGTCACTACATCTTCAGTTATACCACATTGTTTTCTAATCACGCTATTCCTTTCTTTGTCCATCAATTTCACTCCAGCTATACTTCGCAGACTTCTTATTTCCAAGGCATTAATTTAACTTTCATGCTTCTTCTGCCACACCCAACTTTCACTACCATACATAAGTGTGGGGATAAGCACACCCCTATGCACAGCCACTCTTGCCTTCTTAGACACGTTTTGACTGCTCATAAAGGTATGCATCGCCCCATTCACTTGATTTCCTGCCAAAACTCTTCTCTCAATATCCTGGTCACACTTTCCATCCCTCGTAAATTTTGAACCCAGGTATACAAATTCTTTCACCTGTTCTACTCTTTGCCCTTCGATAATAATAGGGCAATTCGTCATACATTTCTCTCTTTCAAAAACCATTACTTTAGTCTTACTTACATTCACTTTCATTCCTCTACCTTTCAGCGCCTCATGCATAATATTAACCATCAACTGCAACTCCTCCGCCGATGCAGCTAAGATCACCTGATCGTCAGCATATAGGAGGCATTTGATGGTCAGCTTGTAGCATATATTTTCTATAGATGCAGTATTCAGGATGTGAAAGCAGCCTTATCTAGTTATCTTTTTTTAATCGGTTGTCAGTGGTGACATTTCTGCTGTCAGAATGACAGGATGTCATAAGGACGAGTGACGAATCGTTTTCTGCATTGAATGAAAGCTGGTTTTAGATGAAAAATTCGAGACGATTCCACGTGAGAGAGGGGATAAAGCCCTGATACAAGGTTCCGAGTCTCTTTTGACCATCGGCTAAGGACGAGGGATTGATATTACTCTGAGTGGCACGCCTCAATTTAGCTTTGGAGGTTGTTAGTTGCAACATGAGGACCTGTTAAGGAATTAGTCTGAGTTAACTTATTCTCTTCGGAAGGAGTTGGACTCTGTGTCAACCTACACCCGGGATACCGGTAAGCGTCATTTCTTGTTTGCTAAGCGGTTCGAATTTCGTCGGTCGCGATGTCAGTTATTTCATTTGTCGTTTACTTGTCATAACAGGGTTTTTTTACTACGGGGAAAAGCGGCCCGTCCACGGTTGGCAGAGCCACACCCAATGACACGTGGACTACATGAGCGAGGTGTTTTGAGAGGGACCAGCCGCCTCCACGTGGCATTCTAGGGCTGTGCTGCTCTCAGCTTACTCAAGGCCAGTAACTGTCACCCTATTACAGTGTAGTTAGCTGCTTACCCGTTCTACCTGCTCACGCGGCAGTGGTCTATCAAGTGGAATTAGACTTTATTTCTGTGTACCTGTGATATTTGTGTCTATCAGTGAATAAGCTCTCTGTGTGTCTCTGTGTATCTCTGTGTACTTAGTAAATATATGTGTGTACACCCTATTGTCTGTTTTCGTCAGAGCCCTAGCCTACCCTTGCACACAGACTGGAAACTCAGAAATAAGGCGCCCTGGGATAGAGTTCTCTGCATAGCTACCTCACGCTAGTTGGTGAGTAACACAGAACATCTTTGGGTTACAAATTTGGCTCCCAACGTAGTGGCAAATCTCTGGGTCTACTCTGCGGTAGTCTCAGTCTGGTGTGTGTGCATAGGTGGTTATCTCTGGCGAAACCATCCTGTAATATCGTCCGAGACGCTCCAGGACGTTAATTGGTGGTGCTAGCAGCTAAGCACAAAACCTTCCCTTTCGTCTTCTTCCAGCTCCCTACATCTTTGGCTGGAAAAGACACAAAATTCTAAATTCAAAAATTTAAAATAGCTGTGATTTTGGAAAAACTTTTTGATTTTATTTGGCATACCCACTTCTTTTTCTTATTGTGTTTTTTTTTCTTTTTTTATGGTGCACACATATATTTATTATATTATTAGTGTAGATTAATATATAATATATATTATCCTATAGCTTCACCTTGTAAGGTAAACTTAGTGAATCTCTCTGTGTTAACTTAGTGAATTTCTCTGTGTAACTTAAAACTTTTTTATAAGGTGTGTACATACCTTGTAATTTTGAATGTTAACCTGAACTGTGTTATCAGAAAATTTAGAAACTTTTCTCTCTTAATATACCCTTAATCTTTGTTAAATTCTAAAAGTCAATTTGAAACATAATTACCTAACTTAGTACACTTTGTTGTAACTCAATTTACATTTTTACTTTGTAATTGATCCCTATCTGTGCCATTTTATCTTTATAATTGTTGTAAGTAAATTTTTACATAATGGCACAGATGAAAAAATATATTAATTATTTAAGAAAGGATGAACTTGCTAACGAGCTGTCCCACATGGGTATTTCAGTGGAACCGGAAACGACAGTGTCTGGCCTTCGGAGTGAGCTAAGAGCGGCACACCGACTCGTCCGTCGAGGTAGCATCAAAGCGAGTGCTCCGGTACCCGCTGATGCATCGGCTGAGCTCTCGATCTGCCTCCCGAAGGTGTCCGAGCTGGAGGAGGCTATTCAGTCAGGTGACATCTTCATTAATAAGGGTAGTCGTCTTAGGGTGTCCCTCAGGGCCAACTACTTATTGAGTAGGTTAGCTCGTTGTGGTCTGGATTGCCCCGACCTGGTGGATATTCGTGGTAGGCTAGTGAAGATCATCGCTAGGGCTGAACCCAGTAGTGATTCTGAATCCGAAGGTTCGGATGATGATGGTGATGATCCTTCGGGTCGTGACCAGGTGGAATATACTTCACCAGTAGTGAGAGAGGACCGCTCGGTGCGAGCTAGTTCAAGTAGGAATAGTTCTACATGTAACATAGTGTATAAAGAACGTCCCCTTAACTTATGTTCATTTAACTTAAAATATGATGGTTCTACTTGTGTACGTGTGTTTTTAGAGAGATTAGAGGAACTTAGATGTGCTCGGGAGGTTACTAAGCCTAGACTCCTTATGGCTTTCTCCGACCTGTTGGATGGACCGGCTTTGTCTTGGTTCCGTACAAACAAAGCTAACTTCATCTCATATGAGGATCTTATTAGTGAGCTTAGAGATACCTTCGATATTCCTGATTATGATTACCGCCTCAGGAACGAGATAAGACAGCGTACACAAGCCCGCTCTGAGTCCTTGGTTAACTATATATGTACAATGCAAGCCATGTTCTCAAGGTTGTCATGTAAGATGCCCAGTGAGGAACAGCTGGACATTCTCATGCACAACATTAGACCTGACTACATGAAGGAACTGGCCTTGCATGATGTCAACTCTGTAGATGACTTGAGACGTTTGGGTAAGCGCTTGGAGCTTGCGCGTACTAGGGCAGACGCTTTCCATGAGCCTGCTCTTGACAAGTTTGAGATTACATCTGACTTACACCAGCTTAAGAACAAAGGTGTACAAAAGCCCGCTAAGCAGGTGTCTGCAGTGGAGACGCCGGTTACCCCCCACGATCGCAAATGCTTTCGTTGCGGCGGGGGCGGTCACACTGCATACAGCTGCACACAGTCAAGGGAGCTGGTGTGTTTCCGGTGTGGTCTCAAAGGAGTCAAGACCCCAGACTGCTCACACTGTACTAGCAAGTCAAAAAACGCGTAAGCCAGGGCCTTATTAGGAACTCTGTGCATTACTCTGTATCTGAGTCTATTTCTGATAAGGTCCTGTTTCCTAAACGGGATAGTGACATTAGACCGTATCTAGTTGTTAAGGTTTTAAATTTAAATGTCTTAGGCCTTCTAGATTCCGGTGCCTCCTGCTCTATACTAGGTAAGGGAGCGCACCGCATCTTCTTGGAACTGGGTTTTGATCTTGTGAGTATCAATCCTACTTTTCGTGTTACAACTGCAGACAGCACTCACTTGCAATGTCTGGGTTGTATCTCTTTGCCAATTGAGTACAATTCGGTTATCCGAGTTGTCAAGTTCTATGTTGTCCCAGGTATAACCACCTCCATGATATTTGGTGTGGATTTCTGGCAACAATTTAAGTTAAGTGATAAATTAATTTTACAAAATATTAGCCTTGATAGTTTTAGTGATAATAATCCTATAGAGTCTGTGTCCCTTAACGGTGGCCTCGAGGATTACGACAACCTGACAACTAAACAAAGGTGTGTAATCAACGAGGTCATTGAAAAGTTCGACTCGTTGAACACTGATAAGGTGGGTTTAGGTCGGACCTCACTTGTGCACCATGTCATTGACACTGGTGACAGCAAGCCGATCAAGCAGCGTTATTATCCGCTCTCTCCCCTTAAGCAGAAGGCCCTGGAAGCCGAGCTGGACCGAATGCTGGAGATGGGAGTAGTGTCCCCGTCTCAATCCGCCTGGAACTCTCCAGTGGTCATGGTGGAGAAGGCGAACGGCGACCTCAGATTGTGCTTGGACTCTCGCAAGCTGAACTCTGTGTCAAAGAGTGACGCCTACCCCTTACCCTATATCAATCAAATCTTGGACCACCTTAATAACGCTAAGTATTTAACTTCTGTAGATTTGAGTGCGGCTTACTGGCAGATTCCATTTGACTCACCCCAGTCTGCTGAGAAGACTGCTTTTACGGTTCCCCGGAGAGGATTATTCCACTACAATTCGATGTGCTTCGGTCTTGTCGGGGCCAGTGCCACGATGCAACGCCTCATGGACCGTCTGTTTGGTCCCGAGTTCGACAACAAGGTATTTGCGTTTCAGGATGACATAGTCTGTGTGTCCAGCACCTTTGAGGAGCATGTAGAGCTCTTACATAGAGTCTATCAGCAACTCAAGGATGCTGGCCTAACTATTAACATGAAAAAATCCCACTTTTGTCGGAGTGAACTCAAATACCTGGGGTATTATGTGGACAAACATGGCCTACGGACAGACCCGGGTAAAGTTGAGGTTATCCTCAACTATCCCACCCCTTCTAACCCTAAGGAGGTTAAGAGATTTCTGGGAATGGCCGGCTGGTATCGTCGCTTTGTTAACAACTTCTCGAAGATTAGTAAACCTCTGTGCAAACTGACTTCTACGAACCTTAAGTTCGAATGGACCCCTGAGGCTGAACAGTCCTTTAACCTGCTAAAGTCAGCCTTGGTTTCTGCCCCTATATTAAAAATGCCTAACTTTGAGATGCCCTTCCGCATTCTTAGTGACGCGTCAGCTTACTCAGTTGCTGCTGTACTGACACAAACTCACGATGGTGTTGAGCACCCTATCGCCTACTGTAGCCGTTCTCTTAACAAGAATGAGGTGAACTACAGCACAACTGAGCGAGAACTTCTGGCCGTGATTTTCGCTTTGGAACAATTTCGACAGTACGTCGAAGGCCAAAAATGTACGGTCGTCACGGATCATTCATCTCTTCTGTGGTTCCATAAGCTAAAAAATCCCACGGGTCGTCTAGCACGTTGGAGCATGAGGCTCAGTCAATTCGATTTTGACATAGAGCATCGAAAAGGTAAAGACCACGTTGTACCTGATGCTCTGTCTCGTATCAAAATTGATTCCCTCGATGCAGTACCCACTAAAGACCCGTGGTATGACCACACCATGAATAGTGTTCGGAAGAACCCTAGGAAGTCACCAAATTATGACATTCGTGACAACCTTCTATATAGGTTAACTAAAAATAAATATTCTTTGACTTCAGACTTTGACTGGAAGCTGGTGGTACCTCAGGAGGATCGCTTGCCCCTGCTCTCTAAGTACCACGATGACACACTTAGTGCCCATGGTGGCGTTTGGAAGACGCATAAAAGGTTAGCCCTAAATTATTACTGGCCCAAGATGTACGAGGACGTCAAAGAATATGTTGGGAATTGCGAAACATGCAAGCAGTACAAACCCGTAAATACGTCTCGTCCCGGCCTAATGGGTAGCCCGAAGCGGGTTTCGAAGCCATTCGAAGCTATCTCTGTCGATCTGCTTGGTCCCTTTCCCACTTCGAGCAATAGAAACGTACACCTGATCGTGGTCTCCGACTACTTTAGCAAATACGTCATGTTGTGCCCTGTTCGGGTTGCCACAGGCGCTGTAGTCGCGAGGTTCATAGAGAAGAGTGTGTTTCTCGTGCACGGAGTCTGCAAGACTATTTACATGGATAATGGCCCTCAGTTTGTGAGTAAGCCATTTAAGGATCTGTTGGCTAAATACAATGTACCTAATATATATTATAACCCTAGGTATCATGCCCAAACTAATCAGGCGGAACGAGCTATTCGTAATGTTGTTCAAGCGATCTCATGCTATGTGAAGTCGCAACACAAGTCTTGGGATCAGTTCTTGGTTGAGATACAGTGTGCTTTAAACACTGCAGTTAACGAAGCAACTCGTTTCACTCCTTACTTTTTGGTACATGGTAGGGAATTTATTGGGGATGGAGTGTTATACAGGCAGACAGATATCGCGTGCCATCCTACTTCAGTCTCTGTAGACGATCCATCAGCCTTCGGTGTCAAGCTGAGAGAAATACAACGCATTTACGACCAGGTGAGGAAACATTTGAACGTTGCCCACCAGCGTAATGAAAAGTATTACAACCTCAGAAAAAGGCATGTAGAGCTGAAAGTGGGACAGATAGTTTACAAACGCACGTTCTACCTGTCCAACAAGGCCAAGAATTTTACTTCTAAGCTAGCTCCTAAGTTCCTTAAATGTGTGGTGACTGCTAAACGATCCCCTTTAGTATATAGGCTGTCAGATCTGGACGGTAAGGATCTTGGGGAGTACCATATCAAGGACATCCTGAAGTATCAGGAGGAGCAGTCTCCAATACCTAACGTAACTACATAGCACTGTTTCTCTAGTTTATTAAACCAGTGCTATGTGATCATTATGTAAGACTATTTTAATCTTTTGTTTGTATTTCTATATGTGTACGTGACTTTAAATTGTCACGTTGTAGTTTCTTCTATGCACCGCACCGAGCGTTTTTCTCTCATTCGCTTCTTAGTACTCTACATTATCCTGAGAGCTTGGGTAGTGTTAGGGTATCGGCAGTGAGTAAAGGGAGCATTCGTTTTCTATGAAGGGCATTAGACTCTAGTTACTTAGCCTAACCGGTACACGAGTCAGTGTCTAGTTAGGTACATAGGAGGATCTTTCTTTGTTATTGTAATGGTCGTAGTCAGCTGGTGTTTGAAGGACCTAGCTGGTTGTCTTTGTTTATTAGTCAGTACTTTTCTGTTTTCTTTATTGTGTATTTCCAGCGTGTCATATCCGCAGGAAATACTATTAAAGGGGGGGTGGTTGTAGCATATATTTTCTATAGATGCAGTATTCAGGATGTGAAAGCAGCCTTATCTAGTTATCTTTTTTTAATCGGTTGTCAGTGGTGACATTTCTGCTGTCAGAATGACAGGATGTCATAAGGACGAGTGACGAATCGTTTTCTGCATTGAATGAAAGCTGGTTTTAGATGAAAAATTCGAGACGATTCCACGTGAGAGAGGGGATAAAGCCCTGATACAAGGTTCCGAGTCTCTTTTGACCATCGGCTAAGGACGAGGGATTGATATTACTCTGAGTGGCACGCCTCAATTTAGCTTTGGAGGTTGTTAGTTGCAACATGAGGACCTGTTAAGGAATTAGTCTGAGTTAACTTATTCTCTTCGGAAGGAGTTGGACTCTGTGTCAACCTACACCCGGGATACCGGTAAGCGTCATTTCTTGTTTGCTAAGCGGTTCGAATTTCGTCGGTCGCGATGTCAGTTATTTCATTTGTCGTTTACTTGTCATAACAGGGTTTTTTTACTACGGGGAAAAGCGGCCCGTCCACGGTTGGCAGAGCCACACCCAATGACACGTGGACTACATGAGCGAGGTGTTTTGAGAGGGACCAGCCGCCTCCACGTGGCATTCTAGGGCTGTGCTGCTCTCAGCTTACTCAAGGCCAGTAACTGTCACCCTATTACAGTGTAGTTAGCTGCTTACCCGTTCTACCTGCTCACGCGGCAGTGGTCTATCAAGTGGAATTAGACTTTATTTCTGTGTACCTGTGATATTTGTGTCTATCAGTGAATAAGCTCTCTGTGTGTCTCTGTGTATCTCTGTGTACTTAGTAAATATATGTGTGTACACCCTATTGTCTGTTTTCGTCAGAGCCCTAGCCTACCCTTGCACACAGACTGGAAACTCAGAAATAAGGCGCCCTGGGATAGAGTTCTCTGCATAGCTACCTCACGCTAGTTGGTGAGTAACACAGAACATCTTTGGGTTACAAGCTCGTTCAGTTTTATACCGCACGCACTCTCTTGCAATTCTTTCAAACAACTGTCCATGTACAGGTTAAACAGCCACGGTGACGCTACACAACCCTGTCTCACACCCCTTTCTATGTTAAAGAAGTCCGTGCAAGCTCCGTTGATCCTGACACAAGCACTCGAGCCCTCATAAAGAGATTTCAGTGCTCGTATCAAGCTGCTGCTCACCCCGTACAAAGACAATGTTGACCATAGTTCATTCCTCACCACTTTGTCATAGGCCTTCTCCAGATCTACGAATACGCAATATACCTTTTGGCTTTTCGCCAAAACTTTTTCTGTTATGCATCGTAAGGAGAAGACCTGATCCGTGCATCCCCTTCCTTTCATAAATCCTGCTTGAACATCCCACATTTTTCCTTCACTTTCATTCATCACTCTTTTTATCAACACTTTCGCATACAGTTTACCGACGATGCTGAGCAGGCTTATACCTCGGTAATTTTTGCACTCTTGCTGCGACCCTTTTCCTTTGTACAGCAGCACAATGACGGCTTTGGACCATTCTTTTGGTACGCTGCCACACCTCCAGCACAGATTAAAAAGGCGGTACAGCTGGTCAATCACCACGCCACGTCCTGCTTTCAGCATCTCAACGGAAACCCTATCAATCCCAGCAGCCTTGCCTAGTTTCATACTATTTAATGCTTCCACTATTTCTTCCATACTAATGTCGTTTTCATTGCCGATTTCATTCATTTCACAAAAATGAGTTTGCACTTGCCAGCATACTATCGTCCTATTTTGATTTTTGTCGCGTAGAGCGTTCATTTTCGTGTCAATTAATGCATGTCTATTGTTTTAGTACAAAAATTCCCCTAAAGAAAAGACAGTGGGATAGCACGTATGACAGTAGAAAAAAATATTCAAAGTCTCCATTCAGACACGTCTGGACCTCCGTTTACATTGAGTTCAGACGAATAATTGAATTTTATGATCTTGATTTAAACTTAACAATGTATTAAGAAAACTAAGAAGACTGATTTATTTTGGAGACTATGCCATTTTTATGCTTTAATTTAAGATTAAAATACCTAGGTTACCTACCTATTTTGTGATAAGGAAAAAAAAAACTCAATAAAAAAATCAAAAACAGAGTGTTTATATTATGACATCCATACGCAATAGAACGTTTTGTATGTAAATTACAGAGATCCCAGTGGCAACCATACCTACGGTAATTTTTGGGTCTTCTTGATTGAATTATTCCCCTAATGCTCTTTGATAGTAAAGATAATCTTCCTAAGAAGCATCTTGACCTAAATAAGTAGTAAATACATTATAAAAAAATATACAAAAAAACTAGGTAAAGTAGCCAATTTCGTATCAATTATACATGTGTTGTTTATTCTTCTCTATATCTTTAATTATTAAATTTGAAAGGTAATAATTTATGTATAGGTAATAATTTATGTATAGGTATAGTTGCCACTGGGATCTCTGTAATTTACATACAAAACGTTTTATTGCGTGTGGTTGTCAAAATATAAAAACT
Organism: Miltochrista miniata; assembly: GCA_933228765.1. Taxonomy (NCBI): domain Eukaryota; kingdom Metazoa; phylum Arthropoda; class Insecta; order Lepidoptera; family Erebidae; genus Miltochrista; species Miltochrista miniata. Next base: position 42,068,771 of record OW121750.1, on the reverse strand, counting down.
CTGTTTTTTATTTTTTTTATTGAGTAATTTGTTTTCCTTATAACAAAATATACCTACCTAGGTATTTTAATCTTAAATTAAAGCATAAAAATGGCATAGTCTCCTAAATAAATCAGTCTTCTTAGTTTGCTAAATACGATTGCATAGTAAGTTTAAATCAAGATCATAAAATTCAATTATTCGTCTGATTTCAATTTAAACCGAGGTCCAGACGTATCTGAATGGAGACTTTGAATATTTTTACGTGCTGTCCCACTGCCTTTTCTTTAGCGACATTTTTGTACTAAAACAATAGACATGCATTAATTGACACGAAAATGAACACTCTACGCGGTAATAAAATCAAAATAGGGCGAAAGTATGCTGGCATCCCCATACATTTAGTAGGTACCTACCTACCTATAATTTATAGCGTTCTTTCTCATTAAGATTATATTACAATACCTGTCAAATTATATCAAAAACTATTTGTTCTGATCGCCGCATCTAGTACGTAGTACATATAGATCGATGTTTCTATCGACATCCGGCATTGACTGAGCGTTGAACGAATCGTTTCTATCCAATGTTGAAGTTTACGCGGCGACGTCTGCGTTTATAGAGATAAAATTGACATGAAGCGTTTGCCACTTGTCTAAAGGCCCTGGGCCTTTAGACAAGTGGCAAACGCTTGATGTCAATTTTAAAAAGGTCAATTTTAATTTTAATTTTTTTTTTTATTTTAATTTTTTCAAAAAGGTATATTAACACGCAAACAATTCATGAGTAAATGTTTTCTTTTTGAGACAACTCTAGCTGTAGGTAAAGATGCCCGGACCCAGTCAGTAGTAACTTTACCGAACCCGATTAACAATACCCAAGGTGATATTTCAATAAAGCGAGGAATAGCTGATGTTGTAACAGTAATGCCAACCATATATTACATGCAATATCAAAATTTCACTAACCTGTAACGTATAGTTTACGCCTCTGCGACCACAATTTCACACCTATTCGTAAAATATGTTTTCACTGCAGCCGACTTTCAACGGTCATAAAATAATACTTACCAAGTTTCAACAGCATAGGCCTTATAGTTTCGGAGAAAAGTGGCTGTGACATACGGACGGACAGACAGACAGACATGACGAATCTATAAGGGTTCCGTTTTTTGCCATTTGGCTACGGAACCCTAAAAACTATCTTGTGTTGTCAGTTACAAAAATAATAAAATGTTGCCGGAAAATATCGAAAAACCATTACAAGAAAGTATCTATCCAAAGACAACTTAAAGTTATTTGTGTATACGTAAATACCTATGACATGGTAAAGTTACTACAGGTTTGGTCAAGTTGCCATGTTTTACGGTATATCTTTAATTATTAAGTTTTAGACAGCTACCTACTTATACAGAAAATGGTACCCAAAAGTGTAATAAGTATATGCAATTAGAGTTTTTATTCATAGATACAACATATTGTTAAAAAATAAAACAATAATATCTGAAAAAATATGGTCAAGTTGCCATGTATTACGGTAATATAATTGTACAATGTTTAGACTTTTAGACCGTATTATTCATGCTTAAATATGTGTTTTCTAGCATCTTTCAATTAGGACGATACCATTGGTGGACGAGTCCATTAGCATCGCTCTCTGGAACATATTTCATGTATGGACGTTCCTGTCTATCGGTAGAATATATGTCAATGGATAAAAATCAGTCATACGTCTATGGTTTCGCTGGTAGATGTCTTTCTTGCGTGTCTCATGTCATTTTGAAGTCGCCCGTCAGTACAAATTTGCAATTATAGTCCAGTCATTATATACATTTGGAAATGCAAATGAACCGAGAAAGCCAAATTTTGGATATTACATGTGGAGGGGCTAGAAAAGCTTAAGTTCAAATTGTCGACCAAAATAACCTGGTGGGTTTTCCGCCATCTTGAAAAAAGGGTTATATTCAGTTTTTTCATCATAATTCGGTTCCCCGTTGAGATACGAAAATTTAAATGAAAAGTTTTTTGTTGCTCTTTGTACGATCTACAATTAAGGTCTACACATTTTTCACTTATCGATCACTGTTATCGAAATATCGATCCAAAAAGCCACAATTTGGGGAGAAAAAAATGTTTTTAGCTATTTCCATCTTTCTCGTGAAATGTATCGAAAAATGTCCATAAAGAAAATTGTTGAGCGTGTTCAGACCTACAAATTCGTTTTTTTATTTTTGACAAGAATTACGGCCTCTATGGCGCCACAAAGTTGGCCCAGCGCGTCTCGAGTCTTTTGAAGCGAGCGTACACGTATTTGAATTTTTTTTTTTTTACTACGTCGTCTTTTTATAATATTGGAAAGTCGAAATTCATCAGCACCCTCGAGAAGAACCCAAACCTCCGGTCATCGGTAGAACTATTCAAGCAAGAAAAGGTCGATCCGGAGATGCTAGCTTGCGCGGGAAAACTATTCCTTATCGCTCTGTATGGTGGTCGTAAAGAGGATACAACGATGGATAGATTGCAATTCCACCGATTTGCGAAAGCGCAGTCCGCCAACACGTTTTCCGGACATATCTACAGGTACAAACGTGGCTCGGAATTTTCAAAGATCCTCAGGAATGGGGTTGGCGACAGACGAATTACGGGTTTGAACCAATTTGCACCACAGCCGCACACGCTTCACCTGAACTTTTAAAACTCATTTCGTGCAAATGTAAAGGAAAGTGTGGGGCTGCTTGTGGGTGCAGGAAAGCAGGAATTAGTTGCTCCGTTATTTGCCTGCACTGTAGTGGACAGACATGCAACAATGTCGCCAGAGTCAAGATTTTATTCAACGACGATCACGATGATGATGATTATGTTTTTTCAACCGTCCCAGCATAATTTACTGCGATTCAAGAGTTTTCACGACTCGAAGAGTCTACCGAGGAAGAACTTCTACAGCCATGACCATCGAAACGGCGAAAAACATGTGAAAAAAATTACCACCTGCCTAATTATTGTTTTTTGCTGCATAAAAATTATTTGATGAATAATTTTCATGTGTTTGATTTATAATTTGGCTGGTTTATTAATTTATTTTGTATTAAAATAATTGCTTGAACAACCATTCATCCATTTTGACTTGAGAGTAGCGAAAAATCCTAAATCTATGATTTTGACGTAGGTATGGATACAACCGTGCGAGCGGCTAAATCAAAACCAGGCACAGTCTTACTGACTTTGCGCCGCGCTAGAGGTCGTAATTCTTATCGAAAATAAAAAATAAAAAAACGAATTTGTAGGTCTGAACACGCTCACCAATTTTCTTTACGGACATTTTTCGATATCTTTCACGAGAAAGAAGGAAATAGCTAAAAACAATTTTTTCTCCCCAAATTTATGGCTTTTTGGATCGATATTTCGATAACGGTGATCGATACGTGAAAAATGTGTAGACCTTAATTGTAGATCGTACAAAGAGCAACAAAAAACTTTTCATTAAACTTTTCGTATCTCAACGGGGAACCAAATTATGATGAAAAAACTGAATATAACCCTTTTTTCAAGATGGCGGAAAACCCACCAGGTTATTTCGGTCGACAATTTAAACTTAAGCTTTTCTAGCCCCTCCCCACGTAATATCCAAAATTTGGCTTTCTCGGTTCATTTGCATTTCTAACCCGATTTTTTCGACGTAATGACTGGACTATTATAAGACTATAGACCGGGCGCTATAGGTAGTTGAGTATGCAAAATGTGAGGACCGAATTCCACCAATGGATTTAAGTTAATAAAAGGTCAAAAATTAATAATCCGGAGGTTGCCGGTCAAATATTTTGTCCATTTTTTCCCCCTCTACTCTTATTGGTAAAGGAAAACTATACATTTATTGTTAAAAATTACAGAGAAACATAATTATTACACATCTATATTTACATTATTACTGTCTAAACTAAACCTAAATAAGGCCCCCGTGGCATTGTGCCCAAAAGACTAGCAGCATTCCCCCTTTGAATAGCAATACCTATTCGTTGAGCGAGAAAACTGCCAGCCCTTGGATCACCACTTCACCAGTCGAGTCCACTAGGTGCTTTTTCAAATTCTTGAAAAATTTTTGCGCATTGGGACCCCATGGACCTAGGGTCTCGACACCGACTGGACAAAAACGATATGATGAGTCGAGACCCTTATATTTATTAATTTTATTATTTTCAGCCGCTTCCGCTGCTGCACTGGCTTTTAATTTTGTTTCAGGAAGATGGGACGGGGCCAGAGTGTCAACACAAGTTGCATCCCAGACCAGCACCCGACCCATCTCCCACGGTATCAAAGTTATCCCATCCGGTCTCTTGCCATCGTCCCTGAAAACGCCGTTTGGCTCTAAGAGCGCAGGCACATTGGCGGTGGCAAGAGCACGGCGAATGATGTCGTTCAGCGCAGCGTGGCGTGAGAAGCGGCCTGCGCTCTTTGAACATGAAAGACCATGATGCCCCAAAGTGTCAGCGTTAAACCGCAGGGGCATGGATGTGGAGCGCAAAGCGTGACGCCAAGTCTCAAACCAACTGAAATTCTTAGGATGTCCGGTTCCAAAAAAGTTCCGGTGTTGGCTGTAGGGAAAGCTTTCAACCAATCACCGGATTCCTTTCTACTGAGCGCTAATAATCTGGCCCGATCCGGGCCTAAGCTAGCATTTAACAAGGAGTCAAAGGTTGATTTTGATAAAGCGTCATCCCAGCTCCGTTGTTGTAAATTTGTACAGTATATAAAATGTCATTAATGATTATTTCACTAATAATTTATACATTAAAAAATAGAAAATAATAAAATCTTTTTTATTAAAAAAAAGATTATACAGAGTGGAATTTAAATTTATTTATTTATTTAACAATTTATGTACACACTTGTATTACAATAGAGATGTAGTTAGGAAAAAAGAGTACAATGGCACTGCTTATTTCTTTAAGAAATCTCCTCCAGCAGGCCGGCGAGAGGAGAGCATGACAATGATATAGTTGAAAAAGGTAGAAGTGTGTGAAAAAAGACTAGTTAAAACAAGCGATCATACATACTTGAGAAACAAATACTTACATACACATACACACATAATATATACACATATACATAAATATAAATATATAAATACCTAATCTTATTAAATATAAAAAGTTACATTAGAATTACGGATTTATGTTATATACTTAAATAGGAGAAATGACGACATTAGCAGTTAAAAGTGGTTGAGAGATAGTGTTCACGGACTTTTTTCTTGAAACTTGCAACCGTATTAACACTTCTAATATTTGGTGGCAAGCAATTCCACAACCTAACCGCATGTGCCGTGAAGGAATAAGAATAGAAGTCAGATTTGTGGGGTGGGACTTTAAGGATGGAGCGAAGGTGCGTCCTGCAGGGAGCTTCAGGAGAACGTAGTCCCTCTTGAGCGAAGTACCTAAATTGCAAGATGCCTATGAAGCAAATTGCCTAAAGTCAATGTCTAAAGTGCAGGATGCCTATTAAGTTTTAATGTCTATAAGGTTTTAATGCCTACGAAGCAAAATGTCTATGTTGTTTAATGTCTACAAAGTATAATGCCGATGCTACTTAATTGCCTACAAAGCATGACGCCAATTTTATTACATCAAGAAATCTATTTTGCTAAAATATGACACATATTCAGACTCTTCGGTCTTAATTACTTAATACTGGACACTTCAAACTCATTATTATCTATTGAATAACAATCTGCTTGACGTATGACAGCATCAATAAGCACTTTACTCAAAAAGGGTTCGGAAGCTGAAATATGACTTGAGACTGGCGTATCGCCATTTTTTACTGATTTAATTTGTATCTATTTATTTTACTGGAGACAGGCAAAATCGTTAATAAACGGAGGGCCATTCATTAAAAGAAGAAGAAGAAAAAGGGTTCATTTCATTATTTCGTCAAATCACATTTTATGAAATGGATGTGATACAATTTGTCACAAACAACAAAGGAGGAAGGACCCTACTGTTCTCGGGTTATCGCTACACCGTGAATAAAGAAAATAAAGATGGCAGCAGCCTTTGGAGGTGTTCTAACAGAAAAGAGTGCAGTGCTTCGATCAAGCTGAATAACGCCAGAGATGCAGTATTGGAAGGTGGCATGGCACCAACCGACACGCCTGCGAAAGAAATTTGGCCAAAAATGAAGTGCAGGTTCTGATAGAGAGTTGTAAAGAACAGGTTTGCCGAAGTTTTAAACCTGTGCAGCAAATCTTTGAACAGGTATTTTCCGAAAATAAACCGGCTGTGGATGAAGATTTTGAAAGAATGCCAATTTTTTTATCCAAAAAAGACAGTTTATTACGAGCTAGACGTAATTTTTTAAAAACAAGAAAAACGGAATTCAAAAAATTGAGTGATATTGACCCGGGAAATATTTTAGTACCAGATATTATTGGCCTTGACTTTTTGGTGTGCGAAGATGGTGGGGGAGACCGCAAGATTTTGATATTTTCTACTACATTTACAAGGAAATTCTTAACAAACATGAGTAACAAACAACTACAATACTTTGGCGATGGGACTTTTAAGCGGATTCCTTTATTTTATCAAATGTACACGATTCATGTCGACTTGGGTAGCAACGATGATTCCGTTAATGTTGTACCCATCATCTATGCACTCCTTCCTAATAAACAACAAGATACGTACATCAGATTATATGAACTTATAAAACAGAATTTCAATATAGAAATCACAAAATTCAAATGTGATTTTGAAGTAGCCCAAATACAAGCCATGAAGTTAGTGTTTCCTGGTGTACATGTTACCGGTTGTTATTACCATTTTACGAAAGCACTATGGAGAAATGCTGAGAAAATGAATTTAACTGCGAACAATGAAGGTAGAATTTTTACTGCTCTGTCAAGCAACATACCACTTATTCCAGCGAATCGTATATCGGAAGCGTGGAATACTATGAAACAAAATTATACGGATTCAGAAGAATTACAAAAGTTTATAATTTACTACGAGAAGCAGTGGTTAAAATATACACCGGAAATGATATGCTGTGCAAGTGAGACACAACGAACAAACAACGGCCTGGAGGGATGGCATAGACGATTTAATGCCCGAGTACCACCAAATTCTACATTTATCAGATTTCTCCAAAAATTGTTACAAGAAGCAAAATGGCAGGACCATAAAATAAAATATGCGTTATTTAATACTAACAACCGTAATAGAATGGACATAATATTTAATCGAAAATACAAACAAGAGCTCAAAAAGCTAAGCGACGGGAACTTATCGCCATTCGAAGTACTCAGAAGCATTTATAAAATAAAGAAACAGATAAAAGCATCGCTATGATTTTACTAGTATATTAGAAAAAAATAGATAAAATTAGTTTGTTTTCACTATTTTAAGTTACTTTAATTATTAGTAAGGATACTGTTTTTGTTTTTCGAAATATCAATAAACATTTCAGTTTAATAGCTTTTATTCGATAACATGCCCCTTATCCATCTATCCCTCACTACTTATCCCTACTTGTTGTACTATAGATATTAATAGATGATCCGAGACCTACCTATACTGGTAAATCAATTTGACCGACCGTACCTTGTATTATGCTGGCAATCTTCATTTTAGGCATTTCCATTGTTAGGCATTAAACATTGTTGTCAAAGTACATTGTAGGCAAATTATGTTCTTAGGCATCGTGCAATTTAGGTACTTCGAGTTTCAGGTATTTCGCGTTTTAGGTAGTATGCAGCAGTGGCATCGTGCAATTTAGGTACTTCGCTCAAGAGGGAACGTAGTAATGAGAATCGCTCCCTCAGGTATGACGGGGATTTTGGGTTGTGCAGTATATTGAAGAGGAGACAAAGTATCCGAGTGTTCCTGTGAAGACGGATTGGGAGCCACTTGAGCTTTTGGCGAAAATGTGAAACATGGTCATACTTCCTGAGGTTAAAAATAAAACGAATGCATAAATTCTGCAGCCTCTCAAGTTTGTCTAGCAGCTCCTCTGTGGCATATAAGTAGCAGGCATCAGCGTAGTCTATAATGGGCTTAATAAGAGTTTGTGCAAGAGTGATCTTAATCTTCAAGGGCAGGAAAGTCTGGAGGCATTTCAGAGAGTGGAAGGTGAAGTGTACCTTCTTGCTGACCTCGTTGACATGAGCTCTCCAGGATAGATTTTCATCTATTATGATTCCCAAATTTTTGACCTTGGTGGTGTAGGCAATTTTTTTTTTTTTTTTTTTTTTTTTTTTTATATTCAGCTCGCCAAATTGACGTCGCCACGATGGATAGCCGTGGCGCATCTTGCGATTGGGGGCCACTTCTTACAGCGGTCCTCAAGTTGGCGGCCCTGTGATGTGCCTCTTCACGCTCCTCTTAAAGAACCCGGGGTTGTAAGATGAGGGAAACACGTGTGCGGGCAGGTCGTTCCAAGTTTTTATAGTTCGACAGAGGAACGATCTTTTGAAACGCTCGGTTCTGGCGAAGATTCTCTCCACTGTGTATGAGTGGCATCTCTGCCCGGCACGCGTTGTTCGGGATCGGAAAGGTGATGGTGGAATCAGATTGAAGAGCTCTTCAGAACATTCGCCGTGATACATTCGGTAGAAGGCAGCCAAGGACGCTACGGTTCTTCGCTGCGCCAACGGTTCGAGGCCTCCCGTCACCTCAGGACAACCAATTATTCGGACAGCACGTCTCTGTATAGCGTCAAGTGCGTCCAACAAGTACCTCGCGGAGTCATCCCAGAGGTGAGAACAGTACTCGACGCAGGGACGAATCTGCGTCTTGTACAGCAAACATCTCTGATGTGGCGTGAAGTACCGTCTCACCTTATTTAGGACTCCGAGTTTCCGCGAGGCCAGCCCAATACAACTCTCTATGTAGTTTTTGTGATTGAGCTCACGCCGGACGTCTATACCGAGAATCTCCAGGTTGTCCTTTAGTGGAACCGTAATGTTCTGAAGAGAGGGTAGGGGTAGGAATGGGGACTTCTTAGCTGTAAACGCACACGCCTGCGTTTTTCTGGCATTGAACTCGACCAGGTTGTCTGAACCCCATTGGGCAATGCGACCCAGGTCCCGGTCGAGATCCGCCACGAGTTGCCGTCTCTTTTCGTCCACGTCACAACGCCCATCCGCTGGGCGGCCAGAATAGCTCCCATGCAGAGTACTGTCATCTGCATAACAAGAGGCAATGTTATCTCCATCCAAGAGAACAGGCGGCAGCGCTACCAAATCAACTTTACCCTTCATATACTTACTACCTATTAAAATGGCCTGTGATTTCTTAGGATTAATAAGCAAACCAACCGACTTAGCCCAGTTGCTAATACAAGCCAAGTCATGATTCATACTTGCTACACCTGATGCAACCGCACACACACTGAAATGATGATACAGCTGTAAGTCGTCTGCATAGAGATGGAAGTTACAGGAAATTAAAGTAGTGACAGAATTAATAAAGATAGAGAATAAAAGAGGAGAGAGAACACCACCCTGAGGTACGCCCGCAACGAGTTGGCACCAGTCTGAGGACTTTTGCTCCAAATGAACGCACTGCGAGCGCCCTCGAAGATAAGAACTGAACCAAGAAATAGAAGAATTAGAAATATTGATTGACTTCAGTGTACCCAGCAGCATATCAAAGTCGACTGCATTGAAAGCGCTACTGAAGTCCAATAGTGTTAATGAAATGAAATGAAATGAAATGAAATGAAAAAATCTTTATTCATATAGGTCACAATGTAACGCTTATGAACGTCAAAATGATTGCTTCTACATTTACATTTACTGCCAGATTCGCAAAGCAATAGGTAGAGCTGGAGAAAAAAAGAACCTGGCAATAAAACTCCAGCCACTCTTTTAACATCCAGTAGGTAATTACAAATCATTCAACAACTACAGAGGTGTAATTGTTGAATGATTTGTGTGATGAGATTTGTACACGCGAGTTTTCATTAAGCAATATCCTTTTTTAAACAAAATTCGTCTAGGTAGGTACATAATTTATTTTTTTGTGTGTTGACTTGGAGCGCCTTAAACCCACGCATTTTTATCATCTATATAGTCTTGAATTGTATAATATGCCTTGCTACATAATTTGGCTTTAATGGTAGCTTTGAATTTGTTTATTGACAATAATCTAGTTTCTTTGGGAAGTTTATTATAAAACTTTATACATTGTCCGACAAAAGAACTGCTTATACTGTGTAGACGAGTAGCATGTAAAACAAGATTATCTTTATGCCTGGTATTTACATTGTGTATATCACATTTTTTTAGAAATTGGTCCTTATTTTTATGCACATAAATTAAATTTTCATATATGTATTGTGATATAACAGTTAGAATATTAATTTCTTTGAATTTTTCTCTTAGAGAAACTCTAGGACCTAGCTGGTATATTGCTCTCACAGCTCTCTTTTGTAATATAAATATGTTATTGATGTCCGCTGAATCTCCCCAGAGAAGAATTCCGTATGACATAACACTATGGAAATAACTGAAATAGACTATTCTAGCCATTTCAACATCAGTGAGCCGTCTAATTGTTTTAACTGCATATGCAGCAGAACTTAATTGAAATAGAGTGAGTTCTTTCCTTTCCATAGCCCAGCGTATATCATCAGTCACTTTGACGAGAGCTGTAACTGTGCTATGTCCCTCACGGAATCCCGATTGGGTTGGGCTAAGTAAGTTGTTGGTGGAAAGGAAGAAGGAAAGCTGTCTATGTACAATATGCTCAAGAACTTTTGAAAGGTACGGGAGAATGGAAATTGGACGAAAGTCAGTAAATAAAGATGGTTTAGAAGTTTTAGCCAAAGGGATAACAAATGCCTGCTTCCAGGATTCTGGAAAGGAGCCAGAGGAAAGGGAATAATTGAAAATGTGTGTTAAAATCGGGATTATAGCAGGAAGTATAGGTAGGATCATTCTTGAGCATATATTGTCGTTGCCGGTAGCAGTAGAAGAAATAGACAAAAAAGATTTCTTGACCTCAGCTTCAGATACTGGATTGAAATAGAATGGAGATATCTGTGGAACAGGTTTAGCCGAGAGGGTCGTCAGCGTCATATGTTTAGCACCCACATCCAAGGTAACTGGCGTTAGGGCGAAGTGACTATTTAAGGCATCGATATCTATATCACTCATGTCATTAACGGGTGACCTCCCTATTCCAGCAGATTTGAGAAATCTCCAAGTATCAGAAGAGCTACTATTAGAGAGGGATTTGTGGAAATGGTGCCTCTTTGCATCTCTACACATGCGACTACAGCGATTACGCAGAGTCTTAAATGCAAGTAAATTTTGCTCTGATGAACAGTGCTTATAGCGCCTTTTCGCTTTGTCCCTGCGTGCCATGAGTTGTTTTATGGAATCATTTAGCCAAGGTGCAGGATTATGCCTGATCTTGACTTTTCTGACTGGGGCGTGTCGATCGTATAGCTGCAGTATATTTGTAGTGAATATACTAACCATTTGGTTAATGTCAATAGAGTCGAAAACCGGCGTCCAATCAATGGACTCAACGTCCCCCCGCAACGCCTCCAGATCCATGCCCTTGAAGTTACGAAGAAGTCGTGTTTGAACCACACGTTTCGGAGGACGAATACGATATGATAAATATATAAGGTCATGATAGGAAAAGGGAGCAGTAAGCTGACCATGAGTGTCAACGTCATCATGGGACGAAACAATGATGAGGTCAATTAAGGTGGGAGTGCAATTAGGGAAATGTTAGTAACCAATTAGGGAAGAAGGAAAGCTGTCTATGTACAATATGCTCAAGAACTTTTGAAAGGTACGGGAGAATGGAAATTGGACGAAAGTCAGTAAATAAAGATGGTTTAGAAGTTTTAGCCAAAGGGATAACAAATGCCTGCTTCCAGGATTCTGGAAAGGAGCCAGAGGAAAGGGAATAATTGAAAATGTGTGTTAAAATCGGGATTATAGCAGGAAGTATAGGTAGGATCATTCTTGAGCATATATTGTCGTTGCCGGTAGCAGTAGAAGAAATAGACAAAAAAGATTTCTTGACCTCAGCTTCAGATACTGGATTGAAATAGAATGGAGATATCTGTGGAACAGGTTTAGCCGAGAGGGTCGTCAGCGTCATATGTTTAGCACCCACATCCAAGGTAACTGGCGTTAGGGCGAAGTGACTATTTAAGGCATCGATATCTATATCACTCATGTCATTAACGGGTGACCTCCCTATTCCAGCAGATTTGAGAAATCTCCAAGTATCAGAAGAGCTACTATTAGAGAGGGATTTGTGGAAATGGTGCCTCTTTGCATCTCTACACATGCGACTACAGCGATTACGCAGAGTCTTAAATGCAAGTAAATTTTGCTCTGATGAACAGTGCTTATAGCGCCTTTTCGCTTTGTCCCTGCGTGCCATGAGTTGTTTTATGGAATCATTTAGCCAAGGTGCAGGATTATGCCTGATCTTGACTTTTCTGACTGGGGCGTGTCGATCGTATAGCTGCAGTATATTTGTAGTGAATATACTAACCATTTGGTTAATGTCAATAGAGTCGAAAACCGGCGTCCAATCAATGGACTCAACGTCCCCCCGCAACGCCTCCAGATCCATGCCCTTGAAGTTACGAAGAAGTCGTGTTTGAACCACACGTTTCGGAGGACGAATACGATATGATAAATATATAAGGTCATGATAGGAAAAGGGAGCAGTAAGCTGACCATGAGTGTCAACGTCATCATGGGACGAAACAATGATGAGGTCAATTAAGGTGGGAGTGCAATTAGGGAAATGTTAGTAACCAATTAGGGAAGAAGGAAAGCTGTCTATGTACAATATGCTCAAGAACTTTTGAAAGGTACGGGAGAATGGAAATTGGACGAAAGTCAGTAAATAAAGATGGTTTAGAAGTTTTAGCCAAAGGGATAACAAATGCCTGCTTCCAGGATTCTGGAAAGGAGCCAGAGGAAAGGGAATAATTGAAAATGTGTGTTAAAATCGGGATTATAGCAGGAAGTATAGGTAGGATCATTCTTGAGCATATATTGTCGTTGCCGGTAGCAGTAGAAGAAATAGACAAAAAAGATTTCTTGACCTCAGCTTCAGATACTGGATTGAAATAGAATGGAGATATCTGTGGAACAGGTTTAGCCGAGAGGGTCGTCAGCGTCATATGTTTAGCACCCACATCCAAGGTAACTGGCGTTAGGGCGAAGTGACTATTTAAGGCATCGATATCTATATCACTCATGTCATTAACGGGTGACCTCCCTATTCCAGCAGATTTGAGAAATCTCCAAGTATCAGAAGAGCTACTATTAGAGAGGGATTTGTGGAAATGGTGCCTCTTTGCATCTCTACACATGCGACTACAGCGATTACGCAGAGTCTTAAATGCAAGTAAATTTTGCTCTGATGAACAGTGCTTATAGCGCCTTTTCGCTTTGTCCCTGCGTGCCATGAGTTGTTTTATGGAATCATTTAGCCAAGGTGCAGGATTATGCCTGATCTTGACTTTTCTGACTGGGGCGTGTCGATCGTATAGCTGCAGTATATTTGTAGTGAATATACTAACCATTTGGTTAATGTCAATAGAGTCGAAAACCGGCGTCCAATCAATGGACTCAACGTCCCCCCGCAACGCCTCCAGATCCATGCCCTTGAAGTTACGAAGAAGTCGTGTTTGAACCACACGTTTCGGAGGACGAATACGATATGATAAATATATAAGGTCATGATAGGAAAAGGGAGCAGTAAGCTGACCATGAGTGTCAACGTCATCATGGGACGAAACAATGATGAGGTCAATTAAGGTGGGAGTGCAATTAGGGAAATGATGAGTAACAGAAAGAGGTAAAGGAGTTAAATTGTATGAAGACAGAATAGATAAAAGCTTACGTGCCGGGCTATCGCCCCTCAGCAAGCAGTTGTTGAAGTCGCCCATCAAGACTACGTGATTATAGGAGAGAGAGATATCATATAAAAGAGTATCAAAGGAGTTGTGATAGGCAATATTCTCATTAGGATTGTAGAATACTCCAAGAAGAACCTTAGTATGCATTAAAGATATTTCAAGAAAGAGATGTTCTGCAGATTCAGAGTAAGGAGAAGGAGATGCACTGAGAACTTTATAAGGAATGTTAGCACGTAAATATATTGCTACACCTCCACATTTCTTTTCCGTTCGGTCATTGCGTATCAGTACAAAGCCAGGAAGTGAGAATTGTGTAGATAATAGAGAAGGTTTAAAAAAGGATTCAGAAATTAGTACAGCATCGAGGTCGGAGTCGCTAAAAGATGCCAGAACGTCGGAATAATGAAAAGGAACACTCTGAGCATTAATGTGAACAAGGTTGAGGTTTTTAGGGTAATGGGAAAATATAGAGGATAAGTGGCCATGCAAAGTTAGTGCTGCTGTGGGATTATTGTCGTCCGCGCTGAGAAAACTATCGGAAGAAGAGGAACAAGAAAAAAAGCTTGTATTAATGAGATCGTTGTCCATCAAAACTAAAGTATATAAAAAAAGGTTATAAGTATATAAATATGAATATTATATAATTAAATAAAATAACAGATACTAATAAAATAACCTAGTTCAATCTACTCACTCTTGCTCGCTGACAGTGGTGGAAATTTTGACAAGGAAACATTTAACATAATTTGAACAAAGGTCGTGTAAAAGATAGGCCATAAAAAAAAAAAAAAAACAAGGAAGCATTCACAAGTACAGTTTTACAACCATTAGCATTAAAAAAAAAAAAAAAAAAAACGAATTTCTGTTAACATAAGTAACCGCTGCGATACTCACACCATCCATTCACATGAATGTATGCAGTTGTGTAGTAAAGAAAAATATTATTAAAAAGCCATAATAAATTTCCACTCGAAACGCACACGATGTCAGTGGGCGTCCACCCTTAGCGGCTGAAGCCAAAGGCCTTACAATAAATATTAAAAAAAAAAAAAACAGAAAAGAAATTGATGACAGCTGACGGACGGGTGACAGATGACAGGCTTGTCATAACATAACATTCATGTAAAATGGAAACTGTTGTGCATATGTACATGTACCGGTTTCACTTTCAGTTAGTAATTAATTATTAAATATTTTAAAATGTAGGTATCGGCAAATCAGTAAAGTGTCACAAGATATTGATGCGAAGTATCAAACAAGTGCAAAAAATAAACAATAGGTGTGTGAACACGAACGGTTACGATAGCTACACGACATCAACCGAAGTAGTTACACTCGGCGTCTAGTTGACTTGTTAGGTCTTATAGCAGTAGTCTTCAAAGAGGAGTTGTTCGATGTTATTGTAGCATCAGGCATTGGAGATTTGACAGGCTCAATAACGCTGCGAGGAAACAGCTTGATAATGGCCTCAAGCTCAGTTTTGCATTCTACTTTGTGGCGAGCCTTGTCAGGCGTCAAAATAACAATCTTCCCCTCCGCCGACCAGCAGCTTTTTACACCAAAGTGTTGCCTAGCAGCAGTAAATATGTGGTGGCGCATCTTAGTCAGGAATTCGGATACTGTTACATTGGTACCCTTTAAAGCAGTCTTGTTGTCCCAAATTATGTGTCGATGTTCCACATTATGAAATCTGACCAACACAGGCCTGGTCTTACCACGAGCACCGCCTAACCTGTGGCAAACCTTGATGTGCTCAGTACCAAATTCTGACAGCTTCATATCTACTGTGATGACCCGGTGTATCACCTCATGCAAGTTCTCATTAGGGACCTCACCAAGGC
Organism: Miltochrista miniata; assembly: GCA_933228765.1. Taxonomy (NCBI): domain Eukaryota; kingdom Metazoa; phylum Arthropoda; class Insecta; order Lepidoptera; family Erebidae; genus Miltochrista; species Miltochrista miniata. Next base: position 42,053,053 of record OW121750.1, on the reverse strand, counting down.
CATGGAAAAGCAACACCTTCCTCCTCATAGCAGTTTCGTGGCGATCCAACCCCAGTGTAAGGAGCTCTAGTTGTGCTTTAATTTTAGTGAAAGCCTGCCAAAACAAGTTTTTAAAATTATGGAACTCACGTGTTAGTGAATCAATATCACTTGGCACTGCTACGTTTGCTGGTGCAATCTTGTCCAGCTTTTCATCAAATCCCTTCATCTGGGTGGCAAAAAAGTTCTGCAGATCTTCTAGGCCAACAGCTGATTTAGCATCCATGATGTATTGAAAACCAAACAGCCAATAATGTTGAACTGGGTGATGAGATAGTATGTGACAGCAAGCACAGGTGGGTTTTAGACTAAATTGAATATACTACACATATATTTGATTAATTTAACTAATTAAAATTATTAAATAATGTACAGAGCAAAATTAATGAGTATGTATAGTACAACTACCCACACTAGTTCCGGTACAGTTAAAGACGGTAGTTGGAGTTAAAGTACCCATAATATTGATAATGGCAAGTTTTGCTGAAAGGAAACATTCCTTATTTTCAAAAGTAAGTAAAACTGCATTAAAGATTTTTGAAAACTTTAAAAAAAAAAATTATTTTCCCTCGGGCGGACATACTTTGAATCCCTCACTGCGCTCAGAACGCTCAGAATTCTATGTTAGAATCCCTCGCTTTGCTCGGAATTCTGTTCTAGAATACTTCGCTTCGCTCGTGATTGAAAGTAGCGCCCTCGCCGTAAAAATACCATTTTGCTCTCTTGTTATACAATCTACTATTAAAGTTAATTAAAATATAAAGATTAATTTCATTGAGTCCCAACTTTTTTTATAAAATTCTTGGTTAATCATATTCTGGACTGATTTTTTTAGGCAACCCATCTGCTATTTATTTAGTGACATGTTTCATTGAATATAAAATAATTTTCATCAGTTAACCAGCTCGGTGAAGATAGTTCTATAGGGGATCTTAGACCATAATGACACAATTGGGTGAAGTTTGTTCACCATGTAGATGAAGTTTACGCATGAAGGGTTTAGGCTTAGCACGCACTGCGATTAAACGCAAGCGGTTTACGAATAGCTGAAAACTCAAAACCGCGTATTAACACGCACTGCGGTTGGTGTTTTGCTGAAATTTATTTTCAGTCTCACCATGGATTTCTGGCGAGCAGCATGTATTGTGACTTTGGCATCGAAATTAATGGTTAGTATTGAAATAAAAAAAAAACATAAACAACGCCGTCGCCATAGGTATTGAGAACATCGATTTACCGATCAAAGACATTTGAAAGGATACTTTTGCAAAATGTACAACAACGTGCGTCAGCATAATATAATGCCGGCCTTGTTTCCACCTTAATGATAATGTTTTTTAACCCATTATCGTAAATATTGTTGTCTGCATACGACGTTTCGAACTCGGATGAACGTCTATTCTCCGCGCTCGCTCAGCCGAGACTGAATAAAAATCCGAATGCGGTTAACCGCCGTGCGTGCGCCACAGTACTATCAGTATAGCCAGTATAGGGCACAAAGAAATCGCGCGTTATCAAACAGCGGTCAAAATGTAGCAAGTTGCGTTTTTAAAATCAGTCACTGAAATTAAAATTTGTTTCCGTTCCCTCTGCCCGTAGGAAATTATTGGGTCGAGTCATTCCCGGTGTCATGTGGTCATGTTGAGATGTGGTCATTTTGAAAGGTGGTCGTTTCGAGATGTGGTCATTTTGAAATGTGGTCATTTTGAAATGTGGTCATTTTGAGAAGTAGTCATTTTGAGATGTGGTCATTTTGAGAAGTAGTCATTTTGAGATGTGGTCATTCTGTGCCGGAGGGGAAAAAAGTCAGTAATGCGTGCGCTTGTATAGAAAGCTATGTGTTACATTTTCTTGCGGTTTCAGACTTGCGGTGAAACGCGGGTGTTTAATCGCAGTGCGTGCTAAGCGTTATGAAGGATTTGATGTCTATAAACGCAGACGTCGTCTCTAAAACTTCAACAATTTGGGAGACAAGTGTACAACGATTCGTTCAACGCTCAGTCGATACCGGATATCGCTAAAAAATCTAAAAATTAGTCGTACGTCTATGGTTTCGTTTCAGGCGACTTCAAAATGACAATCATTTTGAAGTAGCCCGTCATTTCAAATTTTCAAATAACAGATTTTAATATTTGTGTTTCTGTTTGATTCTTTAAAGAATCTAAAACTGTTCTTTAATTCTTTTTAATTAATAGTTCAAATAAGGGTTGATTCAGTTTACTATAAAATAACGCACAGTTTTAAGTGAAATTGTGCGAAGCTTTCACCAAATTTTGGTAAGTATCTAACATTAGCAATTCAATATTTATGTTAAAACAACATTATTATAACTTAATGAAATTAATATTTACCTAGGTACTATGAATTGTTGGTATATAGACATGTCTTTATTTCCGAAGGGGTAGGCAGAGGCAAAAAATACGTCCACTTTTTACCTCAAAGGTATTTTTTGTCGCCAAAGATCTTTGTCCGTTTGATTCGTAGCGAACAAACTGCAACTTAGGGCAACAGAGGCGGGGTTGAGAAAGTTTGTTTAGTGGGGGCGGAGAGATGCCGATCTGCTTGTAGTACTAACCATTTAGGTACTTAACATAAATTTTTAGTACCATGTACCTAATTATACAATGTTACTTTGCAGTTGCAGCAGCTACACCTACACCAGGCTGCCCTCAGAGCCACCTCTCACCCAGCAACAGCGCGCCAACACCGGCTTCAACACTCCACGCGACACCAGGGAGCGCACACCACACGGTGCCGCCCCCGCGCACTCCACCACCGCGCAGCAGTGGGCGCGCGGTGCAGGCGTCTGCCTCTCCGCTGTCGCAGTCCACGACACTGCGTCGGGCTTTATTTATAATATTATAGAAAATAAGTTAAACATTTAGCTTAGTAAATTGGTTAGAATTAAGAATGATACTCCTTAAAACGGAGTATTCCCGTTCGTCCCCTTGACTTCGTCCCCCTAGGGGGACGAACGGGAATTCAATATTTTATTTTCCCGATGGTCCCCTTAATTTTTTTGGGGGGACGAACGGGAATATTTTTTTCATTCTTTTTTTTGTTCTATTGCTGTAATGTATGAGGTGCGTTGGTAAAAAATCAAATTTGAAATTGTATTTTTATTTACAAATAAACAAAACAAATGAAGATCGTCAAAACAAATGAAGATTGGGGAAACAAATGAAGATCGACAAAACAAATGAAGATCGACGAAACAAATGACGATCGAAAAAACAAATGACGATCGGCATAACAACTGACGGTCGGATACACAAATGACGATCGACAAAAAACATGCAGATCAGTATAACAAAAGACTACAAGCAAGTTGATAAGGTCAAAAATTACTTGCAGCCATATTTTGTAATCTAGATGCGATTGCCATTCAAAAAGATAAATGCAAGCAAATCCCGACCTTAATGACACTTCTCTAAATATGAGCTTTTTGGCGTTTATAGACATCACCGATCATGAATATGTTAAAAATAAATAAATATTGTGCATGTTCATAAGGTAAAGAATTCCTTGCACCAATTTTTTGAATGATTATCGCATCTAGAATACAAAAAGGATCCAAACTAATTTCGAGCTTATGAGCATGCATAATATCTATTTATTTTTTGTATATTCGTGATCAGTGGTGTCTATAAATGCCTAAAACCAATTTTTAGACAAGTGTCATTAAGGTCGAGAATTGCTTGCACCTATTTTTTTTAATGGCACTCGCATCTAGATTACAAAATATGGCTGCAAGTAGTTTTTGACCTTATCAACTTGCTTAGTCTTTTGTTTTATTGATCTGCATATGTTTTTTCGATCGTCATTTGTTTATCCAACCGTCATTTGTTTTGCCGATCCTCATTTGTTTTGTCGATCTTCATTTGTTTCGCCAATCTTCATTTGTTTTACCGATCTTCATTTGTTTTTTCGATCGTCATTTATTTATCCGATCGTCACTTGTTTTTTCGACCGTCATTTGTTTATCCAACCGCCATTTGTTTTGCCGATCCTCATTTGTTTTGTCGCACTTCATTTGTTTTGCCAATCTTCATTTGTTTTACCGATCTTCATTTGTTTTTTTTGATTGTCATTTATTTATCCGATCGTCACTTGTTTTTTCGATCGTCATTTGTTTATCCGAAGGTCATTTGTTTTGTCGATCTTCATTTGTTTCATAGATCTTCATTTGTTTTTTCGATCGTCATTTATTTATCCGTTTTTTTATCATTTGTTTATCGTCATTTGTTTCTTTTTCATTTGTTTTTGATCGAGGGGGACGAATGGCACTTAATCGAAGAACATATTCCCATTCGTCCCCTCTTGAATTAGGAGGGGGACGATCGGGAACTGATTAAATATTATTTTAATGAATTCCCGTTCGTCCCCCTCGGGGGGACGAAGTCGAGGGGACGAACGGGAATACTCCCTTAAAACAACGATTAAAAATATTGTAAGAACAAAATGACTATTTTTGGATTATTCCGTTAATCCACCCCAAAAAATCCACCCCATGGGGTGGATAACCGGAATTACATGTTATGGTATGTCCGGAATTCCACCCCTTGGGTGGGTTTGGTCCGTTAATCCACCCATGAAAATCCACCCCTTGGGTGGATTTCCGGAATGATATATTATTAATCAAAATAGTCCGATAATCCACCCACGAAAATCCACCCAAGGGGTGGATTTCCGGAATTATATCTTGTTAATCCAATTAGTCCGTTAATCCACACATGAAATGGGTGGATTTCGAAGATGGACAAAACACATGGAGATCAACAAAACAAATGAATCGAAAAAAAAACATGAAGATCGTCCAAACAAATGCAGGTTGGATAAACAAATGACGATCGAGAAAACAAATGAAGATCGGCAAAACAAATGATGGTCGGATAAACAAATGAAGATTGACAAAACAAACGAAGATCGACAAAACAAATGACAGTCGGATAAACAAATCAAGATCGACAAAATAAATGACTGTCGAATAAACAAATGACGATCGAAAAAACAAATGAAGATCGACAAAACAAATGATGGTCGGATAAACAAATGAAGATTGACAAAACAAATGATGGTCGGATAAACGAATGAAGATTGACAAAACAATTGAAGATCGACAAAACAAATGACGGTCAGATAAACAAATGACGATCGAAAAACAAATGAAGATCATCATAATAAATGATGATCGAAAAACAAATGAAAACCGATAAAAGATTTGCAACTTAATAAAACAAAATACCTAAGTATGAGCTTTGAGATTTGGGTTTTGAGTTCTGAGTTCTGACTTTTGAGCTATCAGTCTTGTTGTTTTTTGAGGGTCAAAAATTACTTGCAGCCATTTTTTGTAATCTAGATACGTGTGCCATTCAAAAAAATAGGTGCAAGCAAATCTCGACCTTAATGACACTTCTCTAAAAATGTTCTTTTAGGCGTTAACAGACATCACTGATCATGACTATGTAAAAAATAAATAAATATTATGCATGTTCATAAGATCGAGAATTGCTGGCACCTATTTTTTTCGATGGCAAACGCAGCTAGATTATTTGCCGATCTTCATTTGTTTTCCGATCGTCATTTGTTTATTTGACCGTCATTTGTTTTGACGATCTTTATTTGTTTTGCCGATCTTCATTGGTTTTTTCGATCGTCATTTTTTTATCCAACCGTCATTTGTTTTGCCGATCTTCATTTGTTTTCCGATCGTCATTTGTTTATTTGACCGTCATTTGTTTTGACGTTCTTCATTTGTTTTGCCGATCTTCATTGGTTTTTTTGATCGTCATTTTTTTATCCAACCGTCATTTGTTTTGCCGATCTTCATTTGTTTTCCGATCGTCATTTGTTTATTTGACCGTCATTTGTTTTGACGATCTTCATTTGTTTTTTCGATCATCATTTGTTTATTCGATCGTCATTTATTTCGACGATCTTCATTTGTTCTGCCGATCTTCATTTGTTTTTTCGACCGTCATTTGTTTAGACGATCTTCATTTGTTTTGCCGATCTTCATTTGTTTTTTCGATCTTCTTTTGTTTTTTTTTTTTGATCTTTTTTATTTATCATGAATAGATCCGGAAATCCACCCCTTGGGTGGAATTCCGGACATACCATAACATGTAATTCCGGTTATCCACCCCATTGGGTGGATTTTTTGGGGTGGATTAACGGAATAATCCTTTTCCCGTTGGTCAGATCGATGGTTAGATTAGTCTGTCCAGTGGGAAGTTTTTGTCCCATTGTCCAGATCAGCTCGGCTTTTCCCGTTGGTCAAATCGATGGTTAGATTAGTCTGTCCAATGGGAACAGTAAAAGAAAGTACATTTAAAGTGAAAACTGTTTATTATTGTTATTTAATTATTTACATCAATAATAAAAGATAAAAGACAATGTCATCGCACTCCAACTATTGGCAAATAAAAAGGTCATTCTATATTTCCGTTGACCTACCGAGACAATTACAAAACAAATCGAAATGTTAAAATCCTTTAATATTCTATTTTTATTTACAAATGAAGATCGACAAAACAAATGACGCTTGGATAAAGAAATGAAGATCGGCAAAACAAATAAAGATCACTTAACAAATTTTTTTTTTTTTTTTTTTTTATTTATTCAAAATAAGCGTTACAAATTTTTTTCTTGCCACATTTTACTCGCCAAACTGTTATGTTTGATGGCGAGACGCGCTCGTGTTCAATACATAGCTTAAGTTTACTTAAATATACCTTAACCTACTAACAACATATTTTTTAATAAGTATTTCAATGCAAAATTGAAAGGTTCGTGTGTAACACAAAATTCAAACAATCATAAATGCACACCCAACACAATGAAAAACATACGACAAAGATATCGTTAGCTCCCGTTCCCGCGGGAATACGGGAACAAAACACAGTCCACGTTCACCGCAAAGAGTGCAGCCTTCCAACAGCGAAAGAATTTCCCAAATCGGTCCAGCAGTTCCGGAGCCCACTCGTTACATACAAACAAACAAAAAACAAATCCCTCCTCTTTATAATATTAGTATAGATTTGACACTCGGCGACCGCTTCGCGCCACCGCGCCCTCTGCCTTATTGCGACCGTCGAGTAGCAAATCTCGAAACTTGGATCGTAAGATACCCTTACTTATCTTTGGGCTCTGTCTCAGTAAATCGTACTTATTAAAAACCTTTGGTACCCAGTATTTAGATAATCTTTCTCCATAATAGTTGACCATCCGCGGTTGAACCAATCGATTATTTCTGACATTTCTTGTATTATATCTATTTTTTATAAATTCTTTATGCTCGGTATTATAGTAATACTCTAATCCTAATAAATATTCAACCCTTTTTTCCAATGGTAAAATTCTACAGATAGGAAACAAATTTTCATAATCTTTATTACAGTTGTCTTTGTCTTTTTTGCTAACTAAAAATTTGAGTAATCTAATTTGTAAGTCTTTTATGTTTTTTAAGTAAGTTTTAAAAGTTCTGCCGTATACAATAAGTCCATAACTAATAAGTGAGTCCGCCAGTGCATAATATACAATAAGTAATGTGTGTTTATTTTTAATACTCCCTTCAATTGAAAGAATTTCCCTAATACTGATCGCAGCCTGTTACAAACATCGACAACATGTCTTCTCCAATTAAAGTTTACATCAATAATAATACCTAGATATTTAAATGTTGCTACATATTCTAATTTATTACAATTACAGTTATTCTTTTTCTTATGCAAACATTCATAGGTGTGCCCTATCACAGCAAGGCTTTCCTTCGTCACTGCTCTAGCCCGTCTATTATAAGGCGAGTGTATATGCATGCATTTGGTTTTGGCATAATTTAATATTATGCCATTATCATGTGCCCACTTAGTAATATTTTCCATGTCATCTTGTATATACCTTTGGGTCTCAAAAATATCTGTACCACCATAAACCAGACACATGTCATCTGCATACATATACACCCGACACCTGCTCACAACATTTGATACGCTGTTGACGTGCATCACATAGCCAACAGGACCAAACACTGATCCGGTCGGCACCCCTAATTCCACATTCATTTCCCTACCAGCTATTCCACATATAACGGTGCGCATTTTTCTATTTGACAAGTAATTTTCAAACCATTTATTAGTAGGACCGCGTATGCCGCATTCATGCATGGCCCGCAATAATATTGAATGATCTAGCGTATCAAATGCTTTTTTATAATCTATATATATAGCTATAAGTTGTTTACCAGCATCTAAACATTCATTTACGTACTCTGCAAACCCTGCCAGAGCGGTGATAGTACTCCGCCCCTTACGGAACCCGTGCTGTGGCTCTGCTAGAATATTATGACACTCCAAAAATTTACTTATCTGGCCAACAATATTTTTTTCAATTATTTTATCAATTACCGAGAGTATGGCTATTGGCCTGTAGTTAACATATTCTAAATGACTACCAGACTTATAAATCGGACGTACAATCGCACTCTTTAACTGATCAGGATAGACACTCTGCAACAGAGACATATTCATGAATAAAGCTAGAATAGGACTTAATTGTTTCTTTAAATATTTAATATCACTGACTCTGATTCCATCCAAGCCCGGTGCCTTTTCACCAGATAACGAGTTTATTACCTTTTCGATATCTGACGAGTTGACGGTCATATATCTAAAACTTACTTGACTCGGTGTCACATATCTTTTTCTATCCAAAAATTGGGTGTTACAATTATGCTTGATTGATTTTATTTCCTGCGTAAATGACGGTCGGATAAACAAATTGAGATCGACAAAACAAATAAAGATCGACAAAATAAATAAAAATCAACAAAACAAATGAAAATCGACAAAACAAATGACGGTCGGATAAACAAATGATGATCGAAAAAGCATAATGCAGATCAATAAAACAAAAGACTATAAACGTCTATAGGCTACGGTTACCAACCTTCCGGTGGGCCGTAAGCTTGTCTGCTACCTAAGTAGTATAAAAAAAAAGCAATTCGATAAGATAAAAAAATACTTGCAGCCATATTTTGTAATCTAGATGTGATTGCCATTAAAAAAAATATGTGCAAGCAAATCTCGACCTTAATGACACTTCTTTAAAAATGTGCTTTTAGGCGTTTATAGATTTCACTGATCACGAATATGTAAAAATTTAATAATTATTATGCAAGTTCATAAAGTCGAGAATTGCTTGCACCTATTGTTAAGAATGGTTATAGCATCTAGATTACCAAAAATTGGTGCAAGCAAATGTCAACCAAATGAGCATGCATAATATCTATTTAATTTTTATATATTCGTGATCAGTGACGTCTATGAACGCCTAAAAGCACATTTTTAGAGAAGTGTCATTAAGGTCGAAATTTGCTTGCACCTATTTTTTTTATGGCAATCGCATCTAGATTACAAAATATGGCTGCAACTAATTTTTGACCTTATCAACTTGCTTATAGTCTTTTGTTTTATTGATCTGCATGTTTTTTCGATCGTCAATTGTTTTGCCGATCGTCATTTGTTAATTCGACCGTCAATTGTTTTGCCGATCGTTATTGGTTTATCCGACCGTCATTTGTTTTGTCGATCGTGATTTGTTTATCTGACGGTCATTTGTTTTGTCGATTTTCATTTGTTTTGTCGATCTTCATTTGTTTTGTCGATCTTCATTTGTTTGGTGAACTTCATTTGTTTTGCCGATCTTCATTTGTTTGGTGAACTTCATTTGTTTTGCCAATCTTCATTTCTTTATCCGAGCGTCATTTGTTTTTTTCGATCGTCATTTGTTTATCCGACCGTCATTGGTTTTGTCGATCTTCATTTGTTAACAAAAAAAAGCCTTTTTGTATTCAATGATACTTTCATACACCTACATCACAAGCTGATCTGGACAATGGGACAAAAAGTTCCCAATGGACAAACTGATCTAACCATCGATCTGACCAACGGGACAAACCGAGCTGATCTGGACAATGGGACAAAAAGTTCCCACTGGACAGACTGATCTAACCATCGATCTGACCAACGGGAAAAACCGATATATATACTGCGTCCGTGCTGTGTCTTCTCGCAATAAACAATTATGTAAGAATTTTAAAAAGATTTCAAGTTAAAAAAAAGAAAAGACGTCGCCGTCGAAGATGGATGATATCTATCCATCGTAATAGAACTCTCTCTCTCACTCACTCGGCGAGAACTGAGCGACGGAGCTGAATGTAAACACGCACTGCCGCTCGCGCTGCCCGGTCCTTTGACTCCCGCTTACGTAGTAACTATTTAGTAATCTGTGCTCCCGCACAAAAAAACCGCTCTTTTGGGGAGCGACGGGCAGCGCGAGTAGCAATGGCAGGGGCATGAGAAGCATCGTGTTTACATACTCGTCCTGCCCACTTCCCTGCCCACTTCCCTACTCACTTTGGCTAAATGTAAACGTGGTATAACAGCCTACGGTTGGAAGCCCCGGATAAGCCCTCGAAAGGATACCCCAGGCACCCCCAGGACAGAACAAAATGACTGTTGTTGACTTAATTCTTTAAGATTGTATTCGGAAATAATCAAGGTGCACATTACAATGTATTTACTAAGCAATCGAATATAGCTCTGCCATGCATGAGGTCATGTTGACTGCTGAGAGCAGTGGCGTTTGGTGGCACCCAATCATCATCCTCATCAGGTTCCTCAGCTACTTCAGCCGGTGGTATCTGGGCTTCCAGTGCAATTTGTGCGATACACAACATTTAATACAATTTTGCTGGCCACATGAGGATGGTAATGAAGGGTACGTTGCTTGAGCTAGCATCTCCAACGTGCTTTGAGTAAACCAAAATATTTCTAGCTTGGATGTGACGGTTAGTATATAGTTATATACCTCTTGCCGAGAACCAGGTGCAGCATTTAACATTGGTGTCATTACGAAAACCCTCTGAGCATATCCAGAATCACCTGAAAAGGTTGGAGAATCTTGTTGAGTTTCAATATAATATATATATCAAAATTATGTATAAAATTTGCTACTCACACTTACGAAGTTTATTCACTCACCATGTTGACTTGGCTAGATGCCCATATAAAAGATTCATGTGTAGCTCCACCACATTTTGAATTTACATTCAAAATTTCAAACTATTAAACTATCGCTATTTTGTTATGTGTTCCCGGCACGGTCAAACAGTACTTGACAAACATGCAAAGAAATCACGTACATTCAAGCAACTTTCATGCATATTTATCAGACTTGTCAAGTTCCGTTTGAGCGTATCGCGAGCCCATATTAGCGATAACTACAAGGTTCGAGCGCACGCTTCTTGTCGATTCGTGTATAATCGCTAGAAGGTGAATTCATATGTCAAACGTGCCACTTGGCTTGCATATTAGCGTGTTACTCTGTCATTTCCTATCAACGTATAGAAAAGTTGTACACTTGGCTGCCAATTTTGAATTCTATGCGTTGTGTCTCACTACATGTCGACAACGAGTGTCAATCTCATACATTGAAAATTCTATTCTACTAACGTAAAAGCCATTTGTCTAAGGGGGCTGGCAAGAAACTCAGCGGGTTATTCTTTTAACTACTCTATTTACAACTTTATTAATGAATCTAAAAACTATGCATTTTAACAGTTTTTTTGAGAATCTAGCAGAGCAGGTCATTTCTGTATAATTTACCTTTAACAAACTTTTTTGAATTCTGACTTCAACTTGAATTTATTTAGGGACATAATCTTAATTTCGTTAGGTAACCTGTTGTAAAAGCGTATACAGTTACCCCTGAAAGAATTACTGATTTTATGCAATCTGCTATGATAAACAGCGAGGTTATTTTTATTTCTAGTGTTGACATTGTGTCTATTACTTAACTTAGGGAAACTATGTAAATTTCTTTGTACATACATAAGATTTTCAAAAATGTATTGAGATGCTACTGTAAGAATATTAACCTCTTTGAATGTTTCGCGCAGAGAGATCCTTGGACCTAATCTATATATGTATAGCTCTTATGGCTCGCTTTTGTAAAATAAAAATAGAATTTATATCTGCAGCATTGCCCCACAGTAGAATACCGTAAGACATTATACTGTGAAAGTAACTGAAATAAACTATTCTAGCCGTATCTACATCAGTCAAGTGCCTTATTTTTTGCACAGCAAATGCTGCTGAACTTAATCTACTAGCTAGTTTTACAATATGTGGACCCCATTGTAAACCAGCATCGACCGTTAACCCTAGGAACGTCGTTGATTCCACAAGTTCCAACTCTCGACCATTAAGTTGAACTATGGTGTCTGACTGTGTTACATTCGGCAAGGTAAACTTAATACATTTAGTTTTATAATCATTCAGTCTAAGATTGTTAGTGTTAAACCAATGAACCACTTTCAAGATTGCATTGTTTACATCGTCATAGTTATCTATTTGTCGTTTGACTTTGAAAATCAAAGAAGTATCATCAGCAAACAAAACAATCCTGTTGTTGTCCCCCATGTAAAAGGGTAGGTCATTAAAATATATAAGGAATAAATATGGGCCGAGTATTGAACCCTGCGGGACGCCCATAGTAACTACTGATCCTTCTGAACGTGTACCATTAACATCGACTCTCTGGATTCTATTGTTCAAATATGAAGTCAGAAGATCGAGAGCCTTGCTCCTTATGCCGTAATGGTGTAATTTCCTGATTAATGTTTCATGTTGGACGCAATCAAAAGCCTTAGAAAGATCGCAAAATACACCAATTGCATCTTGTTTATCCTCCCAGGCCTCATAAATACATTTCAATAACTCTACACCAGCATCGGTAGTCGAACGTCCTTTAGTGAAGCCAAATTGTTTCTCATGAAACAATTTGTGACTGTTAAAATAAATCAGCATCTGCTCTAGTATTAATTTTTCAAATATCTTGCCCAAGGTCGGCAACACCGAAATAGGTCTGAAATTACCCGGATCTGAAGTGCTGCCAGCCTTGAACAGTGGTAATACTTTACTGTGTTTCATCAAATCAGGAAATACACCACCTGAGACGCAATCGTTAAACACAGTTGCCAAGTAGGGGGCAATGACATCTATAATACTTGAAACGGATTTCACTGATAATCCCCAAAGGTCAGCGGTTTTTTTAACATTAATAGATTTAAACGCTTTTATGATGTCGTTGCAGTTGACAACGGTGAATTCGAACGCGCCTTCACAGGCAGCAACGGATTCTGCTAATAATAGCTCGGCGGAGGTAGAAGACGACCGAAGAGTGTTAGTTATATCTATTAACATTACTGAAGAATTTTTCGAACTCGGTCGCTACTTCCATATCCTCCGAGACGTGGCGAAATGCACTCTGCCATCGAAGTTTACCTGTGTTGGTGCAACTTCTGCTGATGGTGATACTGAATAGTCAGTGAGCCGAAACTGGGCGAAATCAGCATGGAGTTCATCCAATCGTCGCTCGACGACCTTCACATGTTCATGTGTGTTCTCACTGAATCGAACAACACTTTTGCCGCATCTTTAAGGGCTTTTACAATGGAGCCCTTAAGATTTTGTGATTTTGTGGCAACCCGCATAATCACATTAAAAGCCGCCTCTGCTGCTCCAAGGGTGTCCGCAGGCGTCTGGGAGACAGAACTCCCCAACAACTGCGGAGACAAAGTCTCGAGCAGACTTTCTACCTCTTCCTCAGCCGCCAGCTCGCCCTAAGTGCGGGTGAGCCCAATGGCGTCCGCTCTTGAGAAAGCGGAATTAGTAGATCTCGGTGTAAGCGAACGAGGCCGCCTCGTTGCAGGGCGTCCTCTACGGGCGGCAGCAACATTGGGGGCCGGCATTATTGCTCCCATCTCCTCCTCCGCCTGCCTCGAGCGACTACGCTTGCGCTGCCCGCCCTTTGAAATTCCGGAATCAACCGCAATATCAGCCTCCTTTGTGAATGGTAATCTTATTTCCGGTTCAATGTTGGAACTGGAATCCAAACGAACGGTTGTCTTCCTCGCAGTCCGGGCGGTCAAGCCAAGACCTTCGTCCCCGTTAAGAGTCGCGAGACATGACCACGACGCTCCTTTCGGGATTACGATATACCGACTCGAACGGAATTAGAGTCCGTTCGCGTAAACAACTACTACAGAATTGTTAATGACGACGATGGAACATTATATTTCTTACCCAAAAGGTCCCAAAGGTAACTCAATTTTAGGGTAGAGCTCCCCCAATACTCAGTCTGCGCTGACTACGTCGCTCTTGATATCTCTTGAGCCATCCAACGCGGACCTTGCAGGTCCGCCATCCCACGACCCCCTCGTGCAATGGGGTCAGCTGTCGGATATTCGCCGACAGCCAATAGCGACCCCTAAGATTGCAATTGGCCGTCGCCCAGGGTGCGCCAACGTGGAGGTTCCCAGACCCGCATCCCCCCCTTACCAAACCTAACCTAACGTCCAGAAAGTTTACTTTAGGCGTGCATTTCCTCCATACATTCGTGTTGGTAGTTAGAATACTTAGTGCGTCTTATTTGCTGATAGCGATTATCATATAATATCTTATAGCCCAAAAGAAATGTATTCGGGCCATGTATAGCGTGAACTGGGGCGATTCATGTAGGCCAGTATTTCAATCAGAAAGCCTATTAACAGTTCCGTGTATCTATATTCTGGAAATTGCAAAATTTGTTAAAAGTAATCCAAAATTATTTGAAGCCAGAGATAATTTAAATAAGAGAAAAGTTACTCACCTAGAATGTATTATGCCTGTACCGAAATTAGAGTTGTTTCGTAAAAGTTGTGTGTATATGGCTCCCTTGATTTACAATTCGCTGCCTAAGTCAATAACAAGTCAACCATTTAAAAAATTTTGCATTATATTACGACAGTGGTTAGCAGGGGAGTGTTACTACTCAATTGAAGAATTTTTAAAAAAGAACCCTTGCAAATTTTATAATCTTCGTTATTGACATATGCATGTACCTGAATAGATATAATTTAGTTTTGACATTTAATTTTGACATGTGTGACTTTGTAATGATTATGACTGGTATGACCTAACTGAAATTAATTAATGAAACTTGTAACGTAATGCAGTAACCAAAATTAATATGAGTACTTATTTGAACATTATTATTGCGGAATGAAAATTTGACATTGTATAAAATCTAATGCATTTTAAGACATTGTAGTACTCGTAGGTTATGTAATTTTTGCATGCTATATCTTATGGCTAAATGGGCCTGAGCGATGTAACTTTAATATCATGTTTTTTATGTACCCCATTTAAAGCAAATAAATTATCTTATCTTATCTTATCTTATACATCGTTAGCTTCGTCCTTTCAAGCCCTACTCCACGCGACGGGAGTAAACGTGACGGGAGTAAATTAAACACTAAAAATAATATTAAAATATTAATACCACACTTCCACACCTCTCTCCTTCTCTCATAAGTGACGCAGACGAAGTTGCGCGAGTCAGCTCTAATAAATACTGATACAATTTATAGTCGTACTGGACCCAAAAGGGGGTTACTCGGAATCAATCATGGAACCATTTCGGGGTGTCAAAAGTGTTGTACAGGCTATAATAATAAAAAAGCCGGCCAAGTGCGAGTTGGACTCGCCCATGAAGGGTTTCGTAGCAGCCAGTGGCGAGGACTGGTTATTTTCAAAAGGGAAGCTAGTAGCGCTCGTGGCCCCGCGGACTCAGTGTTCTGTAAACGATCACTGCAGTAAGCAACTTTCACTATGGCCGGTCCATGGATGGGTGACCATCCATGTGATCACTTTGTGACATTTATTTGAGCGTTTCCGTGCTTCGGAAGGCACGTTAAGCCGTTGGTCCTGGTTGCCAGTAAAATGGCAGTCGTTAAACCAAGTTGAAGGCTTTATTTCAACAGCAGGCATCACAACCTGCGCCTGTCCATTTAAACACGGCAATACGGCTCACAACGTATTACGTGGGACATATTATAAAAAGGTGAAATGTGGGCATATAATATGCCTCTGCCTACCCCTTCGGGTATACCTGAACCGGAAGCTAGTAAAAAAAATCTTACCTAGGTACATGTAGATGTCCAGAAAACACGGGGTTATGCATTGAAGAACATTGTTCCATATGTGACTCCAATACAGCATCATACGCACTTAAATATTGCAATATTTCAATATAATTACCGCGGTTATTCGACCCGGAGCTCTCATCGTGGCCGCGGAACGCTAACTCCTGTTTACCTAACAAAACTACAGTATCTATGAAACGTCTTTAATAGATGACGATTGCGATCAACCTTCCTATTGTGTACTTCAAAATTATTATTCAAAAATGTCTCAATTCTGCTATTGCCAAAGTCATGAAAGCTTAAACAACTACGAATGTGTTTTTCAGTCAGAACATGTTTTTTCGTCGAATTTCCTATATTATTGATGTCCGTAAACCCTGTACGACTCCAAACGCTACTAGAATCGGAAAATAATTAACATTGGAAACAGTAAAGTTTATTGAGTTTACAAGAACCTGTCATCCAAGTATATTTATCATAAAACGAACTATGAAAATGTTTATAGGAGCAGTCTTTTCTTTTATAATCTATAGTCACTGTAGGAGCTATCTCCTATCAAATTATCAGAAGGCAGTAGGTGCAATAAAAAGTCGGCGCGTGTCAATAGTAACTCTGTATATTTGCGACTGAAAAACTTATGAGCGGGCGCAGCCGCCTCTAGGTACACAGGTACATGAGAAATGCATAATGCACGGCGTGCGTTCCAGGAACTACATATATCCATATCATGTGTCCCTACAGTAGCCCCCCTCATAAAAAGAAAAAATCGCTAATAAGTTCTTAAAATTAACATAATTTTCTTAATTCTAACACTGTCACTGAATATGAAAATTTCACAGTTAACAATTCACATTTGAAATCAGTATGCAATATCCGCAGCGTGCACAGTTTGGGTAGGTGGTTGGGTTACCCTGACCACTGGTGGAGAACATGCCACCTTCGCTGCTTCTTTCGCAAACCAGCTGCGCACTCGCTTTTTAACGCGACTTCTTATTAGATACAACAACATTAAACCCATAGCTATTGCTATGACTATGAGAATTATCTCCATATAGTTCACTTTTTGGCCTATCAACTCATTCGTAACTGACTGAGCGATCGCCAAATTGTTCTGCTGAGGTTTACTTTGATTGTACCCCATAATGTAGAAAAAAATTGTTAAAACGTAACTAGAAACACACTGTGTATATAAAAATGTAAAAAAATCGACGTAACTTTAACAAGTAAGTATAGACAATAAGGTGTAAAATGTAAATCACAAATAATTTTAATAACAAAACTACACATATTTTATAGTAAAATTTTTATCAGGGTGTGTAACCCAAAATAATAATTTACTCACACAGTTACAAGTTGCCTAAAAACAATGCTGAGTTTTACAATATTTGCATGAAATAAATTTTCTAATGACATTCAACAAAAATACAAAATAATCAAAACAATTTATAACATTATAACTATATTTCAACATCGAATGCGACGCTTATCAACGTACCTACCTTACTGCTAACTAGGCAAAACGTAGTGGTGTTTTGATAACACGTCCACATCGAGTTGTCTTAGGACATAATATGACATCACTAGACCTAACTGTACTAGAAGTGTCATTGTTTAAAATAAGGTTGTTATTATCACTAACATTCCTAGAACCAAAATTGTGTGGAGAATCGTCTATGTCTATGGTGTAGGCTGGTTTGAGCCTATCTATAGATACAGATGACTCTCTATTACCTATTTTTAAAGTAAAATATTTAGGTTTTCTATTTATAACTAGATAAGGTCCTTCATATGGCGGTTGTAAGGATTTACGCAACATGTCATTCCTCACAAAAACACTTTTACATGAATTTAAATTACTTGGAAGGAATAATGAGCGTGTATTACTATGACATTTCGGTCGCGGCTTATATTCGGCAATAGTATCTCTTAACTTTTGTAAATATTCCGAATCCGAATCGCTAATTTTAGAATTGTCATAAAATTCACCAGGTAAACGAATTGTCTTACCATACGTTAGTTCAGCTGCGCTCACTCCACTGTCACATCTAGTAGCGGTACGCAAACCTAGTAACACGGTAGATAATTCGTCTACCCAATTACTGATGTTGCATTCTAAACGAGCCATCAGAGCCACTTTTAGTGCTCTATGCCACCGTTCAATCATGCCGTTACTTTGTGGGTGATAAGGGGTTGTGCGTAATTTGTGTATCCCTAAATATTTCATTAACTTACCAAATAAATCGCTTTCGAATTGCCTACCCTGGTCGCTTGTAAGCTTCGAAGGGCAACCAAATCGCGATATCCAGCCGTCATAAACTACTTTTGCTACTGTTTCAGCGGTAATATTTTGAACGGGGTAAGCTTCGGGCCACCCTGTGAAACGATCTATCATCGTTACACAGTACCTATACCCGTCGGCTGAGGTAGGTAAGGGACCTACTATGTCGATATGTAGATGTTGGAAACGTTCAGCTTGTTCAAAATCTCCTACACCGGAAACAGTATGCCTACTAATTTTTACTCTTTGACATTATACACAGGCTCTTGCCCATTTGGCAATATCCCTATCCATGTCCGGCCAAAAAAAATTTTGTTTTAATAACTGTTTAGTAGTTTTTATACCGGGATGACTAAGGTTGTGTACAGATTGAAAAGCTAACTTCCTAAAATCTTCTGTTAAATACGGTCTAATTCTATTCGTAGATATTTCGCAATAAATATGTTTATTAATATCGGGTAACCATATCTGCTTCAATTGCAAGTTGTTACCAGGTGCACGTAATGCTTGCATTAGGTACTCGTCGCTAGACTGTTTGTCAGCTAATTCTTGGAAATCGAGTAACGTGGGACAGGTTACAGTTTCAATTCTTGAAAGTGCATCTGCCACCATGTTATCGCTACCTTTTATATGACGGATGTCCGTGCTGAATTCACTGATAAAAGAAAGATGACGAATGCGTCTAGGGCTTTCTTTATCACTATTTAATTTTGTAAAAGCGAATTCTAGTGGTTTATGGTCTGTAAAAATAATTAATGATCGACCTTCTACTAAATACCTAAAATGCCTGATAGCTAAATATATCGCTAACAACTCGCGATCGTACGTTGAATAATTTTTTTCCGTATCTGATAGCTTTTTGGAAAAATAACCAAGTGGTTGCCAACGACCTTCAACTGATTGCTGTAATACTGCACCAACACTAGTATTCGAAGCGTCAGTCATAAGGGCTAGGTTAGTGTCTGGCAAAGGGTAAGAAAGTGTAGCGGCGCTTTGTAAGCTTTCCTTACACTTCTCGAATGCCTCGATCGCCTTATCTGTCCACTGTATAGGGGTCTTGTCACGTTTCTTGGAATTATGCAAGTATTTATTTAACTCGGCTTGATAATCTACTGCATTCGAAATGTGTGAACGATAAAAATTAACCATGCCTAAAAATCTACGTAATTGTTCCACGTTTTCAGGTTTCGGAAAATTTACAATAGATTGTACCTTGGTTTCCAACGGTCGTACGCCCTCCGTAGATACCTCAAATCCTAAGAAATCAAGTTTAGACACACCAAATACACATTTAGACAAATTAATAGTAATACCAAACTCATTAAACCTTTGGAACACTGCATTTAAGTGCTCTTGATGTAAATTCTCATTTTCACTGGCTATAATAACGTCATCGATGTAGTTAAACAAAAAATCAAAACCTTGTAGTACTACTGTATCCATAAATCTTTGAAATGAATTTGATGCTGAGCGGAGTCCAAAATTCATCTTTACAAATTCCCAAAGACCGAATGGCGTTATTATAGCAGTCTTTTCGATATCCTGAGGAGCCACTGGTATAAAATGATAGGCTCGGTTCAGATCTAACCTCGTAAAAATTGTCTTTTTTCCGGCTAATACATATTTAAAATCCTGTAAGCGCGGAATTGGGTAACGATCGGGTTTGGTTACAGCATTTAATCGTCTGTAATCCCCACATGGCCTAATTCCTCCGTCCTTCTTGGGTACCACGTGTAATGGGCTGGCCCAAGGAGACTTGGATGGACGACAAATTCCTAACTCGGCCATAATTCGGAACTCCTCCTTGACTTTCTTATAACGGTCTGGAGGTAAGGGTCTGGCCTTCGCATAAATCGGTGGGCCTGTTGTTTCAATATAATGACATACCGAATGTTTGGGTATTTCCTTATAAGACATCGGCCTAGTTATATCGGGATAAATTTCTAATAATTTATGCCATTTATTACTACAATTAATTGACTTAATAGACGAGTCACAAATGTCGTTTTTAACAATGGATGCAAGGACATTTAAATTTGTAATCTGATCTCTCAAAGTCCGCGCGCTTAAATCTACTAACAACTTATAATGGCTTAAAAAGTCAGCTCCTATTATAGGTTGTTTGACAGCGGCAATTATAAATGACCAATTAAAAGCTCTCCTTAAATTAAGATCTAATACTAAATTGCACATACCGAATGTTCGTATCTCCGTCCCGTTGGCGGCGTAAAGTTTATATTCGTCACTTGCGACATTTTTCGACGCGCACTTTTTGGAAACCGGAATTACCGAAACGTTCGCACCTGTATCAATCAGAAATTTTAGTCCACTATTTCTGTCCGTAACACATAGGCGATTATTTGTCAATCCGATACAAACTTCCGCCTCAGTTTGTATCATATTTAGTTTTCCGCAATTTTCTCCTTCTTCCAATTACATGGAGGAATACATTTAGCGGCTTTATTTTTGTATCTGTAGTGATAAAAACATAACCAATCTGGGTTTTTACGTTTACCACTTTCACTCCTCGGACGCGACCTTGGCCCTTCATGGCGT
This sequence comes from Miltochrista miniata, assembly GCA_933228765.1. Classification (NCBI taxonomy): domain Eukaryota; kingdom Metazoa; phylum Arthropoda; class Insecta; order Lepidoptera; family Erebidae; genus Miltochrista; species Miltochrista miniata. Next base: position 42,032,153 of record OW121750.1, on the reverse strand, counting down.
CTCCCGGTACTTCTCCCGCGGTGTGGCTGTTGCCACCTCTTCAGCTCTGCGACCTCGATGCACAGCTTTTTCACCATAGCTGCTAAATCCGACGTATTGGATTCCACTGGCGAGCTACGTGATGTTACTTCCGCTATCTCCGGTAGTTTGGTCGCTTCCATGACCTTGTCCGCTATAACCGCTAGACCTTCCAGCTCCTTTGTCTCGGTCACCGTCAGAACTGCCTGTACTGCTGTGGGAAGATGACTGCTCCACATTATTTTTAAAGTTGGGTCCGGTATTTTCCCCCGGGCCAACTCTCTCATTCGCCGAAGTAATTGAGATGGTTTTTGAGATCCTAAAACCATTTCGCTAAGTAGTTTTTGAAATTGCCGGGTCTCCGATTCTTCAAAAACTTGCATCAATCGATCCTTTAGCGTCTGATATTTCTGAGTTTCAGGTGGAGATAACAGTAAGTCACTAACCTGTTCGATGGCGTTCTTTTTCAGTTTCGTGACGACCAAATTTTGTTTGGCGGCGTCACTTAACTTTTGACTGTCGGTAGCGGCCTCGAATTGGACGAACCAGAGTCGCGGTTGATCCGTCCAAAATTCGGGTATCCTTGACGACACGGTGATGCTGGCCAACGCCGTTTCGCTCTCGGCCTTGACTACCGATGACGCGGCGTTGTTTGCTGATTGAGGATTCATCTTCACAAAATATTAACACGAACGCGAATGCACACTCTACTACTTTACTCAAATGTTCGTTCGGGGTCACCACTGTAGGAGCTATCTCCTATCAAATTATCAGAAGGCAGTAGGTGCAATAAAAAGTCGGCGCGTGTCAATAGTAACTCTGTATATTTGCGACTGAAAAACTTATGAGCGGGCGCAGCCGCCTCTAGGTACACAGGTACATGAGAAATGCATAATGCACGGCGTGCGTTCCAGGAACTACATATATCCATATCATGTGTCCCTACAGTCACAATTGAATTACATATTTTTTATTCTCAAAACTTAATTTAGTAAAAGATGTTTCTTCAGATAACAAAAAATCTATTAAACAACAATCTATATTATATGTATTAACGTCGCCATTACGCATACGAACAACCTAGATTCTTAGTAGGTATTAAAACAAAGCAAAATGTAAACTATACGTAATTACTTATCTATTCACAGCTTATATACTTATACAGTACTGCACGCACTATTCCACTCACCAATACACCATGCTATTTATCACTAACTAATTATAATTAACCAATAAACAGCAAAAAAACGACCAACAAACTAATTATTCAATAATTCTGGGAGTGCACTGCTGCATTGCATTGTTTAGAGAAAATCTATAGTAGTAAATAAAAGTTCAAAACTTCAAAATATTCGAAAGCGGCGCTAGTGTGCGTAAAGAATGTTCGACGAGCGTACTTAATTCATTAATTTTATTTAGTTATTGAAAATTCCAAATGATTGCGTCGTAAATATCATTATATAATTACATTGTATGAAAATACATATAATTAGACTCTATGAGTGATTTTATTTCGTCAACAGTAAATTTTAGTACGTTTATTGACTTTACTTTATTATTGACGATTTTTCTCCGTCTCGTATTAAGCTATTTCCGAGTGGATTTAGAACGAGGCCCGATCGCTGGCCGAACGATGGAGATTCGCAAGTATAATCTTTCGAAACACTCGGAACGTAGAGAGAGAAACCGACATTTGCGTATTATTAACGAAAGGGACGCAAATATTCAGCAATCCGGCTTATTTCTCATATTCCATGATCGTGTTTTTGGAGTTCACTGAACTTTGACTGAACTGAGCGATGCACAATATTGCACATTGCTATGTATTTTGCAGCAGGGGTTTTTCGTTGAGAAGAAAATTTTATCATCTTATCTACTGACCGAGATTTAGTAATGATGTAACTTCACCTTGCTGTCAGTTCTGAAGGGGAAGCCAGCGGGAATCGGCTTCTATGGACCCTACGCCCCTGGTAGCAGCAAGTAACATAAAAATTTCTTATAGTTCGTTGTAACTTTGACTGATGTTTAACACGTTCGCAGTGGTAGTGATTTGAATATTTTGAATTGAACCGGAAATTGCGGTTTATGACGTATTAAAAAAAAACTACCAGCTCTATCTCGTTCAAACTAATTTTCGCTGGTAGTTTTTATGGCAATGTACATCATATATTCTTTTTAGATTTATCATTCTCTTAGTTTAGAAGTTAGAGGGGGGGGGGGACACACATTTTTCCACTTTGGAAGTGTCTCTTGCGTAAACTATTAACTTTAGAAAAAAATTATGATAGAGACCTCCATAGCATTTTCGAAGACCTATCTATAGATACCCCACACGTATGGGTTTGATGAAAAAAAAAATTTAGATTTATCATTCTCTTAGTTTAGAAGTTAGAGGGGGGGGGGACACACATTTTTCCACTTTGGAAGTGTCTCTTGCGCAAACTATTCACTTTAGAAAAAAATGATGATAGAAACCTCCATAGCATTTTCGAAGACCTATCTATAAATACCCCACACGTATGGGTTTGATGAAAAAAAAAATGTAGAGTTTCAGTTCAGTGTATGGGCCCCCCAAAATTTGCTGCTTTTTTTCTAGTTTTATATAAGAATCTTAATGCGGTTCACAGAATACATCTAGCTACCAAGTTTCAATAGCATAGATCTTATAGTTTCGGAGAAAAGTGGCTGTGACACACGGACGGACAGACAGACGGACAGACAGACAGACAGACATGACGGATCTATAAGGGTTCCGTTTTTGCCATTTGGCTACGAAACCCTAAAAATGACTTTTGTGTTATAATTTTCACTCGTCCGAGTTAAAACATTAGTGGAGCTTCGATTATTCATAAGCATTCTGCAGTGAATGAAACGCCAAAACATGTGATTAGTTCATTGATCGAAAGCATTCGATTCAAAGGACTCCAATTTATCTTCATACTCAACACGGGCTTAGGGCCGTCGGAAATACTTTATTATTGTGCTGTTCTAGCTACAATAAATTAATAAGGTCTATGTACTAATAGCTTAGATCATCTAACCACAGGATGCGCCTTACTGAAGCATTCCTTTCTGCCAAGCCAATAGACCATTTGGTCTATTGGCTTTATAAAAAGCACTGTACATCAGTACATCATTTTATATGATTAAACTAGTACATTTCATTGTAGTTGACTGTACAATAAAAATTAACACACAACAGCCATTACGCATTTGTCGATTAATACATTTTTAATATATATAATGTTTTATATGTGTTTGTGTTTCCCCCTTCACCCGCTATGACTAGCAGATGATTTTTGTATGCGGTGGTTCACAAAAGGCTAGTCCCGTGATATATGGTCTAAGACTAATAGGTAATGAAAATAAACGCGAACAAAATAATGAACCTAAATATCTAGACCTACCTATTTACAGCTTATTTACGCTACCATGTACCTCAGCGACTGCTTAAAATGGAGTCCAGAATTTATGATACATAAACTGGCACGTTTTATACAATTGTCTTTCCTAGTGCATAGATTTCAAAGGCGTCCACTCTATCACACTGTGTAATTCGTAATTCATCACAACTTTCCTACTCCAAGAGTACGAAACTCGTGATGTGTAACAGCCAAACAACCTGCCAAAGAAGCGAGCTAGCATCCAAATACCCATGTAGGGGACATGAAGCCGCAGTGGTAGCCAAGATTTGTTGGGAATCCTGGGGGTCATCCTTACGAGGGCTTACCCGGCGGGACTCCCAACCGTAGGCATTAGGTACGGGACGTGTGGTTTTTAGCTGGTAAGTGTCCGGCATAGCATCCATGTAGGATTTTCCTCACGTTAACAAAAAGATATTCACGCACTGTTCGTTTGGATATTTCGCACTGAATGACGACGACTCATTTTTGAAAATCGTGACGAACGTTCTGTCTGCGCGGGAGCGGGAGTCGCAGCGTTACTGCGCGCCGCCCGCCGCCACGCCGCCGACCGAGCGCGTTACGTACCTACAAGAATTAACTAGTCGAGACCTACGTTACTTGGCAACGGGTCCACGTGGACTGCGGTGCGTTCATGCGTGTGACTGGTCGAATTTTTCCGGCGCGGCAGCTCGTTTTAGTGATTGGAACGTTAAACATTGAATGAAAAATTATAGTAGAAAATATAACCACAAGTTCTCATTTTGACTACGGCAAACGATATATGACATTTTCGTAATTTTTTTTGTTGATTTTCAAATTGACAGTGCCGATTGGTTCTGTTATCGAAACTGTGCCTAAACCTTTTCGTTCCAGAACTATATTAAATTCAACCAGTATATGCGACGGGAAACATTATATCACTTTAAATAATAATACCACACCTCTCTCTTTCTCACTCTCATGTGACGCAAATGAAGTTGTGCGAGTCGACTCTAATGTATGTAAGCGACGCGACGGGAGTAAGCGCGACGGGAAACATTATTTAACTTAAAATATTGATACCTACCACTCCTGTCCCTTTCACACTCTCATGTGACGCAAACGAAGTTGCGCGGGTCCGCTAGTAAATAGGTATGAAAATAAGCGCTAGAACTAAATAATATTTCAGTGGTCATTCTTACTAATGACACAGATTATATAATATATTCTATACTAATGATGGCAGAATTGCTTAATTTTGGTGATGAATTAATGTGGGTTACGTTATATTTTAAACGGAATGAATTACATAACAATTACTTAGAAGCTAAAATAATAATAAATAATAGGTAGGTACTTATTTTGATATCTTTTTATAATATTCTAGAAGTTTACTGTTTGAATACATGTTACAAAATCAGATGCTAAAAAATAACCTGGATGCTGAGTTGTATTTAAATTGACTTACAAAAAAGGTAACTAGTGGCTAAAATGTATAAATTCAGACGACCGATCTAATTTTCTTCTGCATCACTGTTTAGCAATCAGTGATGGTCAAACTACGGCCCGCGGGCCAACTTCAGCCCGCGAAAGCATTTAATCCGGCCCGCCCGACGGTCCTTCGACATGAATAGCATACGGCCCGCTATAATAATATTTTTTACGGTCCAAAAGAATGTAGATACTTAGTAGAACAATAGGTAAAGGAGACAGCTAGACTATAGTCCGTTCATAGTTAATTTACCTCTAGCTGTGAGGTTGGCTCTCCTGATTTTCGTGTTACCATACTAAGATTTATTTTCTCCCATGTACTCCAAACTTAAGTCGAAACTTATTTTATACTTTTGCTGCCGTTTTTTCGGGCGTGGAAATTATTTGAGATGTGGAAGCAGCACCTTTGCCCTCCTTAGTGATGGTGATGAATGTCTTTTTTGAATTATATATCCATTTTATGTAAATAAAAATGAAATTGTTAAAAAAGTCTTTTAGTAACAGAACTACGTCTTTAGTAATGTTAATTATACTGACTAATGGATATTTACATTTAAAAACATTCTCAGTCTTAACGGCACCATCTTATAATCTCCCCTAATATGCGGTAAAATGTCTGAAGCTGGCACTCATAGGGGGACTTTACTGCAATACCAACTTACAGAAAACGATCTGTCAGAGGTAAATAAACTGTGAACGGACTATATAGTATCCGCAATACGAACTGGCACTTGGGGCCATAAATGTCACTTTCTGTAGGGGTTGAACCATGTCGATAAAATATTTAAGAATTTGTCGATATGTCGTAATCTGATATTAAGTGGGTAATTTGCTTTTAGTTATAAATATGAAATTAATAGCAAATAAGATTTTACATAAACTGATAGCGGGAAATTAATTAAATTCCTCGTAAGTGCAGTCAAGTAAAATAATTGCAGCTGTGGTCATTCCTGTAGTGGCCAGATTAAGCGGACATATTATTATGTAATAATAATAATAATAATGACGACTGGTAGCTTGGTCCCTGTACCCGATGCCGGTGGGATACTATATCTTATATTTTTAAATGCACTTGTTTGTTATATCTATATTTAAAAATGTAATTTGTAAGTTAATTAATTAAATAAAGAGAATAATAATACTTATATTTTTTTAAATACATACATATTATACTTAGAAAACACCCAAACTCCGAAACAAACATTTGTGGATCACACAAATATTTGGACCGACCCAGGAGTCGAACCCAGGACCAAGGATTAAGTAACCCAAAAAAAATATACGCAGTCGATCAACTGGCAAATGAACACGGTCATGAAGTGATTCGACTTCCCCCCTACCACTGCCAGTATAACCCTATAGAGTTAATATGGGCTCAAATCAAAGGAGAAGTTTCTACAAAAAATTCCACCTTTAAAATGGCAGATGTTGAGAAGTTGCTGCATGAAGCTATCGACCACGTGACAACAGAAGACTGGGTTAAATGTGTTCGCCACGCTGAAAATCTCCAGAATGAAGACCTAGCTAAAGCTCACTTCATTGACACCCACCGTCTTGTTATAAATCTACAAGACGACAGTGATAGTGAAGACGAGTATTAATGGCGTTCCCAATAATTTATTGATTTTTTTGTTAAGTTTTAATATTATTTTGATGAAAGTCCTGTAAATTTGAAATTTATTTTAGTTAGTAATTCACCTACTCAAACTATTTATTTTAATATATTTATTTCTTTATTTATTTATTTTTTTATTTAATTTAATACATTTGTCTTAATAAATCAATGCTGATATAAAAATAAATAAATCATATACAAAAAACATTCATTACATTACTTTTGTCGATACTATTACGGAATACGATAGATTACCTGCACAGCACTATGCGTGTTAGTTCCGGTCCATAAGACTGTGTAGGTGCGAAAGAGATAGCATGAATCCGATGATTTATGGCCCAACGTGCCAGTTCGTATTGCGGATACTATAGCCGCGTAGTTCAATTCTTATTAAGTAGGTATGTTCTGTGCCTCAGAAAAAAGGAAGAAGTTCGATATAATTATACCACCACAAGAACAGAAGAACAGAGTTGCTTTCAAATACCTACTTATAAAGGTATTTAAATTACAAACGAAGAAAAGCTCAGAAAATATTGTACTTTGATGTGCTTCTCGCCTGCGTTGCCTGGCGATTAGTCGAAGCAGATTGAAATTGCGGAAAAACTCAATCAGAATTTTTTCTATAATTCTGACCCTCCTCTGAAATTTCTTTTACTTTCTGGCCCCCTTCAAAAAAGTTTTCCCACCACTGGTCTTCATTTCATTTCATTTATTTTATTTTGCAGAACATGGGTAGGTACAGATGATGTCTTGCTAGACGTTTGTCGGCATTTTCGCCGACTTCAAAGGCGTCGAGCTACTTTTCTCTTTACACTGTGCTTGCGCCGACGATGTGTCGGGCCAATTAGACAGCGTGCAGTACATTTTTATGTTCGGGCCACACTAAGGGGAAATGCCATTAATAATGGCGTTGATGAACGTTAAACGTTAGTGTAGCCACCGAATTATCGCGATAATTCGACAACGGCATTCACATTGCCGTTTGACGTTAGGCGATAGCTCAAGTGGCGGCACATCAAAGAGAATTATTACGTTGAAGCGGCCACACTACGCGTGTCAGTGCGCACCGTGAGAGTGTGACCGTTTTCAGTATTTTAATACCTTTTCGGTATATTTTATTGACTTTTTTCGATATCAGTATATTAATGGGTATATTGGTAAAAGTTAGTATTTTTGGGTATATTTTGAATAAAAGGTTAGGGTAAAGGTGCTCCCTCACCGGGAGCATTCGCCTGTAATGTAACAAATTAGATTCGACTTTGAGCATTACGTTACGGCCTGCCTCCCTGACCGACGAGCGTTCGCGTGTAATGTAACATTTATAGATTCGACTCGAGCATTACGTTACGATGCTACCTCCCTGACCGACACGAGCATTCGCGTGTAATGTAACATTTATTATAGACTAGCTGATGCCCGCAGCTTCGCCTGCGTGAAATTTTGTTCTCTTCTCCGCGTCTCATGGGAACTTATTCCCGGGATAAAACTTGTATCATTTCAGACTATAATCTATCTCTGTGTGACTACATGATAATTTTGCAATCCAATATGGCCGCCGCGCCGAAATCACAAAATTTCATGATGGGTATCGTTTAAGGGGGTTTTTGGTATGCTGAGTACGAATTTCGGGTTAATTTAGAGATCCAATATGGCCGCCGCGCCGAAATCACAAAATTTCATGATGGGTATCGTTTAAGGGGTTTTTTGGTATGCTGAGTACGAAATTTATGATAATTTTGCAATCCAAAATGGCCGCCGCGCCACTATTACAAAATTTCATGATAGGTATCGTTTAAGGGGTTTTTTGGTATGCTGAGTACGAATTTCAGGTTAATTAAGGGATCCAATATGGCCGCCGCGCCGTTATCACAAAATTTCATGATGGGTATCGTTTAAGGGGTTTTTTGGTATGCTGAGTACGAATTTCAAGATAATTTTGCAAAATTAACCCTAAATTCGTACTCAGCATATCAAAATTCCATTTATACGATATGCTACATGAAATTTTACAACGGTGGCGAGGCAGCCATATTGGATAGCAAAATTTACCTAAAATTCGAATTTGGCATACCAAAAAACCCCATAAACTATATACAACATGAAATTTCACAACAGTGGCACGGCGGCCATTTTGGATGGCAAACGTTAAATTCGTAGGTACTCAGCATACCAAAAAACCCCTCATACGATATACAGCATGAAATTTTACAAAGGTGTAAGGCGGCCATCTTGGATTGCAAAATTGACCTTAAATTCGTACTCAGCCTACCAAAAAACCCCTTATACGTTACCCATCATGAAATTTTGTGATAACGGCGCGGCGGCCATATTGGATCTCCAAATTGACCCGAAATTCGTACTCAGCATATCAAAAAACCCCTTAAACGGTATCCAACATGAAATTTTACAACAGTGGCGCGGCGGCCATCTTGGATTGCAAAATTGACCTTAAATTCGTACTCAGCCTACCAAAAAACCCCTTAAACGATACCCATCGTGAAATTTTGTGATAACGGCGCGGTGGCCATATTGGATCTCTAAATTGACCCGAAATTCGTACTCAGCATATCAAAAAACCCCTTAAACGATACCCATCATGAAATTTAGTGATAACGGCGCGGCGGCCATATTGGATCTCTAAATTAACCCGAAATTCGTATTCAGCATACCAAAAAACCCCTTTTTTTTTTTTTTTTTTTTTTATACCACTAAGGTGGCAGACAAGCATACGGCCCACCAGGAGGACTGGTGGTCACCGCAGCCTATGAACGTTTGCAACACCAGAGGCGCCACACTCGCGCTGCCGACCCTGTAAAAACCTTCTTAGACCCCTTTTGAAGAACCCCATACTGTAGGCGTTTGGGAAAACCGAGGCAGGAAGATCATTCCACAACCTAAGCGTGCGCGGAAGAAATCCCCTATCGGATCTAACCGTGCTCGAACGCTCCGGACGTAGGGTGTGAGGATGAAATCCCAGTCTATGGCGAGCGGTGCGATGATAGAACGTAGCCGTGGGCATCATGTCAAACAATTCCTCAGAGCAGATACCATTGTACAGGCGGTAGAACACGCATAAGGAGGCAAAGTCTCTCCTGTCGCAAAGAGGTTCAACACCACCTGTCAGTAAAGGATCGTTGACAACTCTCACAGCTCGCCTCTGCACCGAGTCAAATGGACGAAGCTGATATTCAGGTGCCCCCGCCCAGAGGTGACAGCAGTACTCCATGTGTGGCCGCACTTGCGACTTATAGAGAAGCAGTGTTTGCGCCGCAGTAAAGTACCGCCGCGCCCTGTTGAGCACACCGAGCTTCTTGGACGCTAGCTTGCCCTTGTCCTCCAAATGACTGCGGAACTGAACGTCACTGGAGATATCAACACCAAGGATCCCTATACATTTAGAGATGGAAAGAGATGTGCCCTGGAATTGTGGCGCTACAGTAATTGGGGCTTTCTTAGCGGTGAAGAAACACGCCTGTGTCTTGGAGGGGTTGAACTGAACAAGATTTTGTCTACCCCAATCGGACACTCTAGTAAGAGTAGCCTCGATTTCAGACACAAGCTGTTCACGACTTTCTTCCACTGCGTCCCGAGAGATACCGGGGCGGCCTGTGTAACAAGTATCCCCCGTACTGTCGTCTGCATAACAATGAATGCCGTCAATAGACAACATGTCATTGATATGCAGCAGAAACAGAGTAGGGGACAACACTGAGCCTTGCGGTACTCCAGCGTTAATGGCCATGCAGTCAGAACAGCTGCCGTCGACAACAGCCCTGATGCTTCTACCGGCCAAAAAGCTGGACACCCATCCGCATAATCTTTCGGTCAGTCCGTAGGAGGGCAATTTATTAAGAAGACCACGGTGCCAGACCCGGTCAAAGGCTTTAGAAATGTCGAGGCTCACTGCTAGAGCCTCGCCCTTACTCTCGATAGCCGTCGCCCATCGGTGTGTGAGGCACACGAGAAGATCGCCCGTCGAGCGACCGTGACGGAAACCGTACTGCCGGTCACTGAGCAGGTCGTTTTCCTCAAGGTACCTCAGGAGCTGTGTATTAATTACACGCTCCATCACCTTAGACAAAAGTGAGGTGACGGCTATAGGCCTGTAATTGGCCGGGTCGGTCCTATCACCCTTCTTGGGCACTGGATGCACATACGCGATCTTCCACGACGCCGGGACTTGTCGCATAGAATATGAAAGCGTGAAAAGACGTGTAAGTACCGGACACAACTCTGGACCACACTGCTTAAGTACCACCGCGGGTATACCGTCCGGCCCACTCGACTTATGAACGTCCAGAGAACGAAGCTCCCGTCGGACGTCCCGCTGCGTGAATTTAACTTCCGGCATGGAAGTTCCACACCACGGAACATCCGGCGGTACAGCACCCCCGTCGCTCATGGTCGAGTTAGCGGCAAAGAGAAAACCCAAAAGGTCGGCCTTCTCCCCGGCACTCTGGGCCAGACTACCGTCGGGTTTAAGCAAAGGTGGTAAACCTGACTGACAGAAGTTTCCCTCGGCAGCTTTGGCAAGCGACCAGAATTCACGACTCCCTGAAGGGTACCCAGCTAGCCGCTCACCAATTCTGCCGACGAAATCGAATTTAGCCCTGACAATTGCTCTCTTGCTAGCCCTCGAGGCGGCATTTAATTTGCGTTTCACCTCAGAGATGTTTGGATCTGAATTTGCACGAGCCGTGGTCCAGGCTCTGTAGGCAGATTCTTTCAGCATCAAAGCTTCTCTGCAGAGCCGATTGAACCACGGTCGCTTTTTTGCTCCTACAGGGATCCAGCGGTTAGGAATGTAGCACTCCATGCCCTCCAAGATCCCCTCAGCGACTGCTGCAGCGCAGGAATCCAGATCGTCTGAGGCAAAACAAAGCCGCCTCCACGGGTACGACGCGAAGAACTCCCGCAGTCCATCCCAGTCTGCTGACTTATAGTGCCACACATGTCGCCACTCCTTGGGCCGAGGTGGTTCAGGCCTTGCGATAATTTTTTTTTTAATTGGCCCCTTAAACGATACCCATCATGAAATTTTGTGATTTCGGCGCGGCGGTAATATTGGATCTCTAAATTAACCCGAAATTCGTACTCAGCATACCAAAAACCCTCTTAAACGATACCCATCATGAAATTTTGTGATTTCGGCGCGGCGGCCATATTGGATTGCAAAATTATCATGTAAAACAGCTGGGTGTGGGGCTTCCGGTCCCGGAACGGGGCCGTCCTACCCATTAAACCTGGTGGTATTCCTCCTCCCTATAGCCGGGAATCCGGAAAGCCGGGAAAAAGCCAAAGAATTTCCAAAGATTATTCCCGTCGAGAACCGTTCGGTCTACTATGGTTCGGCGGCTCTCCTCGGGGGAGCAAGATGGGAGGTTCCCCCGGAGCTCGCTAAGGACCTGAAAAAATAAAAACCCAATTCCTCATCGCAATGATTTTTTTCTTTGTAGGGTTTGTTGTAATAACATTCGGTAATTTTTTTTACGAAGCGTGTTGCAGGTGAAGGACGTTGAATTCAATCCTTCAAATAAAATGTTAAATGTAAATTCTAGGTTCTTCTTTTATAAAAATAAGGTAGTAAATTAAAGAATAAACACGTTTTGATAATCGGTATTTTTATCGGTATATTTTCTCTGTGCCAGTATTATATATAGATACATTTCAGTATATTTTTAAGGAGCTAATGTATTTTTGTAAAATTTAATTCGGTCACACTTAACGTCAATTTCAACGCCAAGAATGGGCATTCACGCGAGAATTATTACGTTGAAGCGGCCACACTACTCAAATGGTGACGTTAAGAATTAACGCCATAATTAGCGCAATATTTATCGCGATGATGGGCATTGACGTTTTCTTTAATGTGGCCCCGGCATTATAGAATTAGCGTCCACTGATGTAAGTGTGGCGTCTTACATTGTTGCATGGGTAATAATATCTGTGACGCGAATTTTGGATTTAGTATTTGCTATCTTGGCCTCGCTGACTTGCTCGGTAGGCGCCATCGGCATCGGTAGGTACGACTTAATGGAGTTGCATGCGCAAGTAGGCAGATATACCTACCTATCTACTAATAAATAATTTTCGGCTTTCCTCTATAAAATACCTACTTATTCATCTTTCGCCACTGCCAGTGCTTTGTTGGGAATCCTGGGGACATCATTCCGAGGGGGGCTCCCAACCGTAGGCAGTAGTAGGCAGTAGGAGTCTGGCATAGCATCCATGACGGATTTTTCACACGTAAAAAAAAGTCACTGTGCTTCACAAAATGCATTTCAGAACGATGCTTGCTCGGCTCGGATCTTTACGGTCATAGACTTATAACACATAGCGTTATAATTCTATGTTTACGGTATAATCTGAAGGGGGAAACGCGCTCAGCAGGCACCCACCTGCCTCGATAGTCAGAACGGGGAACGGGCGGTCGTCCTCCTTGGCGTCCAACGGCAGCTCTCCGAGCGACAAAAATAAGAACAGGGAGAATAAAGGGAATCGAGGGAAAAGTTTTCTCATCGTTTTATTTACAAAAGTAGCACACTCATCATTTAAGGATCATTCCAAACTACACGTATCACTAAACACCCTGCAATAAATAAACGTGTCCGGCGGCACGGTGCACACATTCACAGGCCGCGCTTGTCCCGGCGCCGGCGCAGGCGCGCGCGCGCCGCGTACAGCGCGCCGCCCAGCGCCGCCAGCAGCAGCGCCGCGCCCGCCGCGCCCGCCGCCGCACCGCGCAGCCGCGCCCACGCCGGCACCGCCAGCGCCGCGCCGCCACGCCACGCGCCGCACGCCACGGCCGCGCGGTACAACGCGCCCTCCTCCACCGCGCCCACTGCACAGGGAAACGCATCAGGGATTAGTGGTCGGCCGGTCGGGTGAAGTGTCGCGCTCCCCGTAGGCTGTAGAGGTACGCACCGAGCACATAGTCGTGGCGCGTGTGCGCGGTGGCCAGCAGGCGCTCGTCGGGCGGCGCGCCCCCGTACCAGCGCAGCACGCAGCGCCGCTCGCCGCCCTCGCCACCGCGCCAGCGCACCAGCGCGCCCTCCTCCACCAGGCGCACCCACACCTCCAGCTCGCCCGCCGGCGTCTCCGTCGTCTCGCCCAGGAACAGCTCGGGCTCGCCGGTCACCGCCTCCTCCTCTGCGAAGCCTTCCGGAAAACGGTGACAGTTAGCGACGTTTTGAAGCGCGCCGGCCGATGGTGCCGAATTTTAATGAATCTCACCGAGGGTTCTCGCGATCGCGGGCTTGCTGAAGAGGCCGTCACCGATTAGATCCTGCGATAGAACGCGAAGCTCGTACTCGGTGCCCGCCCGGAGACCGACCAGCGTCGCCTCCGTTACGCCTCTCGTTAGGATTTTCATGGTGCGCCACTCGCTCTCCGTCGTCTCGCGATACCACACATCGTAGTCGACCTCGAGACCGTTTTGACCTGCGCAGCGTTCGGTTGAAATTTCATGAGTGCACAAGAAGATCGGGCGACTACCAGGGCGGAGGGGCGGGGGTGCAGGTCTCACCCGGCAGCCAGGAGAGGTGCAGCGCGTCGGCGGCCGGCACCACGGTGAGGTTGTGCGGCGCGCGCGGCGGCACGTTCTCCACCAGCAGCTCGGTCTCGGCGGCGAGCGAGGCCGCCTCGTTGGTCACGGTGCACACGTACACGCCGCGGTCCTCCTCCGCGATGTCCGTGATAGTGAGATTGCCGTCGTTCAGGACGTGGCGACCGACGGGCAATTCACTTCCATCTTTCTGCAAGTTCATCGATAGTTTTTATTGAGGACTTCGCATAATACCTGCAGAAAAAATTAAGGTATCTACTTAATTCTTAATCGTTTACTGAACCTGAACCAGCCGCAAAAACAGACGCTGCATTGCGTTCGAAACATCAGTGCAAGTAAGAAGTCCCGATTATAGGATCTTCGGCTGCCTCATAGATCTGGATAGCCAACTATGTAGTTAAATTAATCAAAATACACATGAGTTGCCTTTGTGCTCACTAATAAGATGGGAAATTATAGTGTCACGAAGAACGAATTAACGGACAAACGAAGAACGAAAAAAGGACATTGAGTGACCGAAGGTGGATCAGTAAGGTAAAAGTAGATCATGGAGTGGAGTGAGAGAGTGGAGCCACGTAAAGCGGCTGTACTCACCCGGGCCCAGAAGAGCGCGGGGCGGTCACATGGGTGCGGCGCGACGGGGGCGCACGGCAGTGCCAGGGCGGCGCCGAGGCGCACCACGTACAGCGGCTGTACTCACCCGGGCCCAGGAGAGCGCGGGGCGGTCGCGTGGGATCGGCGCGGCGCGGGCGCACGGCAGCGCCAGGGCGGCGCCGAGGCGCGCCACGTGCAGCGGCTGTACTCACCCGGGCCCAGGAGAGTGCGGGATGGTCGCGCGGGTGAGGCGCGGCGGGGGCGCACGGCAGTGCCAGGGCGGCGCCGAGGCGCGCCACGTACAGTGGCTGTACTCACCCGGGCCCGGGAGAGAGCGCGACGGTCGCGCGGGTGAGGCGCGGCGGGGGCGCACGGCAGTGCCAGGGCGGCGCCGAGGCGCGCCACGTACAGTGGCTGTACTCACCCAGGCCCAGAAAAGCGCGGGACGGTCGCGCGGGTGAAGCGCGGCGGGGGCGCACGGCAGCGCCAGGGTGGCACCGAGGCTCGCCACGTACAGTGGCTGTACTCACCCGGGTCCAGGAGAGAGCGCGACGGTCGCGCGGGTGAGGCGCGGCGGGGGCGCACGGCAGTGCCAGGGCGGCGCCGAGGCGCGCCACGTACAGTGGCTGTACTCACCCAGGCCCAGAAAAGCGCGGGACGGTCGCGCGGGTGAGGCGCGGCGGGTGCGCACGGCAGCGCCAGGGTGGCGCCGAGGTGCGCCACGAACAGTGTCTGTACTCACCCGGGTCCAGGAGAGCGCGGGGCGGTCGCGCGGGTGCGGCGCGGCGGGGGCGCACGGCAGTGCCAGGGCGGCGCCGAGGCGCGCCACGTACAGTGGCTGTACTCACCCGGGCCCAGGAGAGCGCGGGGCGGTCGCGCGGGTGCAGCGCGGCGGGGGCACACGGCAGTGCCAGGGCGGCGCCGAGGCGCGCCACGTACAGTGGCTGTACTCACCCGGGCCCAGGAGAGCGCGGGGCGGTCGCGCCGGTGCGGCGCGGCGGGGGCGCACGGCAGCGCCAGGGCGGCGCCGAGGCGCGCCACGTACAGTGGCTGTACTCACCCGGGCCCAGAAGAGCGCGGGACGGTCGCGCGGGTGAGGCGCGGCGGGGGCGCACGGCAGCGCCAGGGTGGCGCCGAGGCGCGCCACGTACAGTGGCTGTACTCACCCAGGCCCAGAAAAGCGCGGGACGGTCGCGCGGGTGAGGCGCGGCGGGTGCGCACGGCAGCGCCAGGGTGGCGCCGAGGCGCGCCACGAACAGTGGCTGTACTCACCCGGGTCCAGGAGAGCGCGGGGCGGTCGCGCGGGTGCAGCGCGGCGGGGGCACACGGCAGTGCCAGGGCGGCGCCGAGGCGCGCCACGTACAGTGGCTGTACTCACCCGGGCCCAGGAGAGCGCGGGGCGGTCGCGCCGGTGCGGCGCGGCGGGGGCGCACGGCAGCGCCAGGGCGGCGCCGAGGCGCGCCACGTACAGTGGCTGTACTCACCCGGGCCCAGAAGAGCGCGGGACGGTCGCGCGGGTGAGGCGCGGCGGGGGCGCACGGCAGCGCCAGGGTGGCGCCGAGGCGCGCCACGTACAGTGGCTGTACTCACCCAGGCCCAGAAAAGCGCGGGACGGTCGCGCGGGTGAGGCGCGGCGGGTGCGCACGGCAGCGCCAGGGTGGCGCCGAGGCGCGCCACGAACAGTGGCTGTACTCACCCGGGTCCAGGAGAGCGCGGGGCGGTCGCGCGGGTGAGGCGCGGCGGGGGCGCACGGCAGCGCCAGGGTGGCGCCGAGGCGCGCCACGTACAGTGGCTGTACTCACCCGGGCCCAGGAGAGCGCGGGGCGGTCGCGCGGGTGCGGCGCGGCGGGGGCGCACGGCAGCGCCAGGGCGGCGCCGCACAGTGGATCGATTCATACAAATCGGCGGACATAGGAATCTTGGAAAACTTTTTACTGATTTTACAAAAACTAATGATGCCATTGTGTTTATCTTAGTAATTATAGTCGAAAACAATATTACACAATTTAGATTAGACTTCAGTTTTAAAAAATATTCGACAAAAACTGATTTCAATGTATGGAAAAGCACATTAAAAAAGGTATAGCTTGCGATTTTCTCGTGTTTTCTGATTTTAATGCTTATAGTGACTTTTAATGGGTTGTTAGCAAAATATCTGCCAAACATTTTAGGTACCCCTAGGCACCCCTCTGGGAGCTATGTGACAAAATATCATTTTTCTCATTTTCTTTAAGAAAATATGTCTAGTTCGTTTTTTTACAGTTATAATTGTTGATAAACTACATTTTAGCTTAGTACTGACCTACCCACATCAAAAATAATATGACTAGCATACGGGATCGGGAGTTTTTGGGAGATACTTGTAAGCAGGCGATTATAAGTTTATCCTACTTTTTTAGCAACATTTATGTATTGTATAGTGATTTACCATTAAGATTTGAAGAAAATAATGTATTAATAAAAAAAAACAATAACGCGTCATATAAAACATATATCATAGTTATAAAAATACAAAAACTTACTTATAAACTAAAAGTGGTAAAATAATAGCTTAAAATAAATAAAAATATGGAACAGAAACGATTCAATTAACATGTATGTACATTAAATAATCAAACAAAATTAGATTACATAAACTTTAAAAAAATTGTAGCTTAAAATAAACAAAAATATATAACAAAGACAATTAATGATTCGGAGGAATTCTACGACGCATGTATGTAATTGTGCATGTATGTATTATATATTATGATTAGTTTTTTTTTGCTTTTATTTTTAAAGTTATGGTAAGATAGGTTCAATTTTTATTTATGATTGTACATTATTGTATTTTTTTGCCAAGCCATTAAAGTTCTATTAAATTAAAACTATGTACCTACATTAAATGATCAAACAAAATTAGAAATATATGGACAAAAAACAACATTATCCGAAGCTTCCACTTCTGAATCTTCTTCTTTTGCTTGCACAGAGACTAACAATTCAACAGTATCTATGAATTCAATTTCAGAAACTTCTAGAATTAGTAGATTTAAAGTTTCTTTAAACAATGCCTTCTTTTGCTTTTTATATATCCGTGGCCGTGTTGGTGCTAAAATTGGGTTGGATGAAATCAGCAAATTATTTAGTTAGAACATCTTTATTGCAAGCAATGCTATTTATTTTACGTGAATGGTGTTCTCTGTATTTTCTGAAATCCTTATTACTTGACTTAGATAACTCTTCCGAAAGAAGTCCTATCGGAACTATAGATAAACTAGCTGACCCGCGCAACTTCGTTTGCGTGATAAATGAAGAACCGCTCGACCGATTTTGTGCAAACTTCATGTTCGGTGTAATGCTTACATCGAACATGTGAGGTAAACTTGGTCACGCGAATCATTAGGTACTAAATAATAAATGCTCAATAGACAGTTATAGACAGTTAGAAATTTAGTGTATTATAAGCAACAGTCCAATTCGGTAGTGCCTAACATTTCGGTACTGACGCGATCGGGATACACTCCAACATTTAACATTTACATATTTTACAGTTATTTCAACATTAAATTTAACATTTAAACATTAACATTTAAGTAGCATAAGTCCATCTATCATTAAAACATTTTTACATACAACAGTGACATTTCTCTTATAACACTCCACGCACTCTCGACCGTAGCCCCAACATTTTGGTCCTTCGACGTAACAGGACTTCACGCGCCGCGTATCTCAAACAGAGTGCAAATCGGGTGAAGTGTGAACTAGCGCAACATTGTGGTAAAGTTGATAGTGCAAGGAGCAGGGATTCGAGAACAAAGCAGCTGCAGCAGCATCCGTGAGCCGTTTTAACATCTGCAGGGCGAGTCAAGACATTCAAGTAAGATCTTTCCATTATTTTATTTCAACATGTCTTCCGTACAACAACAAATTAATTTAATCACCGACTTAGAACATCACTGGGTCAATTTTAAAAAGGATGGGAAGGAAAGGAAAAGTAAGGCGGATTACTTTAAAAATCAATGGAGCAAGATTGACGGTCTGTGGAAGACTATTCAGTTTAACCATGATCGCCTGCAGATGGAATTGAGCCCTGCAGATTCGTATTTTGCGGATAAGTGCTTCGAAAACGCGAAAGCTACGTATCAGCTATACATGTCTGCCATACGTACAGGTAGTGTGGAACAAAATACTTTGGCATCGGGTACTGGGAACGAAAGAGCTTCAACGAGTAGAGCTGGAGAGGCGCGGCAGCAAGATCAGGGAGACTTTCAGGAGTCTGAGGAAACTCAACGACTGCCGCTGCCGTCGTCGCCCTACACACATAGGGGTAGTAACAGTAGGATGGACGAAATGTTGCGCCAACAGCAAGCTAATTTCAGAGGCTTCACCAGAACAATTTCGAACATAGATATTGAAAATATGTCCGTAAAATGGGAGTTTGAGGACGCTCTGAAAACTCTCGAGAATCGGTGGTCTGTAATTGATAAGTTGCACTTGCAGATCGATAGCGAATTAAACGGGGAAAATGTAGAATATGAATCCACTTTCTCAAATTATGAAAAGCGGTTCTATGCATTAAAAAAGGAGATTAACAAGAAAATGTGGTCCGTTTCATATAAAGAAAAAACATCCCCAAAAATTGAGATCCCAATATTTAGTGGTAACTATAACAACTGGATGTCATTTAAAGATTTATTCATAGATGCCGTTCATAACAACACCATGATGCCCAACTCACAAAAAATGCAAATTCTGAAAACTAAAGTTAAGGGAGAAGCTGAAAGGCTAATTCAGCATTTATATATTAGCTCCGATAATTATATCTCATGTTGGGAGATTTTAAATCATCGTTACAATAATAAGAAGCTTATTTTCACGTCACATATGAACATTTTATTCGGCTTGCCTAACATTCAACATAACTCGGTACCGCATATAAAAAGAATGCATGACGTAACATTGGAGACCCTTAATGCTGTGAAAAATTTAGGAGTCGATATACAAACATGGGATCCGATTCTAGTACATCTGTTGAGTCAAAAGTTGGATCTCGATACATACAATGACTATTTAGAATCGATCAAGGAGCCACGTGACCTGCCCATTTTAGAGGAGCTTTTAAAGTATTTAGAAAGTAAGTTTACAACTTTAGAAACGTCCTCCAGGCGAAAATTAGAGACATCGCCATCAAAAAATTTTCAAGGTCCCGTGACTAACAATAAATTTCCATTTTTTGGAAAAAATATGGTAAACAATTTACCAAAAAACACGGGAAAGTTGCCGATTGCGAAATCGTACAACATGACCAAATCATTCTTCAAATGCCCACTTTGCAAAAACCAACATGGTCTGTACAATTGCAAAACATTCTTACAATTTCCAAATGAGAAGAAACTGATGACAGTCAAAAAACTTGGACTTTGTATTAACTGCTTATTTTCGCATAATGGAAATGAGTGCAATTCTGTTCATAAATGTCGTCATTGCCTAGATAATCATAATTCGCTAATGCACGAGGCCTGCGTCAAGTCAGCAGCTAAAACTTCATGTCAAGCAGTTGCAACATCTTCGGAGAACAACGTGACGAACGTATCTCACGTGTCCCATCCGAATTGTCCTGAGATACTATTGGCCACCGCACAACTAAAAGTAAAGGGAGCTAATGGCAATTATTATAACATGAGAGCATTGGTAGGTTCTCAAATATCTCTCATAACGGAACATGCCGCACAGATTCTTGGCATCCAAAGGGAATATTATAAAGGAGCGGTGGTGGGAGTAGGACATCGCGAAAGCAATTGTAAAGGAAAAATTAGAGTCACGTGCTCCTCACTGTATGACAATTACAATTTCCATGTAGAATTAATAATAATGCCAAACCTAGTCAAGCGTCTGCCTAACAAAACATTTAAAAAACCATCCTGGTCCACAATCCAGAACATTAACTTGGCTGATCCAGAATTTTACATAAGCCGTCCAGTTGACTTGCTATTAGGAGCAGATATTTATTCACAAATAATGCTAAGCGGCATC
This sequence comes from Miltochrista miniata, assembly GCA_933228765.1. Classification (NCBI taxonomy): domain Eukaryota; kingdom Metazoa; phylum Arthropoda; class Insecta; order Lepidoptera; family Erebidae; genus Miltochrista; species Miltochrista miniata. Next base: position 42,011,473 of record OW121750.1, on the reverse strand, counting down.
ATAAAGGGTGATGAGGCCCCACATCTCTTAGTTCAACAAAGTCAACTGGGCTGGCTTCTATGCGGTACCGCTCAAACATATCACTGTAACGTCATTGTATCAAACATAGAAGACATTCAACAATTTTGGGAAATAGAGGAGATAACAGAAGAAGGCCAGATGTCATCAGAAGACTTACATTGTTTAAAGTATTATGAACAGACGACAACCAGAAATAGCGAAGGTCGTTATGAAGTTCGATTACCCATGAAAAGCGACGTAAACTTGAAATTAGGCTTATCGAAAAATAAAGCGGTCGCACAGTTCAAGAATTTAGAACTAAAATTCGAAAAACAACAACATTTAGCCACTGCGTACCGGGAGTTCATGTCGGAATACATTGACCTAGGTCATATGAAACCTTGTAGTAGTAACATGACGCTGTCTATAACACCTGAGTGCTATATACCTCACCACGGCGTAGAACGCGCTGAGTCCACAACAACTAAATATAGAGTAGTGTTTAATGCATCCTCTAAGACTTCTACAGGTTACTCCCTGAATGAACTGATGTACAAAGGGCCCAATTTACAACAAGATTTACAGAGCTTGTTATTAAAGTGGAGACAATATCAATTCGCTTTTACAGCCGATATTGAAAAAATGTATCGCCAAATACTGGTCAATAAATTGGATACCCCCTTACAGAGGATAGTTTGGAGAGATTCTCCTACTCAACAATTAGGTTCCTTTGAGCTATTGACCGTAACCTACGGCAGTAAGGCAGCTCCGTTCTTGGCAATGATGACTCTAAAGCGGCTAGCCAACGATGAACGGGAATCCTACCCAGAAGCATCCAGGGTGTTACAAGAATCCTTCTACATGGACGACTTAGTACATGGTGTCCATGAAATACAATTCGGTCAACAATTGATAAAGGAACTCCATCAACTATTAACATCAGGAGGATTTAACTTAAGGAAATGGGCATCAAACAATCAAGATTTATTAGCAAACATACACAAGGATCAAAGTAACCCCGCTAGCACCTTCAACTTTAAAACAGAAAACACTTCAAAGATATTAGGGATGGGCTGGAATCCCACAGAAGACAACTTCACCTTCAATTGCCTAATATCAAACCCATTAAAATTAACAAAAAGGAGTTTACTCTCAGAAATTTCCAAGATTTTTGACCCATTGGGATGGCTAGCTCCAGTAGTAGTAAAATTAAAATTATTATTTCAAAAAGTCTGGAAAGCTAACAGTCAGTGGGATATAGAAGTATCCACTGAAATTCAACAAGAATGGTGTAAATTGCAACTAGACCTAAAAAACATTAATGAGTTTAAAGTACCAAGATGGGTGTCTAGTTGCGAAAATGACGTAATTGAACTACACGGCTTCTGTGACGCTTCAACTCACGCCTACGCATGTGTGGTTTATGCACGTATCAAAAAACGACCCAACTCTTTAATAGTTGCGGCCAAAACAAAGCTAGTGCCCCTTAACAAACAAATTACCTTGCCCCGCTTGGAATTAAGTGGAGCACTTTTATTATCAAAATTGATAAACAAAATAAAACAAGCCTGGACTAAATATCACATAGAAACTTACGGATGGACCGATTCGAAAATCGTTCTAGGATGGTTGAATGGGGAGCCAAGCAAATGGCGACCTTTCGTGGCTAACCGAGTCTGTCAGATAACAGAGATTATGCCGGCGGAACAATGGCGCTATGTAAACACGTCAGAAAACCCTGCTGACTCGGCGAGTCGAGGTCTCTTTCCGTCTCAATTCTTACAGCAACAAACTATGTGGAAAGAGGGACCAGGTTGGCTTTTAACATTTGATCGGGAACAAGACAAAATACAAACATTTTCCACCGATCAAGAACAAAAATCAACAAAACAATCGAATGTAACATTATGTACAAAAACCTCGAATATTATTGATGAGTTGTTATCAAAACATAGCTCTCTCAATAAAGTTATTCGTATTTTAGCGTATATACAACGGGCATTCACCTATGTTTGTAATCGTCAACGACCTAGCCATCTCACCTTACAAGAATTACGTCATGCGAAGCTTACGATTATAAAACATGTCCAGTTGTCGGAATATGAAAATGAAATACATTGTTTACAAACAAAAACAACCGTGAATTCGAAAAGTAAACTATTACCTTTGAACCCATTTTTGGACAAAGACAACATATTAAGAGTAGGCGGTCGCCTTGCAAACACTACTCTTAATACCGAAATGAAACATCCGAAAATCATTCCAAGCGAATCGCGATTCACAACATTGCTAATTGATATGGTACACAAAGTTACCTTCCACGGGGGTCCCCGCCTTACATTGGCAACGTTGAGGCAAGAATACTGGATTCCAGGTGGAAATAACTTAGTAAAAAAGGAACTTCGTAAATGTATTACCTGTCGAAAACATGAAAACTCCACCCAGCAACAACTTATGGGGGATCTACCAACCGCTCGTATTAACCCAGCAAGCCCTTTCTACCACACTGGCGTGGATTATACAGGATTTGTAGACGTGAAGAGGAACAAGGGTAGAGGCGGGTCAACAGGGAAAGGTTACATCGCGGTATTCGTGTGTATGGTGACCAAAGCCGTACATTTGGAAATAGTTTCCGATTTGACTACTTCCGCATTTTTGGCAGCCTTAAGAAGAATGTCGGCTAGAAAAGGAGCCCCTAGACACATATACAGCGACAACGGCACAAATTTCGTTGGAGCAAACAACATTTTAACAGCAGAGTGGAAACAGTTGCAAAACATCTTTAATGACAGCTTCATGACAGAAATAGCGGAAATGAAAATTGAATGGCATTTTAATGCTCCGAGTTTCCCATCAGGGGGGGGGGCTCTGGGAAAGAGCTGTCAGAAGCCTTAAGCACCATTTAAAGCGAGTGGTAGGAGAGCAAAAACTGACATTCGAGGAATATTCAACATTGTTAGCACAAATAGAAGCGTGCCTAAACTCCCGACCATTATGTGCTCTAACGGAGAGTATCGAGGATTTAGATTTTCTGACACCGGCACACTTCTTAGCCGGAAGAGCAGGAGTAACAGTAATTGAAACAGAGGGAGATGCTAGATCACGATGGCATTTGACGCAAAAACTACTTCAGGACCTTTGGAAGAGGTGGAAGTCGGAGTATTTGACTCAATTGTCAAGCCGAGGAAAATGGCTAACACCGAAACCTAACATCACAACTGGCGAACTAGTCGTCATTCGCGATGATAACCTTCCCTCGGGAAAGTGGACCGTGGGAAGAGTAATCGAGGTTCACCCCGGAAAAGACGGGTAGGTAAGGGTAGGGACCCTGAAAACAAAAAACGGAATATTGAAACGGCCAGTAACCAAATTATCCGTGTTACCATTACCTCAAACATCAAAACCTACAGTCGAACCTGACGCTAACAATACCACTACAAACCAGTACAAACCGAAACAAAAAGTGAGTAAGGTCTCCAATTTCCTAACAACGTTATTTACATTTTTAATTTTATTCTCCATATTAACGACAGGCACATGCTTCAGTATCAACGGCATTAACAGGCATCAAGGCATGTACTTTGATAAGCTGTCGAACATCCAGTTAGTGAGAGATGAATGGAAAATAGTCGCATATTATGATCTGCATCCTTTCTGGCAGGGAACCACTACGTGTCAGAAATATCACAGATATCTAAAAAAGACGTGCAGCCTCATGAGAGATCAGACTCACTGTAGCATATTAATGACGCAGTTAGGTCACTCTTTAAATGAATTGAATCATATTAACAAAATATTATTACCAAGTAATCCGAGTACCGGCACGCGACGCCGACGCGGCCTTATCAATGGTATCGGGTATGCAACAAACTACCTATTCGGTGTATTGGACGATCGATTCGCAGAACAATACGCGAAAGATATTACACAGGTGCGTTATAATCAAAAACATTTACAACTTTTATGGAGGAATCAAACTTCTGTAATAGAGGCAGAATTCAACTTACTGAAGAGACTTGAGGACACCATTCACACACAACAAAAAGCCATTGATCAACATTTGTGGTACCTAGACATGGCAACGGCAGCATTCGCAGAAAAAATAAACGAAGCCGAGTCTATGACTGATTTTTCTATGTGCACCATTGCCGCAAATAATTTGCTTACCGAGTTACGTACCACCCAGAACAGTCTACTCGACACAATAACTAGTATTCACAATGGACATTTAAATATCCACTTAATCGATCCCCAACAATTACAAACTGAACTGAATATAATTTCTGGGCAGTTAACAAAAGATATTGCTCTCCCTATTGACAATTTGCAGACCAACATGCATAATATTTACCATCTGTTGAAAGTGAAGACAAAACTGACGGAAAATTATTTGATTTTTGAGATTAGAGTTCCCTTGATCAGTAGAGACTGCTATGATTTATTTCATATTATTCCTATACCACGGCAGGAGGAAGAGAATATGATAAGCATAATTCCAATTGAAAATTATGTAGCGCTTAATCTACAAAAGGACTCCTACCTGCCTCTATCTGATAGTGATTGGGAACACTGCGTATCACGAGACTCGTCAACATACCTATGTCACTTAAAAACACCCATATACAGATTCAAGGCAGATAGTGATCTTTGTATAAAAAACAGCAATAACCAATGCATAACCGTCACCTCAAAGTGTCAAAACCAATGGACTAGTTTAACTACCACCAATCAATATTTCCATTTTTGCTGCAACCAATGCCCCATCAGAACATTATGCAACGGAGAAGTTAAAGCAGAGACACTTACCGGGGCAAACATTGTCCATCTATATGAAGACTGTATAGTTAAAACTGAAAATTCTACAATTTACAGTCACAAACTCCAACAGAGCTCAATGAAAGTGGCAGCCAATATAAAAACCATTGAGATTGCTCCTATCAACCATGTGATCAATTTAACAGTACCCGACATGCCCAATGACATTAGCAATGATACTGGCAACAAAGTTTTGCTAAATGAGCTTGAAAAACAAATAAAGAAGTTGAAAGAAGATCCTGGTATCACAACAGAAGCATCAGCTCATGATATTCATCAATACATCGGGATCTACTCCTTGTGGGGAGCCACAGTCGTTGCCGTGATTGTCTACCTATGGCGTCGCTTGCGTCATCGTTGTAGGCAAAGGAGTCCTCCAGTAACATCTATGGAGATGGTGGATTTGAACGCAATCCACAGAAACAGGCTTCGGGAAAGTGATCAATCTGAGACAGTATTTAGTGCGCGAGTGATCCCCGAAAGCAACAGTAAAGGAACAATTAAACCTTCTATGAGAGACATGAACACGTCCCCCGTATTTAGGAAACAGTGTTAAGCATAAGTGATAGGATTAAGTAACTTTTTCACTAACATAAGTTTTACTTTTTATTCATATATATAAATTATCCTGTAATTATAACCCAACATTGCTTTATTATATAACTACTGACCAAGTATTTGTAAAACTCAGTTTCCTCTCGTTTCGCCCGGCGCAAGATGTTCGGTGTAATGCTGACATCGAACATGTGAGGTAAACTTGGTCACGCGAATCATTAGGTACTAAATAATAAATGCTCAATAGACAGTTATAGACAGTTAGAAATTTAGTGTATTATAAGCAACAGTCCAATTCGGTAGTGCCTAACATTTCGGTACTGACGCGATCGGGATACACTCCAACATTTAACATTTACATATTTTACAGTTATTTCAACATTAAATTTAACATTTAAACATTAACATTTAAGTAGCATAAGTCCATCTATCATTAAAACATTTTTACATACAACAGTGACATTTCTCTTATAACACTCCACGCACTCTCGACCGTAGCCCCAACACTTCACATAAACTATCTACTAAATAGTCCGAACAAAGCTTAAACATTTGGTTTGAATAAGTGAGCCCGTTCTTGAGTTATAAAAGTACAACGAAAAGTGGCATTGATTTTTATATACAGGGTGAATTTTTGAAAAGGGCTTGGATGGCCAAATCCGAAACTATAAGGAATAGCTAGAAATGCTCAAAGGAGTCACGAGCCCGATTTTGATAAAACTTAAAACCTCATCATTAGATTTTCGAAAAACCAATAATCCTAGCTGGGAATCGAACGCATTGATTTTGTAAAAAAAAACACACCTTTATTATTACACCATACGATAGTGTCGCTGATCAGGATCAAATTCTGCGAAGTTATGATATACGGCAAATTTAAGGAAAGTTTGGAAATTCAATAGAATTCATATTTCATGTAAGTACCTAAATTTTGTATCATAATTTGTTTTGTTTAGGGTTTAAGTCTATTTACACAAAAGTTTACCGCGCCACCGATAGATGGCGCTGTGCAAGAAATTAAATCAATTTTATTCAATCATGTACGAACGGCATTCTCAATATAAATAAAAAGTTCACAGAGTTGGAATGCCGATTTTCTGACGTTGAGGATAGATTAACTAAGCTCGAAAAAAAGTGTGATGAGATACCTACATTGCAGGCCGAATTAGTTACCGCGATCAACACTATATCTACTCTTCAGCAACAGAATGATACACGAGATCAGTATTCTAGGATGAATAATGTTGAAATCTCAGGATTGCCACTAAAGAAAGGTGAAAACTTATTAAGCATTGTGCAGAAACTGTTTACTGTAGTGGGCCTTAACATGGATGTAAACTCGGTTGACTATATTCAGCGTGTTCGCCGTTATGGAGTTGGTGGTGTCAGTGAAAGTGATTTATCATCAAAAACTCCAGCTGTCATTATTAAGTTCACTCGACGCCTTTACAAGGACCAACTTTTGTCAGCAGTTCGGTCGCGCAGGGGCCTCAACACATCCTCATTAGGCTTCGAAGGTCCAGCTATAAACCTGTACTTGGGAGATCATCTTACCCCAACCACCAAGCTCTTGCTTAGACGTGCACGCGAATTGAAAAAAGATGGTAAACTTGCTTATGTTTGGGTCCGAGACTGTAAGATTCTGACTAGAAGAACGGAAACGTCTAAGGTTATGCTCATTAAAAATGATCTCGATTTAGATAAGATTAAGTGACTAAACAATTGCTTTCTCAATTTCTTTTCATATAAGTTCTGCCATGTATTAAATAAATTAGATCAACCTGCAATCACCGACTATGTAGCTATTTTAGTATCGCGTTTATTTACTCCAAACTCGAATAAAAACTTAACACTTTATATCACCTATAATGTAAACAAAATAACTTGTCATTATATTCCAGGTACTTTTCACAATTCCTCGGAAATGATTATGCATTTAACATTAGTATACATATTGCAACACGTCTTCAGTAGTATCCTACAAAATTATTACACACACATCAATATAAATATATTTCTTTTCATTCACTAATGTCTAACTTTACACTTCACGGTTATTATCAAAATGTACAGGGACTTCGTACAAAAACACAAAGATTTTATTCACAGGTTGCTCAAGCTGACTACGATTTCATTTGCATTACCGAAACATGGCTAACATCAAATATTTACGACAGGGAACTTTTTGATAACAGATATTTGGTTTATCGGTGCGATCGATCTGCTGAGGCGAGCGGTCTGGAGCGTGGTGGCGGTGTAATGGTGGCTGTGCATTGCAAGTACCGGCCCGTGCGCCGGGACTGGCCGTGTCCTCCGCGCCCCTCCTCCGACTGCGTATGGGTAACAATACCGCCTCGAAATAATAACAGCAAAGACAAATCGTTGCATATTTGTTGTGTTTATATTCCTCATGGGCCGCTGTACAGAGATACACTCTCAAACTTTTTTGAAATATGTAGTCAAATAGTAATAGAACATTCTAATGACATTTTTCTCATAACGGGTGACTTCAACGTATCTCATGCTCACTGGTCTAGCACGGATAATAGCTCCTACATGTGTCTCGATAGTAGTGCCGATTCGAATGTGGAGCTACTCCAAGAGTTTTTATGTTTCTCAGGTCTTAAACAATTTAATAGTAGTTTTAATATAAATCAGCGGCTGTTAGACCTCATTTTCTGCAATAGTAACTGTACTGTACTCACCAGCGACTATCCTGTCATGAAAGAAGTTGTACATCATAAAGCCGTGCAAATTGAATTAAAGTTAATTCAGTCGCTTTCACTTAAACCTGCACCTATTCTTAAACATTGTTATTATGACTCCAATTTTGCTGAAATTAAGCGCGGGCTGTCTGAAAGCGATTGGTTTTTGCTATTTTCTGGGTGTTCATTGGAGAAATGTATATTATTTTTTTATGAAATTTTAAATCGCTTGATAGATACGCATGTTCCAAAGCGCCCTCTGTGTATATCTCCTAATAAGCCACCCTGGTACACAAGGCCACTTAAGAGATTACTAAATGAAAAAAGAAAATACCATAAATTGTGGAAGACATATGGGAACCCCCTAGATTACGATAGTTATAGATGTTTGAGAAAAAGAGTTGCTAAATTGGAATCAATTTGTTATAGAAATTACATAAATTCCACAGAAAATAAAATCAAGACTAATCCTAATTTCTTCTGGTCCTATATAAAGTCAATTAGCGCTAAGAGTGGTTTACCACAAATAATGTATTACAAAGGTACATCGGTTGAAAATGGCAACCAGATATGTGACATGTTTAATGAGCACTTTCACTCAGTATTTGAAAAACCTGGAAATAACTCCATCGATTTCAATAATCTTCCACAGTTTAATAATACTATTATTGAGATGGATACTATATTTGTAACAAAAGAACTTGTTCATAAGTACCTTCAATCAATCGATGTTACTAAAGGAGCTGGTCCTGATTGTATTCATCCAATTATCATAAACAGATGTTCCCATGAATTATCCGTTCCTATCACTTTGCTATTTGAGAAGTCTCTTAAAGAAGGTCGTGTTCCCTCCATTTGGAAGCGTGCACTGATTACTCCGATACCTAAGGGAGATATTAGCGTTCACATTGAGAAATATCGGCCCATTTCAAAATTATGCCATTTTGGCAAGATATTAGAGAAAATTGTTACCGATCAGTTATCTGCCTCTTTGCGTCGTCATATTAATATGGATCAGCATGGTTTTCTAAAAGGTCGAAGTGTAGAGACTAATCTTCTATCATATACGGAGATTATTCTTGAAGCGTTAGACAATAATTACCAAGTGGACGCCGTGTACACTGATTTTGCCAAAGCATTTGACAAAATTTGTCACGAACGCCTACTTATGAAACTTTGGCAGCTAGGTATACACGGTGATCTTTTTCGTTGGATAAAGTCATATATTGAAAACCGGTCGCAGGCTGTCGCAGTGGGTGGATATGTCTCTCAATACAAACCCATTACTTCAGGTGTTCCGCAGGGCTCTCATTTAGGACCGCTCTTATTTATATTGTATCTTAATGACGTCACAGATAACATAAACTGTTCAAATTTTTTATTATATGCCGATGATACCAAAATTTTTAAGATTATTCGAGACATGGATGACTGTGGTGCATTACAGAGAGATTTGAGTAATTTCGAGACATTTTGCAACCTAAATAACCTATTTTTAAACACTGACAAATGTTCCGTTATAAGTTTTAGCAGAAAAAGAGACCCAATATTATTTAAATACACCCTAGATCAAAAGGATTTGGTCCGTGTTAGTCAAATTCGAGACCTTGGTGTAATCATGGATTCCAAAATGACTTTTGTACCTCATATAGATAGTATTATAGGTAAAGCTTTTAAACAATTAGGTTTCATTCTTCGTGTAGCAAAACCCTTTAAGAATGTGTTAACGTATAAAGTACTGTTTAATAGTTATGTTCGCAGTTGTCTTGAGTTTGCTAGTTCTGTTTGGAGTCCACATTTTAATATCCATGTTAATAAAATAGAAAGAGTTCAAAAAAAGTTTGTGAGGGCTCTCGATTATCGTACCGGTCAAGAATATCTAAATTATGTGACGTCACTAAAAAGGTATAATATGTACTCTTTAAGTTGTCGTCGAGACTGCTTAGATGTATCTATAATTTTTAAACTTATAAATAACATTACCGATGCCCCTCATTTATTACACTCATTGTCCTTTAGAGTGCCTAAACGTCGTGAGCGGAGTTGCCGGAGTAAGCCTCTCTTTGTCATACCCCGTAGTCGAACAAATTACGCAAAAAATGCTTTTATCAGACGTGCTTGCAGGTTGTATAATGATAGATTAGTCAATGTAGATTTATTTAGTGGATCCATTGATCGCTTCAAAAGATTAGCTTTGGAGTATCTTTCTGAAAAATTGTATTAATAATCCTTAACTAAAATAAAAAAAAAAAAATATAAAAAAAAAAAAAAAGAATAAAAGAAAAATATTAATTGTGAATGTATTTTTGTCTATTTTTGATGTATAGGTAGGTTATTATTGTATAAAGCTGGATTTATGGCATTAGTTGGAACTTGTATGGTGAATTGTTCGGAATAGCAGTTTGTAAGTAATTATCAGTTTGAATATTGTACCTATTCTTGATGTAATTAATTTAGGAAACTGTAGGTCTATTAATCAGTAAAGGTTTTTGTGTCAATATAGTTATAAGTGACTGTTTGTTTCTGTTCAAATAAAATAAAATAAAAATAAAATAAATCTCGCAATAGTTACATTCCGATGATATCATACATTTGTAAGTTTTGTTATTCTAAAATTTGCTCACACCATTGTTGTAGTTTGCTTTAAATACAAAGTCTATTGAACATTTCGGCTTTCATTTAACCTGCGCTTACCAGTGGTAAAATCAACCCCGTCTATGGTCATTCGGAGCCGGTTGACAAAAAGCGCAGTTTTTGGTAGCTCTTCGGTGGTGATATCGGTATCACCCGCCTTATAGTACTGGTTAGTGGATCGCTAGCCAGATCAATAGTCCTACAGCGGACGTCTAGCTGACGTTGTGCGCTGGTGGACTAAGTGACGACGGTGCCAGGGCCTGATTAACAAGTAATCAGAAGGCGCCATCTGACGGTGAGGAAAGAGCTACAATTGGATTGCTGAGTATTCTGAAACATACTACAACACTCGACGACATATACAGCCAAGCAGTTTCGCAGCGCGCCACCAGAGGGCGCTACGGCAAGTTATTGATATTGTTGTGTTTGTGCAAAGGTGACCCAAGAAAAACTGTGAGTACATTTTAAACCTTATTTCTTCAAGTGCAGCAACTTTAAAAAATTAGAGACTGTGAATTTTATTTGTATCTTTGTGTATTTTTCTCTTGTAATTTCAACCTTAATGTTTAGGCTTTATTAACTTGTAATTTTAACCTGGGTGTTGGACTTGTAATAGTTTAAGGCAATTCTCTGTTGAGACGGGGAACCTATGCCCAATTTTACTCCGGTTTGAGTCCAAACACTTAGAAAACTTTGAATAATTTTTGTGTCAATTTGGTTTACAAGTCTGTTCGATAATAGGGTCAATTAGTTGTTGTGTACCTAAATACTTGACTCTGAAATTAATAAAATTACTTCATATTGTTAGTTTTAGGTAAATGTTCTGATTATCTTTTGAAATTATTTATAGGCCTTTTATCTGTTGAGTTTACTTGTGTTTCTGTGTACTTAGTTTTTATTTTCATTTTAAAATGGAATTATTTGAGGCTGTTCAACAGGACACAAGTGGCCAAATATCAAGGGCTATTATTAACTTTAAAAAGTCCCCTAAGGACCGCATTACTCTTTCCTATTTAGAAGCGCGATTAGAAAACATCGAAAAGTTATGGGAAAAGTTTTGCGGAAATAACGAAAATACAATTAAACAGGTCAAAGATATAAAATTGTATCAGAACTCTCACTATTGTCAACGGGAGGTCTATAGTGATGTGCAAGAACAGTATATAGATCATAAGGCCGAACTTAAAGAAAAGATTAGAAGTTTTCATGCAGCATGCTCGGTGTCTCAGTCAGCAGTGGAGTCTGATAACAAGGGGCATAAGACAAAGACTAGAGTTAAGTTACCGGAAATTAAAATCCCAACTTTTTCGGGTAACTACTCGGAATGGCACACTTTTAGGGATTTATTTTTAGGGTTGGTACACAACGACAAACTTTTGGACAATTCTCAAAAATTTTACTATCTAAAGGGTCACTTATCGGGCGAAGCAGAGCAATTGCTTCGCAACACTAAAGTCACTGGGGATAGTTACGAAGTTGCTTGGGCTAAATTAAATGACACCTTTAATAATAAAAAGTTTTTAGCCAAAGAGGTTATGAAAAGGTTAATGAACCAAAAGGCATTATTACACGAATCTGCGTCGGGAATTAAGTCTCTTTTAAATACAACCATTGATTGCTTAGAATCAATAAAAAATTTGGGGGTTGATATTTCATCATGGGATTTAATTATTATATACTTAGTAAGTGAAAGACTGGACCGAGACACTAGGAAGGCCTGGGAACTGAGGGTCTCGGAGGGACCCAATGAGGAGCTTCCTACGTTTACTGAGTTCTCAAGGTTTCTGACGGGTCGCTTCCGAGGGCTTGAAGGCTTCGACAGTAAGTCTGACGGACACAGAAAGTCTCAAAAGAATGTTCAATCTTTTCACTCTATTAAGGACAAAGCGCTTAAAACAGGGTCGTGTCTATATTGTTCTGCTAGCCACAAAATAGGGACGTGTAAAGAATTTATTAACGAATCTGTAACTAAACGTCGCCAGTTTGTACAGGAACACAACTTGTGTTTTATTTGTCTCAACACCAATCATTCTGCGAGGTTGTGTAAGACTGCAATAAGGTGTGCAGTGTGTGGTCGTCGGCATAATACTTGTTTGCATCAGGATGCGAGTGTTACCGGATCCTTTAGTAAGGACGCTAACATTTCGATAGGGGAGACATCAACCTCGACAGCGGCTAAAGTGAAGGATAAAGAATCTTCGGCGTCAGCGAGTGATTCTAGTAAGTCAGTAGTCTCATGTCTTTCTACAGGGAACATTCGGCAAACTGTGTTGTTGACAACAGCTTTGGTTAAGGCCGAGTCAAAAGACGGGACTTTTCGGGTGGTTAGAGCCTTACTGGATCAAGGGTCGCAAGGTTCCTTTATAACAGAAGCAATGGTCCAATATTTAGGTCTGAAGAGGGTTGCGACAAAAGCCACTGTAATGGGTGTAGGGAGTGACAAAAGTGTCACGTCTAAATATACAGTTACCGTAAAGGTGAGGTCCAGGTTTAATGCTAACCATCAAATTACGGTTAACGCCTACGTGTTGAAGTCGGTCACGACCCTTCTCCCGGTTACGAAAGTAACCAGGGTAGAATGGGTAGACTTGACCGAACAAAACCTGGCTGACCCCGAGTACTACAGGCCTAACAAAATTGATATTTTGTTAGGTGCTGAGGTCTATAGTCAGGTACTCTACGCGGGTATTAAGCGTAATCTTAGTGGTACCCTGTTAGCGCAGGAAACCGCTATTGGATGGATATTATCGGGGGTATCTGAGGTAGAGAATGCGTCTGATACTTACTCACATATTAGTGTGATGCATGCTTGTGTTTCAGCGGATGACCTGTTAAGGAGGTTCTGGGAACTGGAGAACGAATCGTCTGAAACGACAAAAATGCTCACAGATGATGAGTTAAAATGTGAACAGTTGTTTGCAACTACTACTACGCGAAACGAGGATGGTCGGTACGTTGTTCGGTTGCCACTTCGTGATGCAGCCCTGATCAGACAGTTTGGAGATTCAGAGGCGATAGCTGAAAAACGACTAAAAGGTTTAGAATTCAAATTAAATAAAAACACTTCACTAAAAGAAGAATATTGTAAAGTAATTAATGAGTATTTGGATTTAAATCATATGAAAAGGGTAACAGACGATCAAAGAAACAATCAGTCAGCTATCTACTTACCTCACCATGCTGTCGTCAGGGAGGATAAGGTCACGAGCAGGGTACGGGTCGTCTTCGATGCGTCCTGTAAAGGATCAAATGGGTTATCACTGAACGATAATTTGTTAGTTGGGCCAACGCTACAAAGTGACCTCCGTCATATTATTATGCGTTGGAGAATAAATCCCATATGTCTTGTTGCTGATATAGAAAAGATGTACCGACAGGTACTAGTTGATAGGAGAGATTCAATTCTACAGCGTATTCTTTGGAGAAATAGCCCGAATGAACCAATCTGTGAATATGAATTGATCACAGCTACTTTCGGCACAGCTTCAGCGCCTTTCCTAGCAGTGCGAGTTCTTCATCAAATAGCCTATGACGAATGTCAGGATCATCCTAAAGCAGCGAAAAGCATTTTAAATGACTTTTATATGGATGACTATATGTCAGGGGCTGATGATATAGATCAAGCATATGAGATGTACAAAATAATATATACAGTCCTATCGAAGGGGGGATTTAAATTACAGAAATTTAATAGTAACAATAAAGAATTAGTCGATAAAATAAATAAAGGTACAATTATTATGGATAAGAATAAGGAACTAAAATTGAATACAGATAATATAACTAAAATACTTGGACTTACCTGGGACTCTGGGGCTGATGTTTTTAAGTACTCCATAAAACTTCCTACAATAGCTGCACCTATAACAAAAAGAAAAATTATATCTGATATTTCCAAGCTTTTTGATCCGTTGGGTTGGCTAGCTCCTAGCATAATCACAGCAAAGATTTTAATACAAAAGCTCTGGTTAGCAGGTATAAGCTGGGACGAGGAGGTTCCTCATAGTCTGGTTAATGAATGGTTTACTTACCGTGAGGACTTACCTTCAATGGCTGATATTAAAATCCCTCGGTGGTGCAACACTAGTTCCGACAGTCGAGAAATACAGCTGCACGGGTTTTCTGATGCCTCTAAGCTAGCATATGCCGCTGTAATATACTTAAGAGTCATAGACAGTACGGGTACTATACATGTGGCCTTGGTTGCATCAAAAACCAAAGTTTCGCCTGTAAAGCAGGTGTCAATACCGCGACTCGAGCTGTGTGGAGCTGTTTTGTTGGCCAAACTTATGAGAGAAGAAGCTACAGTTCTGAAAATAGAGTCAACAAATTTACACGCGTGGACTGACTCGGAAGTGGTTTTGGCCTGGCTCAACAGCCATCCGAGTCGGTGGAAGACGTTCGTGGCCAACCGCGTATCAGAAATATTGAATACGCTCGATACTCAACATTGGTCACACGTCTCCTCCAAACAGAACCCTGCAGATTGCGCTTCACGTGGTGTCGCTCCGAGTGAACTCTGTAACACCTCAATGTGGTTCAAGGGCCCCGAATTCTTACGTGAATCGGTAATAAATTACAAAAAACCAAAACATTTAGGTACTCAACTGGAAGAGGTTAAAGTTCATACTGGCATTGTTGAGAGCTCGTTTTGGGACAGGTATTCATCTCTTCAGAAATTGATACGAGTAGTGGCGTACTGTAGAAGATTTTTAAATTACACAAGGCCTTTTTTTTTTTTTTTTTTTTTTTTTTAACGTGAGGGAAAATCCTCGTAGGATGCTATGCCGGACTCTTACCGACTAAAAAACCTCACGTAACGCCCAACAGCCTATGGTTGAGAGCCCCGGGTAAGCCCTCAGGAAGGATGTCCCGTGACTCCCAACAGGCTTACGGCCGCCAATGCGGCCTCGCCCAGGGGGTGGTTCGGGTGCAATCCCGCGTCTATGGGGGATTTCGGGTGTGACCCCGCTTCTAAGGGGGGGCGTGCGTGAGTGCTCACGTCACGCTGCCGTCATGGGCCTGCTTCTGTAAGGACGGTGAGCGGCCCTCTCACCGTCCTCAGACCCCCGGTCATGGAGGCCGATAGTCCTCGGCGAAGACACGTCGGCGGCGCCCAGGGCGCCGACTGCGGAACTCGGGTGGGAGAGTCCTCTCCGGCACCCGGCCCGCCGCCTCCTTCGCGAGCATGACCTGCTCGCAGAAAGAGGCGGCGCAGTCCCACTTACTCCCGCTGGAGAGCATGGCTCGCACCATGGCCTCAAGCGAGAGAGTGTCCACGCCCAGACCCACTACGAGGACCTGTCGCTGTTGTGCCCACGCCGTGCACTCCACCAGCGTGTGGAGCGCCGTGTCATCGCTGCGGTCCTCGCAGTGCTGACATTCGGCCGTGGTTTCCCGGTGTTTTCGCCACAGATACCTACCGAAGCTACCGTGCCCGGCAAGCATCTGTGTCAACCGGTAGGAGAGAGCACCGTGTCTTCTCTCCAGCCACTCGTCCATGACCGGTCTGACGGCCGCGATTGTGGCGAATCCCCCCTTTGGTTGCTCAAGTCGCATCTTCCATGTCTCCAGGGTTTCCTGGTGGAGCAGGGTCCGCTGGGCCTCGATTTCTCGAGACGCAGGCCTTTGGCCCCGCTCCAGCGCCTCCTTGCGCCATCTGAACAGTGACGCAAGGGCTCTCGCTTCCAGGTCCCATGGAGGGGTCCCGGCTAGGAGACATGCCGCCTCACCGGAGATCGTGCGGTATCCTCTTATCACCCTGACGGCCATCACTCTCTGCGGGCTCATCAGTCTAGCCTCATTTCTGGCCGTCAGGGTCTCCGCCCATACGGGAGCCCCGTACAGGGCCATGCTTCGCACGATCCCAAGGTACAGCCTCCTGTTGTTGGGTCCCCTGATGTTGGGCATCAGCCGCGCGAGTGCGGCCGATGCTCCCCTCAGTTTTGGGACCAAACTTCGGAAATGATGTCCGAAGTTCCACCGGCCATCGAGTACGAGCCCCAGATACTTCATCGAGGGCTCGATGCCGATGCTGACGCCCCCCACCTGTAGGCTGGATCCCGCAGGTGGCCCCATCCGAGGTCCGTGGAAGCACAGAGCCTCGGATTTGTGGAGGGCGACCTCAAGACCCAGCCGCCGAATCCGACCCACGACCTGAGCAACCCCTGCCGTGGCCTTAAGTGCTGCGGCACGGTGCGTTGCTCCCCGCGCCGTAACGAGGGTGTCGTCGGCGTAACATGTTACGCCGACCCCTCTGAGCAACGGACCACGCAGCACCCAGTCGTAACCGATGTTCCACAGGAGCGGCCCTAAAACCGATCCCTGTGGAACACCGCACGACACATCTCGTCGACCCGGCCCTAGCCAGCTCGGGTAAGTTATGGCTCTCTCGGAGAGATAAGCCCCGACAATTCGACGGAGGTAGGGAGGCACTCCATGATAGATAAGCGCCTCCCTGACGCAGCTCCAGGGCAAGGTGTTGAATGCGTTGGCGATGTCGAGAGACACCGCCACCACCACCTCACCCTGTGAGACTGCTTCCTCCGTCAGGCCTCTAATGCGCATGATCGCGTCCACGGTGGAGCGTCCCTGACGGAAGCCAAACTGGCTATCCGCCAGATCAGGCCCCACGCGTGTGAGGTGCCCGACGAGGCGTTGTGCAATAATGCGCTCAAAGAGCTTGCACACCTCGTCGAGCAACACGATCGGCCGGTACCCTGATGGGGAATTTGCCGGCCGCCCCGCCTTTCGAATCAAGACCAGTTTCCCTGTCTTCCAGACCTTGGGAAACTGGCCTTTTTCGAGGCATGCGCTATAAAGACCCATAAGTCGAGGCCCAAGCTCCTCGAGAGCCAGGACCCATGCACGGCCTGGAATGCCGTCGGGTCCAGGGGCGGTGTTTCTACGGGATTTAAGCCGCAGGACAGCCGCCCCTAACTCACCCTCGGTGACTACGGGCACGTCGTTCTCGCTGTCTTCCGCGTTGGGCGCCTGAGACGGAACCATGCGCGGAGGAACGTGTTCCTCCGCTCTCGACGGGAACAAGGAGTCCAGGACCCCCTCCAGCCGCTCCGGCTGGAGACTCTGGGTTAGTGGGGGCGCCTTAGGGCGTAATTTGCCTCTTACCATGAGGTACGGGCGCCCCCACGGGTTCCGCTCCAGAGTCTCCATCAGCTCTTCGCGGCCCAATTTTTTGGATCGCTTGATGGCGGTCTGGAGGGCCCTCTTGGCCTCCTTGTACCCATCGTAGAGCTCCGTCTCTCGGGCTGCCGCATCGTCTGGGCGGCGACGCCTTCGGCGAAACCTGGTGTACCGGCGGCGCGCGGTAACGCAATCCACGCGCAACTGCGCGATTTCCGGCGTCCACCAGTACACCTGTTTCCTCGCCGGTCTGGGCCTAGCCCTGGGCATCGCCGCATCGCAGATGTGCGACATGGCTCTCCCGAACCACTCCACCTCGGTATCAACATCGGCAGGCCTGTCCGCTGACGGAATCCAGGCCTGCACGATGGCCGCCTCCAGGAGAGCCTCCCGATCAAGGCGATGAAGTGCCCAACGCGGTTCCGGGGGATTCGCAATTGCTGGCGGCAGGTTTGGTGGAGGGGAGACGTCGAACCGAATATATCGGTGATCTGACAACGTCTCCTCCTCCTCCACCACGCGCCATCCCTGGATTTACACAAGGCCTACAAGTAACAATGTTCCTCAACTTCGAGACCATTACTTGTCAAAGGTAGAATTGGATGAGGCGATGAAGATCTGTATCAAAAGATGCCAGGTGGAATATTTGCAGGAGGAAATTTCGGAACTGAAAAAATCTGGTAACAATTCGAACGCAAAAGGGAAGCATAAATCTTTAAATTTGTTCCTAGATCATGAAGAAGTAGTCAGAGTCGGTGGGCGGTTGGAAATGTCCGAATTGAATTTCAATCGTAAACATCCAATATTTTTGCCGAAAGATTGTTTTCTTACAAAGCTATTAATTGAAAATGCGCATACAAAAACGATGCATGGGGGACCACAAGCTATGATCACATTCTTAAGGTCAATGTACTGGATAGTGGGAGTCAAGGTTCTAGTCAAGGCATGTTATAGAAAATGTGTTACTTGCATAAGATACTCTGCTAAGACTAGAAACCAACTGATGGGCCAACTTCCCTCCGCACGCGTTACACCTAACAAGGTATTCTTGAACAGTGGTGTTGATTACGCCGGTCCTATCAACATCAGAGTATCTCCGGGACGCGGTAACAAATCCTACAAGGGTTACATCGCCTTGTTTGTATGTATGTCTACTCGGGCCATTCACTTGGAAGCTGTGAGTGATATGACGACGAAGGGTTTCTTGGCTGCTTTTAAGAGATTTGTTGCCAGACGGGGTCACTGTGCTCGACTTTATAGTGACAATGGCACAAATTTCGTGGGAGCCGCACGAGAGTTAACTGAGTTATTTAATAAAGAAAATTCTAACTTCATACCTGAACTTAGTGAAAGTCTAGCAAATAATGGTACTCAGTGGACCTTCATTACAGCCCATGCTCCGAACCAGGGTGGATTATGGGAATCAGGCTTGAAGTCTACCAAGAAAATTCTAAAACGGGTTGTCGGTAACTCTACGTTAACTTTTGAAGAGCTAACCACAGTGTTAGCACAAATAGAGGCATGTTTGAACTCAAGACCGCTCTCTTTTATTGAGGATCAAAAGGAATTGACAGTGTTGACTCCAGGCCATTTCTTGGTTGGAGAACCTTTGGTCCTTGTACCCGACGATAATTTTGAAGCAGCTAACGTTTCCGTTTTAAGACGTTGGCAGCTCACTCAAAAAATGACCCAAGATTTTTGGCGAACTTGGTCGCAAGACTACTTGAACCAGTTTTTGCAACGTCATAAATGGACTTTACACACTCCAGAGCCTGATATTGGTGATGTAGCATTAATTAAGGAGGATGATCTACCTCCGGGTCGATGGTTGTTGGGGCGGATAGAACGCAAGCACCCTGGTCCTGATGGCATAACGCGCGTGGTAACATTGCGTACCAAATCTTCTTTAATAAAGAGACCAGTCTCTAAAGTGTGTGTCCTTCCAGTAGCTAATTGAACTTTTGCTAACTACACTCGAGAGCAATGAATCCGGGTCACTTAAAGAATCCTAAAAATCTCGGAAACTAAAAATGCTTGGTTAATGCAATAAATTGTATTTAATAGACAATGTAATACTCCTTAAATGAAGGTATTAAAACTTCTTAGTTATTGTAAAGTTACATCATAAAAAAATCAAATTTGAAAAAGGGCCACTTTCGAAGATGGAACTACGAAATTACAGCATTTGGTGTTGCTTTTGTTTGTAATCTGTCATTTATGTGGGTACATAAACCATGTTGATAGTGCTCTATATTCATTAATCAAGCTGAAATTATGTCGCTTACGCCTGAAGAATGCACCAGAATACTTACAATGCTGGAAACCGGCCGGAGTCAGCGCGATACAGCCAGGACTGTCGGTGTGTCGCTGTCAACAGTACAAAGAGTTCTCCGACGTTACGAAGAAACTGGTTCTAACCTACGCAGACCAGGAACGGGCAGAACCAGGTGTACCACAGCACGAGAAGACCGATACTTGGTGAACACCATGCTTCGAAATCGCTTTCTCACAGGAACTGAACTCACCAATCAGTTTCGACGCCTCGGAGGAAGTAACCCAAGTGCATGGACAGTAAGACGTCGCGACGTCTTACTGTCCATGCACTTGGGTTACTTCCGCGTCGGCTTGCTGAATCTAACTTAAAACCCCTTAGACCTGCAAACGGCCCTAAACTGGAGCGTGGGCATCGTATTTCGAGACTAAGGTATGCCCAGAGCCACGTAAATTGGAGTATTGAAGATTGGTCAAAAGTTATGTTCTCCGACGAATCAAAATTTATGCTCTACAAGCACGATGGAAGACACAGAGTGTATCGAAGACCAGGGGAAAGATTCAAGCAAGCATGCATCGAAGAAAAAGTAGCCTACGGTGGTGGGTCTGTACTTGTGTGGGCCGGAATTTCTTCTGAAAGTCGCACAGAGCTGGTGATCATAGAAAACGGCTCTTTAACTAGCGTAAGATATGTGGAAGAAATCCTCAATGATCACGTTGGTCCATTTATGGTCAATTTAGGTAAGGATGCTATATTTATGCATGACAATGCCCGACCTCATACAGGTAGGATTGTGAATGACTACCTTCAAGAGATGAACATTACTCGTATGGAGTGGCCAGCGCGCATCCCGGATATCAACCCGATCGAGCATGCTTGGGACGAGCTAGGCAGATGCGTAAAACAACGAAACCCTCCCCCAATCACGCTTCGTGAGCTCAAAATTGCTCTCACAGAGGAATGGGAGAATATTCCCCAAAATCGTATAAGGAACTTGGTGTACAGCATGCCAAACCGCGTAAACGCAGTAATGGAAGCACGAGGAGGCAATACGAAGTATTAAAATTCAAGAAAATCGTAATAAAGTTCAAAAATTTCATGTTTCCTATTTTTGTTTTAAGGAGAGATCAGCAGTTTTTTCTTTATGTAATTTTGTGTTAATAAAATGTATGGTGACTCATATTTTTTTTACTTTCATTTAAGGAGTATTACATTGTCTATTAAATACAATTTATTGCATTAACCTATCATTTTTTCCGAGATTTTTAACATTCTTTAAGTGACCCGGATTCATTGCTCTCGAGTGTATTTTCTTTTCTTTGGGTTCATTTCTTAAATTTAGGTAGATATAAGAACTTGTGTGTGATATACGAAAGTAAACTTTAGTTTAGTAAATAAAGTGTTTTTGGAACGTCAATCTAATGATTTTTAGGTGATATTTGAAGCCTTCGGGTTAATGTGAAGTATTATGATATTATGGTTTTCTGTGCAATTTGTAACCTACCACCAATCATTTGTATCTTGAACATGTATGATGGTGGGCGGTATTCATTAGTTATAATATTTTTATATTAAGGAC
Organism: Miltochrista miniata; assembly: GCA_933228765.1. NCBI lineage: Eukaryota > Metazoa > Arthropoda > Insecta > Lepidoptera > Erebidae > Miltochrista > Miltochrista miniata. The sequence continues at coordinate 41,989,770 of OW121750.1, read as the reverse complement.
ATATTGGCATATTGTCCTTGGTGGGCGGTATGTTTAGGGTTTAAGTCTATTTACACAAAAGTTTACCGCGCCACCGATAGATGGCGCTGTGCAAGAAATTAAATCTCGCAGAATAAGATCCTTAATAGCAACACTAACGTATGGTGTAATAATATAGGGTGTGGTTATTTTTTCAAAATCAATGGGTTCGATTCCTAGCTAGGATTATTGGTTTTTCAAAAATCTAATGATGGGGTTTTAAGTTTTATCAAAATCGGGCTCGTGACTCCTTTCAGCATTTTTCGCTATTCCTTATAGTTTCGGATTTGGCCATCCAATCCCTTTTGAAAAATTCACCCTGTATATTGATGTTGAATAATTTACGGCCCGTGAACTAATAACTTATGAATACTTGATGGCATGTAGAACCAGGGTGGCAGAGCTTAACATAGAATTGTACCCTTGGTACTTCATGCTACAAGTATTCATAAGTTATTTTATTAGTTCCTAATTCTAGAAGTTTCTGAAATTGAATACATAGATACTGATGAATAATTAGGCTCTGCCACAAGCAGAAGAAGATTCAGAAACGGAAGCTTCTGATTATGATTTTATTTGTCTATATTTTTCTAATTTTGTTTGATTATTTAATGTACATACATGTTAATTGAATCGTTTCTGTTCCAGATGTTTATTTATTTTAAGCTAATATTTTACCAAGTTTTATTTTATAAGTATTTTTTTGTATTTTTATGACTATGATACATGTTTTATATAACGTGTTATTGTTTTATTTGATTAATACATTATTTTCTTCAAATCATAATGGAAAATTACTATACAATACATAAATTTTGCTAAAAAAGTAGGATAACCTTATAGTCGCCTGCTTATAAGTATCTCTCAAAAACTCCCGATAGTCATATTATTTTTGATGTGGGTAGGACAGTACTAAGCTAAAATGTAGTTTATCAATAATTATAACTGTAAAAATAACGAACTAGACATATTTTCTTAAAGAAAATGAGAAAAATGATATTTTATCATGTAGCTCCCAGAGGGGTGCCTAGGGGTACCTAAAATGTTTGGCAGATATTTTGCTAACAACCCATTAAAAGACACTATAAGCGTTAAAATCAGAAAACACGAGAAAATCGCAAGCTATCCCTTTTTTAACGTGCTTTTCCATACATTGAAATCAGTTTTTGTCGAATATTTTTTAAAATTGAAGTCTAATCAAAATTGTGTAATATTGTTTTCGACTACAATTATTAAGATAAAAACATTGGCATCATTAGTTTTTTTTAAATCGGTAAATGTGTTTCAAGATTCCTATGTCCGCCGATTTGTATGAATCGATCCACTGTGCGCCGAGGCGCGCCACGTACAGTGACTGTACTCACCCGGGCCCAGAAGAGCGCGGAGCGGTCGCGCGGGTGCGGCGCGGCGGGGGCGCACGGCAGCGCCAGGGCGGCGCCGAGGCGCGACACGTACAGTGGCTGTACTCACCCGGGCCCAGGAGAGCGCGGGACGGTCGCGCGGGTGAGGCGCGGCGGGGGCGCACGGCAGCGCCAGGGTGGCGCCGAGGCGCGCCACGTACAGCGGCTGCGGGCGCGCCGCTAGCGCTGGCGGTCGCGCCACGCGCACGCGCACGCCGGGCGACGGGCCCGCCGACCCCAGTGCGTTGTACGGCGTGCACGAGTACTCGCCCTCGTGCGACTCGTCCACCTGGCGTTACAAACGACTCGTCTCACTAAATTACATCGCTGTCACTGCTGCGACTAGTGAACGCGACTTCTTCTAAGTAAGTAATACCTGATTGAACAGCAGACTACCGTTCCTGCTGTAAAACACGCCGGGCACGTTGTACGGGTCGAACAGGAAGCCGTCCTTCTCCCAGCGCAGGTTGGTGAGCGGCGGGTTCGCGCTGAAGTGGCAGTCCAGGCTGGCCGGCTTGCCGTACGGCAGGTGGCGCTCCCGCGGCGCGTACACCACCTTCGCTTTGTCTAGAACGTGACCAATAACGTCTATTATGACCCAGGTGCTCAGCTGCTAGGACTGAGGATATTGATGTTCCCTACTACTTCGTTTACGTCACTTAAGGTGTATGAAAGAAGAGGTATAAGTAGCGTGTGAAACTGCCCTGTTTGCTTAATCATAAAAGACCATAAAGATTAAGTCTATTCTAAAACAATTCAGTCCGCGCCGAAGGCACCAACACGCCAGTTTGTGTGTGATGGTTAGGCTTCATGCTTTTTGCAGGTAAATGCCGGAGTACGACAGGGATCGGTATTGTCCCCAACTATCTTTCTTCTGCATATCAAAACGCGCTGTGGACTATCGTGTCGATAGGACGTGTTTAACGTTGTGCTTTAAAAATTCTTGGATCGTCAACCTTTTTTGCTATTGTTTATTATCGAGTAATCGAGGTAACAATGAATAAATGTGCATTGTGTGAATCGTCTTTCACGGATGGCGTTCAATGTTCTGCCTGCGAGCATCAATTTGATTTTGGCTGTGCGGGTATATCCGAAGGTGGATGGAGAAAGCTGGGAGTTGAGCGCAGATCGGCTTGGAGGTGCTCATCCTGCCGAGGATCTTCACCTGCGATGGTAAATATAAAGGAAAAAGTTTCATTGGAAAGTCTTCTCCGGGAGATACGTGACATAAAACTCAAACTCACTGACATTCCTACGCTGTTGGAGGACATCAGGTGCATCAAGAGTGAAATTAAAGATCTTAAAGATTCGTGTGAATTTTCTGGAGCGAGGCTTGAGGAGTATACGACCAGACTGATCGCCGTAGAGAATAAAGTGACAGACATTGAAGTTAAACAAGTTAGTTTGGAAGAATCAATACTCGATATGCAGAATTTGGTCTTCAATGGCGAGCAGCGTTCACGACTCAATAATATTGAGGTTAAGGGGATACCCCAAAAAAAGGACGAGGATCTGTTTGGTATTGTGGAAAAACTATGCGGTAAAGTTGGCTATAGCTTCCCCAAGACTGCAATCAATTACATTTCACGTGTTCCAACTTTTAACCCTAAAGAAAAAAGCATCATTATTGGTTTCATCAATAGATATATAAAAGAAGATTTTATAGCGGCGGCACGAGCAGTTAAGGTGATCAAGGCAGAGGATCTCGGTTACCTAGACAGCCGAGGACGGATTTTTGTAAACGACCATCTTACTGCTGACACTAAACAATTATTAGATAAGCCAGACAATCCGCAAAAGAACATAACTATAGCTATGTATGGGTTAAATTTGGTAAAATTCATGTCAGAAAAAATGAAAACTCAAGATCTTTTATAATATCCAAGTTATCCGATTTAAACAAAATTGTATAAACAGTTTCCAAGTTATTATTGTACTGAAATGCTTTTTGAAATTGGTTAAATGTAGTAGTGCATGTTTTGATTTTATATTTATTCTAAATTTAATTCCTAGTATAATGCTGATGCTTTGTATGATACTTTGGAAAAGGTTTTGTGGCCCTGACATGATGCGCGTGGGGAGATACCGCTATTGTTCTCAAACTGCAGTCTTTTGTATAGCTTGTTGTGCTATTTACATTAGAAAACAAAGTGCTGACTATATAACTGTCTCTCTTGCTCCAATGCATTTGCCTATAACCACTGTAAGCGGGATGCGTCACCTAAATTGTATCAATAGTTTTAGTTATTTTGATTGCAAGAATAGTTTAGACAAAAAAATTTTGCTATACCTACATAGCGTTGAAATGTTGGTATTGTATACGGTTATAAAATTTCGTTTATGGGCTATTAGTGACGCTATTTTTGTATCTAATATGATGTTAATTTTATTTTACAGTAATGTCTATGTCTAATTTAAGGGTGTACTATCAAAATGTTCGTGGATTACGTACTAAAACCAGTCAGTTCTATCGCAATTTGTGTCTTTCAAACTATGATATAATACTAATAACGGAATCTTGGTTGTTGCCTGGTATTAGTGACTCGGAGTTGTTTGACGATCGGTATGTAGTGTGGAGACGGGACAGAGATTATCAGTTGACCGAACAAACTCGTGGCGGGGGAGTACTTGTAGCCGTACGTAAGGAATTATGTGTTACGGCTCAGCCGAAGTTTCATAGTACAGCGGAGGATATGTGGCTAACTTTGCCGATGAAGCAATGTGGTGTTAGATCATCATTTAATCATAATTTAAGTATCGGTCTGCTATACTTATGTACTCAAAACTTGGGTTTATCTTTCTCAAATCAATTGAATAACTTTCTTACAAAGCTGGAGGGAATTGTAGTTAATAAGCCGCATGACAAATATTTAATAGTCGGTGACTTTAATATGAGCGACATTAAGTGGTCAACATTTAGTAGTAATGGCGAAACGTACATGATACCAGGCAATGTAAACTCAGTTAACGAATGTTCTTTAATTGATTCCTTATCTTTGCTTAATTTGCGACAATTTAATGGCGTATTAAATAAGTTTGGTAGGATTTGGACCTAGTGCTGTCTAATGATTTGGTGTCTGTAGATAACTGTGAGGAACCTTTAGTGCCTGTTGATCCAAATCACGGAGCGTTACTTATTAATTTGAAATTTATGCCAATATCGTACTTGAAACCAGAACCCCGCATTAAGAAACTTTTTGCTAGATGCGATTACATGAGTATGAAGAGGGATATGTCTGACGTCAACTGGGAAAATGAATTTAAGTCAAAATCAATTGATAAGGCGTTGGCCTGTTTTTACTCACGTGTTAATAACTTGATTAATAAGCACGTTCCTACCAAATTACTAAACAATGTGCAGCACCCGGTATGGTATTCTCCTGCATTAAAGAAAATTATTAAGGAAAAATATAAATATTACAACAAATTTAGGCGTTATGGAAATTTATCTGATAGACATTGTTATGAGTTATTGAGAGAGCGAGTTAAAAAATTGGAAACAGAATGCTACCAAACTTATGTGAAAACAGTAGAAAATTCTGTTAAGAGTGACCCGAAACAGTTTTGGAAATTTGTAAAATCTAAAACTAACTCATCTAACATTCCAAGTTCTATTTGCTACGGCGAAATCACGGCCACCGGTTCTAAAGACATCTGTGGTCTATTTTCCGATTATTTTGAATCCACTTTCTTACACCCTACTGAGCCTAGAGATTATGACACATATATGCGTGCAGGGATTCTGTATCGGATATTAGTAGAATCACGGTAGATCAGAATCAGGTGACTAAATTACTTAAAGCCCTGGATTTAAATAAGTCGGCGGGGCCTGATCAGATACCTGCTATTTTATTGTTTAACTGCGCTGAGGCGATAGCCCTGCCAATTACCTTGTTGTTTAGACAGTCATTGACCGAGTGTGTGATGCCCTCAATGTGGAAGTCAGCTTTTGTAACACCTATTCATAAAAAAGGTGTGGTTACGGACATAACTAATTATAGACCGGTGTCAAAGTTGTGTATAATCGCAAAAGTCTTCGAAAAGATAATTCACACTCAGTTATATGCATCACTTAAAAACGTTATTAATTTGAATCAGCATGGATTTGTCAAGGGAAGGTCTACTATTTCAAACCTGGTTATTCTGGATGATTATATTACCAGTAATATGAGTCAGGGGAGGCAGGTTGATGTCGTTTACACTGATTACAGCAAGTGTTTTGACAGGATCGATCATTTTATTCTGGTTCGTAAGCTTGCTGACTTGGGAATAAGGGGAGACCTCTTAAGATGGTTTACGTCTTATATCTCTAACAGGTCACAAGCGGTCGCACTAAATAATTGTGTTTCCAGTTGGATCACGGTACCAAGTGGCGTACCACAAGGATCCCTTTTGGGTCCTTTATTGTTTGTAATCTTTGTGAACGACATTGACAAATGCTTCCGCTCATCCAATCTGCTTTGCTTCGCTGACAATATGAAGATATATGCGTCTATATCTTGCCAGGACGATGTTGAAGCCCTTCAGGCTGATTTAACGAATCTTGACAATTACTGCACTGAAAATAGAATAGATCTGAACCCCTTAAAATGCTCCGTGGTCACTTTTACTAGAAAACATAAGATTATTCCAACTGAATATTGTTTGAAAGGACAAAAGTTGGTCAAATGTGATAGGATTCGAGATCTCGGTGTTGTATATGACTCAAAACTTATCTTTGACGAACATATTGATAGCATAGCTAGGAAGGCATCTCGAGCTTTAGGTTTCGTTATGCGTACCTCAAAAAGTTTTAAAGAAGTTAAGACTATTAAAATATTGTATTGTACGTATGTTAGAAGTATATTGGAATATGGGTCAGAGGTCTGGAATCCTAGATATGATAAGTACATCGAGAGACTGGAAGGTATTCAGAGGAAGTTCATCAGATATTTATGCTATCGCACCAAAGTATCGTATAAGTCTGATGACTACCTTAAGCTGTGCGCCAAATTCCACCTCCTTCCATTAACACATCGACGGAAAATTGCGGACGTTATGTACGTGTTGAAAATTCTATGCAACCGAGTGGATAGTCCTGAACTTCTGACAAAGATTAGAGTTAATGCACCCGCTAAAGTTCTGCGTCATTATAAGCCCTTGTATGTACCAATAGTGACAACCAATTACCGACAGAATACCTTTTTGTGGAGAGCGTGTAATACGGTGAACGCGGAAAGCTTGCAGCATAAGTTTGACATTTTCAACGATAGCGTGGCATCAGTCAGAAGGTTGCTTAGTCGGGAGTTCTTTCAGAAGTATCTTATGTTAAATGATCAGTAATGGGAATGAAGGTTGTCTTTTATTTATTGAAAAAAAAAAACTAAAAAAAAAAAAAACAACACAAATATATACATATATATGTCTAAAACTACAAATTAAGATAAGTAAGTGTTAAGTGTTACATAATTTAATATGTTAAAATAAGTATCCACCTATATAATGTTAAGATAATTAAGTTAAGATAAGTACATGTTACGACAAATAGTAGAATATAGTCCACAGTATAATACAACTTATTCTGAATTGTATCAGTGAGGACCTATAATTGGCTGTGTGATACTAATTTAAATAGTTTATACATCTTTTTGTGGCTGTTGGTCCTCCGAATAAATAAATAAATCAATGACATGCTGTCCCTTGGGTGCATTCATTGCTATGCAGATGATAGTACTCTACATGGGAGCTATTCTGGCCGTCCAGCGGAGGGGCGAGGCGACGTGCAGGAGAAGAGAAGGCAACTCGTGGCGGACCTCGACCGGGACCTGGGTCACATTGCCCAATGGGGTTCAGACAACCTGGTCGAGTTCAATGCCAGAAAAACACAGGCGTGTGCGTTTACACCTTAGAAGTCCCCATTCCTACCCCTACCCTCTCTTCAGAGCATTACGTTTCCACTAAAGGACAACCTGGAGATCCTCGGTATAGACGTCCGGCGTGAGCTCAATAACAAAAACTACATTGGTTGTATTGGGTTGGCCTCGCGGAAACTAGGAGTCTTAAATAAGGTGAGACGGTATTTCACGCCACATCAGAGATGTTTACTGTACAAGACGCAAATTCGTCCCTGCGTCGAATACTGTTCTCACCTTTGGGATGACTCCGCAAGGTATTTACTAGACGCGCTTGACGCTATGCAGAGACGTGCTATCCGACTAATTGGTTGTCCTGAGGTGACGGGAGGCCTCGAATCGTGTTGGCGCAGCGAAGAACCATAGCGTCCTTGGCTGCCTTATATCGAATGTATCACGGCGAATGTTCTGAAGCCACCCTCTCCTTTCCGATCCCGAACAACACGTGCCAGCCAAAGATGCCACTCACACACAGTGGAGAGAATCTTCGCCAGAACTGAGCGTTTCAAAAGATCGTTGCTCTGTCGAACAATAAAAACATGGAACGACCTGCCCGCACACGTGTTTCCCTCATCTTACAATCCCGGGTTCTTCAAGAGGAGCGTGAAGAGGCACATCACAAGGCCGCCAACTTGAGGACCACTGTCAGAAGTGGCCCCCAAATGCTAGATGCGCCACGGCTTTCCATCAGGCTGGTGGCGACGTCAATTTGGCGAGCTAAATATATAAAAAAAAAAGTGTCATAACTTTTATATTTATAAACCGATTGACATGAAATAAAGACTAAATGTTAAGTGGAGCAAACTTCAACACAATAAAAAATAAAACCGGCCAAGTGCGAGTTGGACTCGCCCATAAAGGGTTTCGTTGCAGCAAGTAACATAATATAAAAGTTCTTATAGTTCGTTGTAACTTTGATTGATGTTTTAACACGTTCCCAGTGGTAGTGATTTTTCTAACCGAAAATTGCGGTTTACGGCGTATTAAAAAAAACTACCAACTCTATCTCGTTCGAAATAATTTTCGCTGGTAGTTTTTATGGCAATGTACATCATATATTCTTTTTAGATTTATCAGTCTCTTAGTTTAGAAGTTAGAGGGGGGGGGACACACATTTTTCCACTTTGGAAGTGTCTCTTGCGCAAACTATTCACTTTAGAAAAAAATGATGTTAGAAACCTCAATAACATTTTTGAAGACCGATCTATAGATACCCCACAGGTATGGGTGTGTGAAAAAAAAAATTTTGAGCTTCAGTTCTGAGTATGGGGACCCCCAAAATTTATTGCTTTTTTTCTAGTTTTATATAAGAATCTTAATGCGGTTCACAGAATACATCTACTTACCAAGTTTTAATAGCATAGGCCTTATAGTTTCGGAGAAAAGTGGCTGTGACACACGGACGGACAGACAGACAGACAGACATGACGAATCTATAAGGGTTCCGTTTTTGCCATTTGGCTACGAAACCCTAAAAACTGCATTGCAATCGGTTAAGCGGTTACTGAGATTAGCGTGCACAAACGTACAGACAAACAGACAAAAATTCTAAAAATCATTGTTTTGGTTTATATTGCGTTCATAAAGCCCCCCTCTATATTATTATTTCTTATTTATATTACCTATACTATTTTTTCTTATTTATCTTCCATGTACATACAGCGACCTGTTACGATTTTATTATATGTACTAGCTGACCCGCGCAACTTCGTTTGCGCCACATAAGAGAAAGTTCCCGTCGCATTTACTCCCGTCGCGTTGCGTTTGCTCTCGTAGCGTCTCGTCGTTAATATTAAATACTACGCAAGAGAGAGAGAGAGAGAGAAAGGTTTCTCGTCGCGTGTATTCCCGTCACATTATTTTTAAGAACAATTTCGATTATGACAGAGGTATCCCGTGGCATTATTTTAGAAAAAAATTGATTGCCATTAAAATGGTTATTGTGCACCAACCCAAAGATAGACACATGCTACCGCGCAATTTTTTTAGAACTTTTTTAAGAGAAACAATGTTGTAGTACATATTTTTTACATAACTATAAATATTTACGCAGCACACGCAACGAAGCTCTCAAAAGGAATAACTTTTCCCCCGTTTTTGAAACATTTACTATTACTGCTCCGCTCCTATTCGTTGTAGCGTGAATATATATAGCCTATGACACTCCACAATAACGTAGCTTTCTATTGGTCAAAGAATTTTTAAAATCGGTTCAGTAGATTCCGAGATTACCCCTTACAATTTAACAAACACACAAACTTTACCTCTTTATAATATTATTATACTCTTTATTGCTCTAAATAACTTATATAATACATTTTTAAATATGAAACTATAAAAAGAAATACATTTAAAAATATAAAATATAGTATCCCACCGGCAGCGGGTACAGGGACCAAGCTACCGGTGGTCAGGGCTCCAGAGAGAGGAACCTCCGCACAATGCGTGCCGTGTCCAGTAACACTGCTTTTTGCATCACGCCCTTGATCCAGCTGCCCAACGCGAGCCTCTGAAGATGTTGGTCGAGGCTCTAAGCTATAAGACCATTAGCGGAAACGACTATTGGAACAATGATTGCCGCATCGACCTCCCACATGTCGACAATCTCGCGAGCTAAGTCCACATATTTTATTTTTTTGTCGCTCTCAGCTTTCATGAGATTCTCGTCATGGGGGATTGTGATATCAACAATCATTGCTCGCCGCTCAGATCGATCTATTACCACAATATCAGGCTTGTTGGCTACAACAGTCCTGTCTGTGATAATAGATCGATCCCAGTACAATGTGATATGACCATTTTCAAGAACTGGCTCAGCTACATACCTGTAATATGGAACCTCGATATCCACCAGGTTATACTTCAGAGCAAGTTGCTGATGGATTATCCTGGCTACTAGGTTGTGCCTATGCAAGTACTCGCCGTTAGCAAGACGAGAACAACCATAAATAATATGCCTGAGGGACTCGCTAGGAAGATGACACGCTCGACATACATCGATTGTACCATCCCTCAGTATATATTTCCGGTAGTTGTTCGTCATGATAACTTCATCTGCAATTGCACAGACAAAACCCTCGGTCTCCCCAAAGAGATCACCGAACCGTAGCCAGGCCACAGAGGCTATAAGGTCTACATGAGATCCATGTAGAGCCTTATAAAACCTACCGTGGAGCTCCTTGCCCTTCCATATCTCCTGCCGGTCATCGACACCCAGTATTACAGGTTTCCGCCAGTTCTCTTTAGCCAAGGCAAGCGGGGTGAGTCCAGTATCCACTTTGACAACATCCCGATGCACATCCGCATTCTTGTGGAGAAAGTATTCTCTAAGGTTGTACACCTCGCGGTTATGTAGGGTTTTGGCATTCAGGAAGCCTCGGCCGCCACATTTCCGCGGGATGTACATCCTCATCACCGATGAACGCGGATGATGCATTCGATATGATGTCAAAAGTGTACGAACTCTCCTGTCTAAGGCGTCTAGTTCAGTTTGAGTCCACTTGAGTATCCCAAAGGAGTACATCAATAGTGGCATGACCCAGCCATTATAAGCACGCACCTTGTTGCCGCCTGATAAAAGACTATTTAATACTTTTCTCAGGCGACCCAGGAAACGTTCTCGCAACGACTGTTTCATGTCAGCTTCATTGATGCCCAACGCTTGTGACATACCCAAGTACTTATAGGTGTCAGATACGAGGAGTGATGTCAGATGAATGGAATCAGAAAGCTGAATACCTTCCGATTCCACTATCCGTCCTCGCTTAACATGCATAACTGCACATTTATCCACACCAAATTCCATTCTGATTGAATTACTGAAGTTCTCAGTTAGCTTTAGTAAATCAATCAAATGAGAATTTGTTGTAGCAAATAGCTTTAAGTCATCCATGAAAAGTAAGTGAGATATAACCTGACCTCCTCCCCGTAATCTGTAACCTAGCCCTGAACTCTCTAGTAAAGTACTAAGAGGGTTTAGGGCTAAGCAAAACCATAGAGGACTCAAACTGTCACCTTGAAAGATGCCCCGCTTAATCATAATCGGCTGATCGTCACCGCAGAACTCCCCACATCCTGGATAGGTAAGAAGGGTCCTCCATTGCCTCATACATGACTGTAAAAAGGTGCATAGAGTTGTATCAACTTTATACAACTCCAGCACCCTTAGGAGCCAAGTATGAGGCACAGAATCGAACGCCTTCTTATAATCTATCCAGCATGTTGACAGATTCTTACGGTTACGACGAACTTGTTGGCTAATAGTCATATCAATGAGGAGAAGCTCCTTAGTACCCCGAGCCCCAATTCTACATCCATTTTGAGAGCCACTCATAATTTTATTCACACTAATATGTTTACTTATTTTAGCTCTCAAAATGGATGTCAGAAGTTTATAGATTGACGGCAGACACGTGATTGGTCTATTCCACCATTCATATACAATATATATATATATATATATATATATATATATATATATATATATATATATATATATATATATATATATATATATATATTGTATATGAATATGATATTATTTTCTTATTTAAGTAGGTATTTATGTATTTAGTTAATCGGTTTATATATAATATTTTACATTAATTAAACAAACGTTAATTATTGTATAGTTATATACATACTTAAATTTATATAATATTTCTTCTTTTCCTGCCTCTGTTCTTTCGGTGTGTGCCACGTAAATTTGGTGCTAGTTGTGTGTTAGGAGGATATTGTGATATTGCGTTAGTATCAATGTCGTTGTTTCTTCTTCCACTACCTCGATTCCTTCGGTTTGATCCACGCGAGCTTAATGGTTGTTGTGTGTTAGAAGAAGGTTGCAGTTGTGCTGATTGTGTTGTATCTGCGTTATAAGAATGATGTGACGTTTGCGTTGAATGCTGCGTGATATGTGTGTCGGATGATAGTTGTGTGCCTGGCGATGGTTCTGTGTGATTTGTTTCTCTACTATGTACAAAGACTGAGTCCCCTAAAACTTTACTTAGTATGGTTGATGTATGTATTGCTGCTTGTTTTTTGAAGAATCCCTAAATTTATGTTTGCGTCTAGTGTTTCTATGTATTTTGTGATGGTTTTGGCTACTATTCCCGTTGCTCCTACGACAATCGGTATTACAGTTGCATGTGTGTTCCAAAGGCGGGTAACTTCTGTCTTTAATAGGTGGTATTTGCTTAACTTCTCTATTTCTTTGGCGCCTATGTTGTAGTCTGATGGTACAGTGATATCTATTAAGTGTGTTTTATTGTTAGCTTTGTCGATGTATATTATATCCGGCCTATTGTGCGTTACAGTTACGTCCGTCTGGACTGAAATTTCCCAGAGAATCTTGGCAGTGTCGTTCTCCTTAACCTGGGGTTCTACTAGATTTTCTCTCCACCAGAGTCGATCTACTTCCATTTTATGTTTCCTAGCTAAGCACCAATATACATACTTAACCAGGTCATTATGCCGTTTTACGTAGTATGTTCCTGCCAGTTTCTCGCAGCCTGAAATTATATGTTGTGTGGTTTCATCCTTAATGGCACAAAGTCGACACTTTCCGTCTACTGGCTCCTTCAAGATATCTCGTTGGTGTTGCCTCGTCATAACGGCCTGGTCCTGCATAGCATACACTGCTGATTCCAATGAAGCTGCTATTTTTTGCTTTTTCAGCCACTTGAATGAGAGCTCTTCGTCTATGTTTGCTTGATCCAACACTGATTTGGGAAATTGACCGTGAAGCGGTTTATTTCTCCATCTCTTTTTCTGCATATCAACTATTGCTCTTTTAAGTTCTTTATCTGTATGTATGTTTCCTATTGGTAGTCTGAGTTCAGTTTCAATTTCACTTGAATCTTTTATAATGGAATACTTAGTTTTGTTAGTGTCATGTAGTACTATTGCTTTAATCAAATCGTCGTTTTCTGTTTTCAAGTATTGTTTGTATTTTATTATTTGTGTTTTGTACATATTTTCAACATTAATTAATCCTCTACCCCCTTGTAGTACCGGTATATATAATCGTTCTACATCTGCTTTTTGTTGATGAGCCTTTTTGATGTTAAGTAGTTTTCTAGTTTTAGTGTCTATTTTCTTTAAATCGTTAATTTTGTAATTTATTATGCCAAATGAATATAAAAGAACAGGAATTGCAAATGTGTTAATACCTTTTATCATGTTCCGTGAGTTTAAATGTGTGTTAAGTAATTTTTTAATGCGCTTATAATATTCCTTACTGATCTGATCCCTTACTTTACTGTGTTCTATTGTTCCTGATTCATGTACCCCCAAATATTTGTATGATTCACTTGTTGTTAAATGATCAAATGTCTCTCCGCTCAATAGTACGTGTCCCTCTCCTGTAGTGTTACTCCTATGTCCTGATCTAAGATGTAATACATTACATTTATCTAAACCAAATGTCATTCCTATATCATTAGTAAATACTTCTACGCTGTCTAGTAAAACTTTTAAATTACTCCTATGGTTGGCATACATTTTTAAATCGTCCATATACAGAAGGTGATTGATCCAGAAACTATCTTTAAGTTTGTAACCTTTTAGTTCGTATTTATTTAAAATAGATGAGAGTGGGTTGATGGCCAAGCAAAACAATAACGGTGACAGTGAATCGCCTTGAAAAATTCCGCGCCTAATATAAATCGGTTCAGTAGTAATTGAATCCTGGGATCCACGAGCTGTCATTATAACTCGCCAAGAGGGCATAGTTATTTGAAGGAAGCTTTTGATTACCTTTGGGCATTTATAGATGTCGAGTATTTTCACGAGCCATTCGTGGGATACGCTATCGAAGGCCTTCCGATAATCGATCCACGCCATGCTTAGGTTTTTCTGCGACTGATGTGCGTCCTCTAATATTGCTTTATTGACCATGAGATGATCTTTACATCCCCTGGCTCCTCGGCGGCATCCGCGTTGTTCTATTGCCATAATGTTGTTTACACGGCAGTGTTCATATAGGCGGTCAGCTAGCACTGAAGTTAGTAATTTGTACGTGCTAGGTAGGCAAGCTATGGGTCGCCAGTTTTTAGGATCTTCCGTTTGTTCGTTTTTTGGAATAAGCACAACCTGACCTGTAGTGAACCATTGCTCTATCATTTCTTGGCCGTTCACGATCCTCGTAAATAGCAAAGCTAGAGATTTGTGGGTGCTGGTGAGATATTTTAGATAGTAGTTTTGTATTTTGTCTAAACCAGGTGTTTTCCAATTATGCATTTTCTTGGTGGCGTCACTTATTTGCTCTACTGTGATTTCGTCTGTGTTGTTTGTTTCTATTTCTTCTGCTGATTTCCTAACATCTTCTATCCACTGTGCGTCTTTGTTATAATCTATTGGGTTTGATAAAATGGATTTCCAAAATTGTTCTGTGCTATCTCTACTCGGTAATTTAATATTAGTCGTTCTAGTTTTGTTTCCTAAAATTCTATAAAATCTGTGTTCGTTTTCGCTGAATGTACTATTATGCTGTTTCCTACTACTAATTTCTTCGTATCTTTTTATCCTTGCTGCTAAAGCTTTAATTCGTTGTGTCATTGTTTCAAATTGGTTTTTGTGATCATTTAAATTTTGAATGTTGTATTTTGTGTATATTTTTTCTTTAATCTTTAGCATTCTACGTGAGTTCACTCCTCTGTCTATTTCTATTAACTGTCCTACTTCTTTCCTTAGTTTTTCTATTCTAACTTGGATTCGTTTCTTCCAAGGTGGGTCTGAAATAATTCTTGTAGTACTATTTTGTATATATGGTTTTTGATTATTGTTGATAATTAGTGTTTTGGCAGCGGCATAAATGATGTTATTGATTTCACGAAGCGACGTGTTGATTATTAAAAGATGTGGTAAGTATCTATTGAGTGTATGCAGGTTTTCTAAGAAGTGCCTATTTATTTTAGCTTTTGGTAGTGAATGACGATCTGTTATTGGTATTTCTCGGATTTCAGCTAGTGTACGCAAAAAGTCTAGTATAATTGGGTTCTGGTCTTCGTCGACAGTGATATTACTCGTTAATTGGTCTATAGTCTCTATCTGTGATGGTAAATATTGTGTTGTGTTCTGGTCCACGTGTGTTTCGGTGCTAGGTGATGTATATGTGTCCTGTGTTATATGCGTTATACTGTTTATAAAAGCTTCTGTAATCGCTTCAGTAGTTTCTAAAATATCTGTAATCGGTTCAGTGGTTTCTGTATTCTCTAATCCTTGTGCTGTTCTTTTAATTCGGTCTAGTATTTGTTGTGATATGATATTTTTCTTTATTATATTACGGGCTTGATTGGATAGTGTGTTGCCATTGAATTTATGAATTTTAGGGTTATTTGGGTTTCTGGTTTGAAATAAATGTTCCAATCTTCTGATATATCCTGATCCCTCATGTTGTGCTTTGAAGAAGCAAAACATAAGCTCTTCCATCTCGTCATTTGACCACTTGCGTCTTCTATCGTCGTTGATGTGCGTTTCTGTGGTCGTTGTAGATGAGCCGGCCAAGCTTTCGGTGGGCGAAGCCCTACTTGGCAAAACATCATCCACTCCCTCCCCTCCCCGTTGTTCGGCTGTGACATTTTCGGGTGCCCCGACTCTCGCCCGCCTGTTCAGCAAAGAGCCACTGACGGTCCGCATACTGTCACACTCAGCGTCAGCTCTAAGTGTGCCCCGACGATCGCCCTCGGGCAGCGGCCCTATACGTAAATTTCTTCTCTGTCTCTCCATTGCTGGGGGTTTGCCATTGCCCTTTTTGGTCACCTGTATTGACATTTTATTCCAGGTGTCCGCCTCTCACGTGGCTTAGATGTTTCGCACGGACGTGGGATTGGACTTCGAGAAGCTTATTGTTATTATAATTATAATTATAATTATATATTATATTATATATTATATTATTAGTAATTAGTAATAATATTCTTTTTGGAATTTTTCTACTTTCCCGTTTTATTTCACAATTGAAGAGAAATTTTGGAAGACATTAAATATTAATGTTACATTTATTTTGAACTTTTTTGGCGATGTCAATTCAGCAGGTTCGGTCTCTAGAAGAATATAGTGAAATTCTAGTGTGTGTCTATGTGACAATACTTTGAAAACAAAGAACTTTAGTTGTAATTTGTTATTCTGTTTTTTTTAGGGCAATCAATTGGTTTCTAACGGCTTCATAAGTTCTGTTGTCTTGTGAAATTAACTTTTTTTTTTTTTTTTTCTTCTTTTACTGTTACTGTTTTGAGTAATTGTAGTATCTTATTAATTTTCAATATTGTCTTAATTTGCTGGGGCAAAGGTGTATAACTGAATACCTATTCATAGGTAAGTTTGTATGTGTACCAACATAACTTCTGTCCTTATTGTAGCACTAAAATGTGTACCTGAACAGGTAGTTGGTAACTTTATTTTGACATCATGTGTTTGGTTATTTATTTGTACTCTTTTGGTCCGTCACAGTAACTGTTTATTTAGTTATTTTTAATGTATTGATTCATTTATTATTATTACGAATTATGCTGTTATTAATAATGATTGATAATAATTAATAATGTGAATTTATTTATTTTTTGTTTTTAAATTGTTTGGATAAATTTAGGATCAGTTGTATTTGTATTTTTTTTTTTTTATTATTGTTGTACTTTTGAATTAAAAAATGTCTTCTCCTAGCGTTCCATTGGCGTGTCCCCACTGCCCTATGTCGGCGCGAACTTTTAGTGCACATGGGCTGAGGGTCCATATCGGTAGAATGCACAAGAACATTCGTCAATTAGTGTCCACCTGTCCACGGGCTGAGTCTGACGAACCGGGTGACCGACCTGCCGGCCCAGTTTTGCATCGGTGTGCACCTCAGCGGTTACTCGACCGTATGTCCGACATGAAATCTAGCATACCGGTGTTAAAGCACATACCCAAGGGAGCCCGAAATCAGGTCGCGGCCAGACTGAGCGACTTAATCCAAGATTGCATCGACTATAATGGGGAGGAGAACTGGGGCAGGCTCCTCACTTTTGCATTCACTGCGCTCAAGGTTCCTTCTAGGGATGCACCCGGAAACATGACGTCAAAGGTGAAGGCAAACGTCGTAACCCCGGAGCTTTTGCATTTAGAGGCCGAACGGGACCGCCCAGGCGCGGAGGGACTCGGGCTATCAAAAATGTCATAGAGGACAAAGTTTTTGAGGGCGACCTGCGGGGCGCTGTCCGTCTACTGGTTTCGGACGACTCGTTCGCTCCACACGACCCAGAAACGCTGGCTGCTATGGAGAACAAGCACCCGCCTCCATCACGACAGCAGGAATTTCCTTTACCACCCGATGTTTCGTGTTTGCCCATTCAGGTGTCTGGGCAGGAAGTTAGGCGTGCATTGGATTCCTTCTACAGCGGCTCTGCCGCGGGCCTGGATGGAATTCGACCAGGGCATTTGAAGGAGCTAACGTCGGCATCAGCGAGTGACAGTGGATCGCGTTTGTTGGACAGCCTGACGCGATTGATGAATTTTTTGCTTAGTGGGAAACTCAATCCTATGATTAGCCCTTACCTCTACGGAGCTTCACTTTGTGCGTTAAGGAAGATGGATGGGGGATTGAGACCCATAGCAATAGGCAGTACAATCAGGCGCTTGGCTGCTAAACTGGCTTGCCGATCAGTGAGTGAGGCTATGACCGAACGCCTGCAGCCTCATCAGCTGGGTTTCGGGACACGGCTGGGGTGTGAAGCGGCGATACACGCCACGCGGGCTTTTGTGATGGACCCGTCTAATGCAAGTTGTGTGGTCGTAAAACTGGACATTAGAAACGCTTTCAACACCCTGGAAAGAGACATCCTGCTGGGCGAGGTCAGGCCGAATATCCCCTCCCTTTATCCCTTTCTGCATCAAGTTTACTTTTCTCCCTCTCACCTTTTCTTTGGAAATAACCTAATCTCCTCAGAAGTGGGAGTGCAGCAGGGAGATCCATTAGGGCCACTAATCTTCAGTTTAGCCATACATAAGGTTATTACAGGTATCAAGTCGTCCCTTAATTTGTGGTACCTGGATGATGGAACGATCGGGGGGGCACCAGAAGAAGTTCACCGGGACCTAGAGCTACTCATACCTCGACTTAGGGCACTCGGTCTGGACGTCAACCCCTCGAAGTGTGAATTCTTTCCTTGTAGCATGGAAGTTAACTCCCACTTCGCTGGCTTTTGTGAGCTTTTACCTGGCCTGAAATCCCTTTCCTCAAATTCTTTTTTTTCTTTTAGGCTCTCCTATCTTCCTCAGTGCCGTTCCGGAAGCAATAGCTTCCCGGAGGCAACTACTTCTTACCGCTCAGCAGCGTCTTGGCGCTTTGTCGGCACATGTCGCCATGATTTTGTTGCGTATGTGCTTTGCGCTGCCTAAAATAAATTACCTTTTGCGGACCGCACCTACATGGCTGTGTAGTGAAGAGGTCCAACTTTTCGATGACTCGTTGAGGAGAGCAGTTGAGTCAATACTCAACGTCTCCCTCAATGAGTTACAGTAGCTCCAGGCAGCCTCTCCGGTCCGGTATGGTGGTCTCGGGATACGGCGTGCTCGGGATGTGGGCTTGCCGGCATTTATCGCGTCGGCGCATGGGGTGGCGGGGCTCGTTGCTACTATTCTCAAGTCGAATGGCGATGGGCTCAGTTTGCCTTATGTGTCTGGGGCGGTCACTGCATGGTCCGCTTTCGCTCCGGGAGCGTCGTGCCCGAGTACTCCTCAGGTCCAGCGTGCGTGGTGTGATGTCCTTGCCAAGCAAAATTACAATATGTTGATAGATGGTGCTGCAGGGGTAGACCTCGCCAGATTGCGCGCTGTGGCACAGCCTGAGTCTGGTGCTTGGCTGCAGGCACTTCCGTCGCCCCACCTGGGTACTTTGCTGGACGACGACTCTCTGCGGGTGGCCGTGGCTCTCCGTTTGGGCTGCAGACTGTGCGAACCTCACGTATGCATCTGCGGTGCTATGGTCGGGAGCGATGGTCATCATGCCTTGAGTTGTCGTCGCTGCACGGGCAGGCATCCGCGTCACCATGCCCTGAATGAGTTGATCCGGCGTGCATTGGTGACGGCTGAGGTCCCTTGCGTACTTGAGCCACCAGGATTGTGCCGCGCGGACGGTAAGAGACCGGATGGTCTGACCCTGGTGCCGTGGAGGAATGGCAAGTGCTTGGTGTGGGACGCAACATGCGTTAGCACTTTCGCCGCCAGTCACTTGGTTCGCACCGTCCACTCACCGGCGGCCGCAGCAGAGGATGCTGCTTGCAGGAAGCGACTAAAGTATGCTGCTATGGAATCGCGGTATCTATTTGTACCTGTGGCTGTTGAAACGATGGGTTGTTGGGGAGCCGATGCTAAAGCCTTGGTTTCGGAAATCGGCCGTAGACTACAAGACAGGACTCATGACCGCCACGCCCGGTCATACCTGGTGCAAAGGATAGCCATCGCTATTCAGCGCGGCAATGCTGCGAGTGTATTGGGCACCTTTGCGCCGGGTATGGTCGGGGGTGGGACGTTCAGTAGTAATTAATACCGGACCAGGTTCCTTTCTCAAAGGGAACTGTGTAGTTTTAGTTTTTAATTAGGTATAGTTACGTTTTGTTTTTTTTTTTATTAATTTAGGACATAAGTTTTATTTTGATTGATTTTTAAACAATATAAATTAAAATTAATAAATTAGTAATTAGTATTAGTATTAGTATAGATTGATGATATTGATTGATATTGATAGGTTTAGGTTTAAAGAACTTTATTTTCATTAAGACAAATTAACAATGTCACTTACATGAAAATATTATTTTACGTTTTGCTATATAAAAGTGATCGTCGAACACTGCATCAGCTTCATAGCCTCAGTTAGGTCTTACAGAAAGTTGCGTTATGTGCTGTAATAATCTGGACTTAAAACTGCTTAGAGTGCTTGTATCTCTTACTTCAGATGGTAGTTGATTGTACAGCTGTGCTCCTTCAAAAGTTATATTCCTTCTACCATAGTTAGTAGAACGAAGAAAGTACGCAAGTATTAAATCTATAAAGTTGTTTAATATTTAATAATTTAGTTTGTTTATACAGGATGTTGATCTGCATTTGTGCATTACTTGCACACATGACTGTACTGCCTACACTCGTTGATATTTCGGGATAAAACGAGACACCTTTTTTTACACTTTTTTTTTTCTGCTTAAATTCTTTTCTATTTGCTACAGGAACTCTACTGCTTATACTAAACCAATATTAAGTGAAAAAATGGGGCAGTAAAATTAAGTTCTTAATAATTATTAAATAAAATAAATTTAAAAAGCAACTCGTATGAATCGGTTCTAAATATTCTAATAATACTATTACCTACATAGGTACATTTTCACCGTTCATTCAAAACCGTTTCTTCTTTGCCTACAGTTTAGTAGGCACATACAAATGTGTAGGCATAGGCAAAGGCGGCGCGGCGCGTGTAAGTTACCCCTCCAACCCCCGCGCAGGAGCGAGCGGCTCAGGCGGCGCCTTTGATCGGTGAATTTGAAATTTTGAATTAATTAGTCGCTCGCCCGCGTTCAGCGTGAGTATAACCGCACGCGCCGATATCTACGTAACGTCCGTCGTGGTACACAAGGCCTATCAGCTGATCGGCAAGAGCAGATTCTCAATTATTTTGAGGAAGAACCTCGAGCCAGTACGCGTGAAGCCAGTCGCCGTTTCGGTGTTCATCATACCACAGTGTGGAAGCTGCTGAATCGCGAACTAATGCATCCGTTCCATTTCCGACGTGTTCAAGAGTTGCATCCGCAGGACAATAACGCTCGGACAGTTTTTTGTCACTGGCTCCTTGAACATCAGGACGTGAACATTTTGTGGTCCGACGAATCATTGTTTACGCGCGTGGGCGTTTATAACGTCCACAATGAACATTGGTGGGCTCACCGACAACACAACCCACATGTTACTACGCGGGACTCGTTCCAGGTCCGGTTTAGTCTGAATGTGTGGGTTGGTATCATCGGTGATCATCTACTTGGCCCATATTTTATTGACGGTCGTTTGAACAGTGCTACATACTTGGTGCTACTCCGACATGTGGTTATCTCATTAACCACTCGCTCGATGACATTCCACTCGCATTTCATAGGGACTTGTACTTCCAACAGGACGGTGCGCCACCTCACTATGGACGCCAAGTGCGCGAATATTTAAGTGAAGTGTTTGGTACGCAGTGGATAGGCCGTGGTGGACCGGTACCCTGGCCGCCGCGTTCACCCGACCTAACGCCCTTAGACTTTTATTTGTGGGGAGATATTAAAAGACTTGTTTACAATGAAGACATTGTGAGTGTTACACAATTACGTTAAAGAAATTGCTTCGCAGCTTAAAACGCAACTTAGTGCGCCGCGCCAATCTGTGCATAGACACTGGGGGTGAGCATTTTGAACAATTATTGCGTGTTACATGATTTTGTAAATAGGTATTTAAGCTTTGATTCTCAATTAATTCTGTAAATAAGTTGATTTAAAATTTTTAACTACGCCAGAAATGCTTCATTTCAGAATACTTTTCTCATACCTAATGTTTACTAACAGTTAGTGACCGACCGAAGTTTCGGTTTCGGTTTCGGTTTCGGCCAGTTTCGGCCAAAAAATCGAGTTTCGGCCGCAGTTTCGGTTTCGGCCAAAATGGGCCGAAACTTTCGGCCGGGCCGAAACTCACGTGTTCATGAATTTTGAGTGCCTGGCTCTGCTTGTGACGTGGTTGCGGTCAGCCCAACCAGTTAATATTAGGTGCTTACATATGAAATTGGCGTTTTGTATAGGAGGAACAAAAAGTCGAATATTTTTAAATATAATATATTTAATTAATCAAAGTATGAACCATTGTTTTCTATGCATTTTTGCCATCTCATAGGTAGTTCATTGATCCCTTTACTAAAAAAACCAGTCGGACGGGAATCAATAAAATCTGTGAAGGCGATTTGGACTGCCCCATCAGAGTTGAATTTTTTCCCTTGCAAGAAGTTGTCCAAATTTCGAAAAAAATGGTAATCTGTTGGAGCAAGATCCGGGGAGTACGGAGGATGTTTTAGACATTCCAATTGAAGCTCTTCTAATTTGGTAGCCGTCTGTTGTGCAGTGTGTGGTCTAGCGTTGTCGTGAAGCAGCAGTGGCGTGGAGCGATTGACCAGCCTAGGTTGTTTAGCCGCTAGCTTTTCCATCATGGTTTGCAATTGCTGACAATAGACTGAAAAGCTGATGGCTTTCAGGAAGAGAGAGAGAAATGAAAAGATTGAATTTAAAATGTAAATAATTAGTAGTTTATTAGAATTGAGCACTTGGGGGTCGTGGGTGTGGCAACTTCGGGCAGCAAGTACGGTTTCCGAAGGCCTTCGCAGGGTTCGACTTATCTTGTGGCTCCAGGATGTCGATGCAGTCCGCCAGGTAGCCGTGTCTTCCACAATTTCGGCCGGCACGGTATTCCCAACCCGCAGGGCGGATGTTCGCTCGTAGAACTCGAAGGGTGGATTTTACCAACCCGTAGGGTAGACGGTTTCTTGGAATGTTCCAGATGACGGGTTAGCTGGAACCCTTTTTCCCGCCCATTGCTAAGACAGCCGACCACTGTTAAACCATTTGGGAGTCGGTTGCCTTACAATGGTTGGTTCTATCCTAAGTTTACAGAGACCTTTTTTTTCACACCCCTGTAATCTACCCTCCCATAACAGGGTCGACCAACAGCCGTTAATTTTCACTATTTTAAAATCTAGAATCATAATAATTAATTTAACTCACCCAATGATGGGGTCTTCTATTTATAGCTATTTGCTCCTTATCCTTGACAAATATTTACGAGGATATTTGCGATGATATAAACGATTATTTTTAAACTGATGTGATTCTCACAATTTCCAATTACACTGATACGTTCGTGATCTATTTTAAATATTAATCTGGCGGTCCTCCTGCATTGACGCAATGCCTTATATATCAATGAAATAGCGCCTCTAGTGGCACCGCTCGAAACTACTCAATCGTCAAGACCGTATCACTGCCTATAGCTTCCGTCGTTGCGACACTAACTCGGTAGATGGCGCTTTCATTTATTAATCTAAGTTTTCATTTTAAAACCCCTAACGTTGAACCCCTATTTGCACCCGTTGTTTCACAACGTTACAAGACATCAGCCGTAATAGTCTGGCCAGATTTGAGAAAACTGTAATGAACAATACCGGCACTAGTCCACCAAACGCTTACAAGTAACTTTTTTGGGGTTAATTTTCGCTTGGGGCAGGATTTGGCTGGCTGGCCAGGATCCAACCATTGCGCTGAGCGCTTTCGATTATCGTAAAGAATCCATTTTTCGTCACAGGTAATGATTCGGTTTAAAATACCTTCATTATTGTGCCGGTTCAGTAATGTAACGCAGCAGTCGACGCGCTTTTGCCGGTTTGCTTCAGTCAATTCGTGAGGTACTCACCTTTCAAGCTTTTTAATCTTCCCAATTTGCTTCAAGTGAATTAAAACAGTTTTATCACTAACACCGCAGCCTGCAGCTAACTCGGACGTGGTTTGCGATGGATCCGCTTCCACAATAGCCTTCAATACTTCATTATCAACTTGAGTCTCAGGCCGTCCACGGGGCTTGTTCTGCAGGTCGACATTTCCTGAACGAAAACGTTGGAACCAAAAACGAACTGTGTTTTCTTTTGCAACATGACCGCCATACACATCATTCACCCTTCTAGTCGTTTCCGCAGCACTAGTGCCACGGCGGAACTCGTACTCGTAAATAATGCGATATTTTAAGTTTTCCATTTTGTAAAATGAGTGACGCAAACAGAAAAAAACAGAAGAAAAAAACAAATGAATGACGGTCATCGAAGGATAAAAACATGAGTAAATAGCTGGGAAAATTTGAATTTGGAATTCCTTACCAAAGAGGAGAAAATCGTAATTAAAGTGGCCAGTACGAAAAACGCCAATTTGATGTGTAAGCACCTAATATGTTACTAACCGAAGATTTACAGATTTACAAAGGACTTCCAATCAATAGTTATAATAATACAAAATTTTACGGAATCCTAAAAAGGTGATCTAGGATATTACATAACCCTAACCCATTGTTGTCGTTTTCGTTGACTTTGTTGGTCGTCTGTCTGTCTGTCGGCAGGCTGTAACTCATGCACCATGAACCGGGATAGTTAGACAGTTAAAAATTTTACAGATATCTGTTGCCGCTATAGCAACCAATTAATAATAAAAGGGGGCCTCCTATACAACATACGTGATTTTTGCCGCTTTTCTTGTACGAACCCCTACGTGCGTTAGTCCGACTCACTGTTGTCCAGTTTTAGTTATATACTTCTAGAATGTATCCAAAATCAGCCAAGAGCTAGTAGCAGGGCACCATGTGGTTTTAGTCGGTAGGAGTTCGCAATAGCATCTATGAGTAATTTCACACGTAGAAGAAAGAAACTCATCTTTAGGTGGAGATATTTCTAAAATAAACACTTGAGAAGATTTATACCGTTGATTGATGGCACTTGGTGAAACTTGCTGCACCTATTGAAAAAATAACCGGCCAAGTGCAAGTCGAACTCTCGCACGGAGGGGTTAAAGCGGGACCCTATAAACGAGACATGAGGCCTAGCTGTCCGGAACCGGGTCAGATAGAGGCCTAAATTTTTAACTGTACAGTAGTCCTACCGACTAAAAACCACACGTATCCTACCTAACAGCCTACGGTTGGGAGGGAGGAATGATGCATACTGCGGCCGCGTCTTTGGGGGGTTATTCAGTTATTATCCCGCTTCTTGATGATGTGCATGAATCTCTCCCGTCACGCTATCATCTAAGGCCCGCTTCTGTAAGGACGGTTAGCAGCCCTGTCACCGTGTATAGGGCGCCACCGCAGACTGTGGAATTCGGGTGGGAGAGTTCTCTTCCGCTTCCTCCCCGCCGTCACTTTCACGAGCACGACCTGCTCACAGGAAGAGGCCTATGGCCCCGCTACAGCGCCTCCTTGCGCCGTTTAAACAATGACGCAAGGGCCCTCGCTTCCTCGCTTCCAGGTCCCATAAAAGGGTCCCGGCTAGAAGACATGCCGCCTCAACTGAAATCGTGCGGTATCCCCTTATCACCCTGACAGCCGTCGCCTTCTGCTCCTTCTGCTCCCTCAGCTATAGGACCAAACTTCGGAAGTGGTATCCGAAGTTCCACCGGCTATCGAGTACGAGCCCCAGATACGTCATCGAGAGCTCGATGCCGATGCTGACGCCCCCTTTATGTAAGCTGAATCCCGCAGGTGGCCTTTAGGGCTGCGTCCCGGTGCGTTGCTCCTCGCGCTGTAATGAGGGTGTTGTCGTAACACGTTACGCCGACACCTCTAGAGCAACGGACCAAGCAGCACCCAATCGTAACCGATGTTCTATAGAAGCGGTCCTAAGACCGATCCCTATGTAACACCGAACGACACATCTCGACGACTCTGCCCTAGCCAGCTCTGGTAGGATAAGGCCCTCTCGGAAAGATAGGCCCCGACAATTTGACGGAGGTATGGAGGCATGCCATGGTAAATAAGCGTCTCAAAAACGCATCTCCAGGGCAAGGTGTTGAAAGCGTTGGCGATGTCAAGAGACCGAGAGATGCAACCACCACCTCACCCTGTTATATTGCCGCTATAACAAAAAATACCTACTAAAATCAGAAAAAAGCATCCACACAACAAACGGAAATTTTTGTAACGGAACCCTCTCTGCGGGCATCCGACTCGCACTTGGCTGTTTTTTTTTTCAATATGAACACGTGAGTTTCGGTTTCGGTTTCGGTTTCGGCCGAAACTGACCCTGAGGCCGAAAGTTCGGTTTCGGTTTCGGTTTCGGCCGGAAATCCAGTTTCGTACACTACTAACAGTACTTAATGTTTTTGTTTGCAATTGCATGATAAATAGCGTGTTTCTGCCGGTCTAAAGCCCTTGAAGTAGGAAGGAATCTTTTAAATCAACATAAACTCATCATCAAATCATTAATATCAAATCAAAAAAGTACATAAAGGTCACCGAACTTGTCAGCTGGAACTAAAAACTCATGAAACCTAATAACTAATGGCTCCTCTACACTGCCCGCAAAGTTCATAGGCGAAGTACTCTAGAAACTTTGTCTAAGTTCGAAAAAAGTGCGTCACTACACACTCAGTGGTGTCAGTAGCCTGCGCACGCACATTGCCGCCGTTTGTAATGAACAAAGAAATTTGTGTGGCAGAGTTTCCAGGAACAACATAATTTGCTCCTGACCACTGTTTGACGCTGATAATTGGATCACATACACCAAAGCACTAATTATAGCTTAAATCACGCGCCGGCAAAGCACCGGCACACACGATGTCGGCCAAGTCCTAGTGTAGAGAGGTACTTCGTGAACGCACTTCCCGCATCTTTGGGCCCATTGACTGAGGCGCAAAAATCGACAGCAAATAAAGTCGCCTGAGGGGAGGTATAGTTTTTGACGAGGTAAGCCGAAGTGCCTCTTTACACTATCGTATTCATTTAACTTCGTTCAACTTCGCGGGCAGTGTAGAGGAGCCATGAGATGCGATATGTAGCCGCATTATCTAGGTACCTACTATTGTCTAGCTTTAAGCCCAGGCCACACCGCCAGCGGGCGGGCGAGCGAGCTAGGCGGGCGGGTGAAGTGAGATATTGAAGTTATGCAAACTACGCGACATTGCCGAGCTAAACTATGGGGTTTACACCAAAAACTACATACGGAAGGGCGAACCGGGTAGTGCGGATGAGACTAGACACGTGGACACTGCTATTCGAATGACAAGCGACGACTAGTCTGAGTACCCGAAACGGGGAGGACGATAGTTAAGCTAGCGAAGCGGGCGCGCCTAACGACGAAAACGAGTAGCTTCGCTCGCATCAGCCACGTAGGTTATTCGGCAGCTCGCAGTGTGCCTAGCTCGCTCACCCGCCCGCTGGCAGTGTGACTTGCGCTTTAGCGTTGGCTCGGCGACGTAAACATTAAATACACGGGTGAAGATTTTTTCTTCGTAAATCATATTTCACTAAAAACAGGATTTTTGGGGTTTTGTTATCTACGTAATGTTTGTGTTGCTTGCAATCGATAATACCTATAGTACACTACGCACTGAAGGAGGCTTGTGCACGACCAAATCAACAGCTTGTATATTGTTTCTGTTGGCGTTCGGGGTGGATAACGAAAAAGTATTTTAATTATTTTATTTTGTATTCTTTGTAACTTCTGTAATTTTGTTTGTGCTGCGTTACCCCAGACTTCTATCAAATAGAGCAAGTGAGATTTGACCAACGAGTTGTAAATTATGTATCGCATTTTCATAGGTAGACATTCTGATGCATTGCGGAGTGATCCAGTATAGAGGGTCGAGAATCTGTCCATGGAAAATATTTTGAAAATTATAGGGCACTAGCGACCCGCCCCGGCTTCGCCCGGGTGCAATGCTGATACTAAATACACTAAGTACAGAAAAACTGTGAACTTTAAAGCATTGTGGATCCCAAACCCGCAGGGATACGCGGAATTTTTTTATGTTGTCGTATTAAAGACCATAGTTGCTTATCATAATATAAGATCATCATCATCATTACTACTATCAGGGTCTTTAATGTACTCCCCACCGAATTAAAAATCATTCACAGTGTCAGTATTTTTAAGAAAAAATTAAAAGCATATTTGTTAGAGAAATGTTATTACAATATAGATGAATTTTTGAGTGGGCCCTAATGTAATAATGATTCAATGTATTGACTAAATTGACTCCGATGTATTTTAACTGACATATTAATCACATTCCTTGGCCTTGCAAAATGTTTATGTATTTTAAATGAATGTATATTGAACTGACTCTGATGTATTTTAACTTGACATACTTACCAATGTAATTATTGGGCCTCGCTAGATTTTATTACAATTAATGTTTTTACCTACTGACATCTTAAATGCTGAAACTGAAACCTCAAACACAGATTACTGTAAGGATATATTTATTGATATGGAATAATGTAACACAATGACATTTAGATTAATGTAAATAAGTTAGTGCTTGATAAAATTAAGAATGTTGATGGTGACACTATACCTAATTATTGATTGGTTCCATGTACCTATTTGTTCAGTGTTTTGTAAGTGATTTTGTTGTGTTGTTGCTGGAGTATTCACGGACGCATAATATTCTACACAAATGTATTTTGTTCTGAATAAATGACTTATGACTTATGACTTACAATGTTGCTGAATCGCGATAACGCTAGGTTACACGGGCAGCCTATATGTTCGCATCGGCCATCATGTAATTGATTCGCTATTTGAATTATTATCACCTGTATCTAATTTACCAGTTTCGTTGTACAATATAGTAAAAAATTGAGCTACTCGAGTTTCATTGAAAAACCAGCGCCTTTACTCGAAAGACCCCGTTCATTTTGGTCCTGCCGAGTCGGTTGAGAAAGCGCATTTTTGTTAGCTCTTTAGTGGTGATAGGATATCACTGCTGTGTTAGGCAACTAGCTAGTGGATCGCTAGCTAGAATCAGCCCTATAACGGGCACCAGGCTGGTGTTGTGCGTTAGAGGAGCGGTACGGGTGGCCAGGGCTTGACAATCAAGTTGTCAAGAGGCAGCCCCGGGAACAGCGGCGGCGGGTGCAACAGCACTCATCCATTGGAGACAGCGAGAACTGGTACATCGTGTGACGTCATTACCCAACAACAGGCGATATTTCATCAAAGTGTTTAAAGGTGTGACTGGACTAAACTGTGAGTAAATTTTGAACCTTATTTCTTAGAAGATTTCAACTTGGAAAAAATTCAGTGAACTTTGCAGTGACTTTAATAATTTAGTGAAACTTAAACCTTATTATTTAGATTTAATTAACTTATAAGATTTAACACTAGTTTAGGACTTGTAATAATTTAAGACTATTCTCTGTTGAGACGGGGAATCCACGCCCGATTTCTTATAAAATTAAAGTGTCAAAACACTTAGAAAATTTTCGAGTTTTGAAATCGAGACTTGAAATTTTAGTCTTTACAAATTGATGTGAATACGCTAAGTGACAATTATTATCACTTTGTATATTTGTTTACTTAATAAAATTTAATATCAAGTTGTACTATTGTTTCTTTTTTTTAAATCTTATTTGTGTTTTATCTGTAAAGTGAATTAGTTTGCAAACATGGAGTCCTTTGAGTTTCTATAGTAGGGGAGCCCTAGAAGGGATTTCGGGATTTACTAAAGCGCGACAGATTAATATACACGGGGATACCTTGTACCCGGTTAAGTACCTCCACAAAACATGAGGCCCATATATAAGGCCGCCCGTGAAGGATACAGGATCAGATTAGTAAAAAAAAATTGACCATCAGAAATTCTCGAGCGCGTCAGATTAAGGTAGGGTGAGTTAATTACATCCTAAAAAGTGTATATTCCACTAATCTGACAATTTGAGAGTGACGTAAAAAAAGGGGAGGGCAACAAAGTTGTAAAAAAAACGTCATCTCGACATTCTCGAGCGTAGCTAATTTTTTTTTTATTTTGAAGTAAATAATTCAAGAATAATGAAAAATATATAATCTGATGATTTCCGCAAGCCGAAATAACAAAAATTCGTCGATAAAGTTACACTATGCGCCAAATATTATTGCGTCTACGAACTTCGTTCGTACTACTACTACTACTTACTTTTAATAATAGTATAGAATTAATATTGACCTATTCAAAACATCTATGTCCTGGAAATTACGCAACAGCATCGATAAAATGAATTTTTAGACTTAGTACTTTTGTTTGCGATTGTACCTGCGCAACCTTGATTTTTAACCAACTTCATAGGCGCAAAGATATTTGGCGCGTAGTGTAAATGCGTGCAGTTGCGTGATGCCTACATTGCCTTCTCCGCGTTTCTATTCCTCTCTCACTCTTTCTCTATCTATTACTCTCTCACTCCGTCCCCACTCTGGTTTCTGCTGCCATGACACCATCACACACATCTATTTTGAGCTCAAAAATGTCATAAGTACAATTTTAAGAGCCCAGGAATGGAATTAGCGGGAAGTTGCAGGGATGGCCTTTAAGTGAACCGTTTTTCTAAGTTTTTTTTGTCAGATCAGGCCAATCCCTCTAGATAATCGTCAGATTATGAGACAGTACGTTTAGAACATAAAGATGAACCTGACGCGCTTGAGTATTTTAAAATGGCGAATTTTTTTTGCACATTATGAAAATGGCCGCGAGTTTGCGTCCCATTGAAATCGTCAGATTAGTGAATGAGAGCTTTTTTTTGGTGCACTTAACACTCCCTTAGAAAATCTGACGCGCTCGATATTTTTTTTTTTTTTTCATTTTCAACCCTTAAATACAACCACCCGCATCATGCTAACGATCAGATTAACATACGTACATTATTAAAAATACGTAGGGCATTGATGCTATCAATATCTGGGGCGCTCGAGGATGTCCATGCAACAGTTTTTTTTTACATATTTAAAAATCTATAGCCGCTTCCCCCACCGATGTATAGGTATATATCATTTAACATTTTTTTCTTCATATCATCTAAGCTTTGCATCCCAATAGGTCTCTACGACGCTCGAGTAAATCCCCATTTAGCCTCGTGGGCTCCCCTACTACTACAGGAGGACATCAGAGATAAAATGCTTAAGGCTAAAAGTAACTTTAAGAAATCTCCTAAAGATCGTCTTACGGCTTCATATTTGGAAACAAGGTTGGACAATCTGGAAAAACAGTGGTCTATGTTCTCTGACAACCACATTGGCGTATTTAAACAGTGTAAAAAGGCTGGATATTCAGAGTTCCGCCTATCATAAAACTGGTATGTATGATTTGGTTGAAGAATTGTATACAGAGCATAGAAGTGAACTCAAGGAAATGTTAAAAAATCTTATAACTATTTCAAATAATACTTCAGTAGAATCGGGTCAGTTTAAACCGGTGAAAAATAGGGTGAATGTAGTAAATAATATGATAATCATCCCAGAATAATATGGGTTTATTGAACTAGAAACAAACTGACTGACATAATATGACTGACATCTATAGAAAACTAAAACTATGAAAAAAAAAGGAGATTATTACATTCTCCCTTGCTATTAAAAGTGACGCAGTCGTAGTCGTCTAAGTACCGCGGGGCGCGGCGATCTCTGGCCGACCGGCGCTCCGGACGATCGAGCTTGCGAATTTCATCGATAGTTTGACAGGGCGGTTCATCAGGCTGCTCATGGGCTTCATCAGCAGGTAGAGGGGCAGGGTTATCAATCTGTCGAGTGTCTATCTGATCAGGAACAGAACTGGATCCAGATGGAGTGGAAACTGAATCTCGTAGTAAATCAGTTATTTCAGATGTGCTTTCACCTGTCGGGGCTAGTTGTCTATTTGACACTACGACATCTCTTCCGCTTGACAAGCGAATATGTGAATGAAGAGGATTAACCTCAATTAAGTCCACTTCCTCTACTAAGGGATCATATTTACTCGTCCTGACATTCTTCTTGAAAAGAGCCTTTTTCCCTTCTGCTAACCAAGTCGGCATTGACTGTCCGTTAGAGGATCTTCTTGCATGACTGAACATTCTCTCATGTGGAGTGCAGCCAGTTGATGTGCAGAGCAAAGACCGGATAGAATGTAAAGCTTGAGAGATTACAGTCTCCCAGGCGGTAATCGGTTGGTTAAGTGTCTTTAAAGCTAACTGTATCGTCTTCCATATAATTCCGTTGTACCTTTCAGTCTGTCCATTGCCTTGTGGGTTATACGGAGTAGTATAACTGGTGGCTATTCCAAGGTTATGTAAAAAGTCTTTTAATTCTGCCGATAAAAATCATGTACCTCGGTCGGAATGTACGTATGACGGCATACCAAAAATCGAAAACAGGGAGGTCATCTTCTTCTTCACAGTGTTGGTGTTTAGGTCGGTACAGGGAAAGGCGAATGGAAACCTGGAGTACTCATCGATCACCGTAAGTATGTATTTGTTTTGTGTCGAAGATGGTAAAGGTCCTTTGAAATCTATTGACAGCCTTTCGAAGGGGGCGGTTGCCTTTATCAAGGTACCCGATGACCGTATGAATCTAGGCTTGATTTCAGCGCAGACGGAGCATGATGAGTTTATGCGCCTTATATCCTCAACAGAGTACGGTAGGTTTTTAGACGGCACCCAATGTATCATGCGTGTAATGCCAGGATGGCAAAGATTATTGTGCAACCGCATGAGGTCATTTGACGAACTTGAAGCAATGATATTGTTGACACGGGAAAGAGCATCTGCTACAATATTCTCTTTCCCGGGGCGGTATACGATATCAAAATTGTAGCTAGACAGTTCAAGTCGCCATCGTTGAATTTTATCATTTTTAATTTTTGAGTGTGTTTGAGTTTGGTCGAACATGAATGAAACAGACTTCTGGTCAGTTATCAACTAAAAACTTCGACCAATCAGAAATTGTCTCCATTTCCTTAAACTTTCTACAATAGCAGCAGCCTCTTTTTCTATCGCCGACTGGTTCTTCTCACTGTTTGACAATGTTCTCGAAAAAAAAAGCGACTGGCCTTCCTTCCTGCGACAAGGTAGCTGCTATGGCATAGTCAGATGCATCTGTTTCAACCATCAAAGGTATCTTATTATCGATTGTGTTGATAGCGGCTTTCGCTATTTCAGTTTTGATCGATTCAAACGCATTAATGGCTTCATTAGTCATAGGATAAGATTCCGTATTCACAATAGGGTGTATTTTTGATGCAAAGTTGGGTATCCATTTCGCGTAGTGGGCGAACATCCCCAATGCTCGCTTCAGGGAAGCTGAGTTGGTCGGAGCCGGTAAGTTTAAAAGAGGTTGTAAACGTTCGGGATCTGGTTTAATCACCCCATTGCAGATGTTGTAACCCAAGAGATTAATAGTCGTTTCGGAAAATTCGCTCTTTTGCATATTAAGAGTTAAATTATATTTCGCAGCTACTTCTTTAAATCTTTTCAATTTATTGTCATGGTCGACCTGATCGGTACCACAGATCGTTATATCATCTAAATATGCAAAGACTCCTTCTAGCTTCTCACTGTCTAATATACTTTTAATTGCTCGTTGGAACGCTGCCACTCCATTCGTCACGCCGAATGGAATTCTCCGGAATTGGTATAGGTAACCGCATGCTTCAAAGGCTGTGTATATTTTGTCCTTTTCTAAGATAGGAATCTGATGATATGCACTCTTTAAGTCTATTTTGCTGAATAATTTATATTTAGCCACATTGGACACGACATTTTCTATGAGCGGTAGGGGAAAAGCGTCCAACTGAGTATATCTGTTAATAGTCTGCGAATAATCTATATACCAATCTTTTCTTGTGATGTTCACTTGATGTTACCAGAGTCTGAGCTCTCCACAGGGATTGGCTAGTCTCTATAATCCCATCCGAGAGCAGTTTTTGTACTTCGTCTTCTATAAATTTCTGATCTCCTTCAGAGTGTCTCCTAGATTTGATAGCAATTGGCTTATCGAAAGGCAGCAGATTACTGAATAAGCTGAACGGTTCAACTTTCGCCTGAAACACCGCGCATACTTTTAATGCGGGTTTATTTCCTCCAAAATTCATTTCAAGAGCTTTGTGTTTACAGAGTACATCGTGACCCAAAATCACGTCTGCGCACAGTCCATCCATAATCAATAGGTTAACATTAAGTTTCTGGTTTTGCAGCTCTAGAGTTAATGGGCATAGACCTGTGACATGTGACACTAGATTGGACTGAGCCATCGTTATCTTCTGTTCGCATGGTACTTTGAGTAGTTGATAGTGATCAACAAGCTTTGTGTCTATAAAACTGGCGGTACTGCCTGTGTCAATCAGTGCTCGTGCTAGAATTTTATTATTCATAAGAACTTGCACAGTAGCTTTCCTTAAATCGTTGGCGGCAGCAGACGTTATGCATGATAATGTGTCATTAGAATTGCCTCCAGTCAAGACTGCAGAGTTCTGTTGAGATTTATTTCTACAGACCTTGGCAAAATGTCCTCTCTTGCCACACGATAGACAGGTGCTTCCAGCAGCGGGGCAGTTTCGTCGTAGGTGGCGCTTATTGCCACAAAAATAGCATGCCTCTTGTAGAGTTGGTGCAGATGAAGAACTACGAGTTACAGCGACAACATCTTCGTCAGGAGTTATCGAAGCATTCGCAGTACTTGACGTAGCATTGACAGAATTCACTGAAAGAGAGCTCTTATAAACGCGCCCTAATGTAGTCGCTTTCATTTTGTTCAGCCGTAACTTCTTTAAAATGGCATTCTTTGGATAATACTTTGAGAGCCTGTAGATATTGATGGATGGATTCACCAGGTTGTTGAGATCTTTTCATAAGACGATGTCTAGAGTAAATTTCATTCGGAGGTTTAACGAAAATATCATCAAGCTTCTTTATTGCATCTTCATAGCCAGTACATTCACTGATATGCGTATACAAAGCTGGAGACAAATGATTTACAAGAAGTCTATACTTTACTTCGTCAGTTGCGGGTTTTTCTTTAGTTGATATGACAGCAAGAAAATTTTCGAATGTCTTCCTCCAATGGTTCCACTGAGGGGACAAATCACTTTCTGAGGACGGGTCTGCCTCGAATCTTTCCGGACGTAAATACTCGTCCATTTTTCTAGTTCAATAAATTGTTGTAAATAATATGATAATCATCCCAGAATAATATGGGTTTATTGAACTAGAAACATCATAATAATAATAAAATCGTAGATTCGAAAGCGACCAGAGATGGGTTTATAGAAATTGGGAACGACTAGATCAAGGTGTGAGTGACGGGCATCTACCGGATGCTGATGATACAAATAAATTTTGGCAAAGTATCTGGTCGGTACCCGTCAGTCACACCGAGGGGGATTGGATGTGTGATGTCAAGCGCGCATGTGACAAAACTCCAAACATGGAGCAAGTAATGATAGACACCTCTGATGTAGCTAGTGCAGTTCGTCCGTTATCTAATTGGAAATCTCCAGGACCGGACGGACTGCACAACTTTTGGCTTAAATGGCTACGCAGTTCACATGCTCGATTGGCATCTCATTTCCAATCTGCTCTTGAATCTGGATCGTTACCAATTTTTATGACAACTGGTGTGACTCATCTGCTCCATAAATCAGGAAGTACCTCGAACCCCAGCAATTACAGACCGATCACGTGTCTACCATCGATCTATAAACTTCTAACATCCATTTTGAGAGATAAGATAAATAAACATATTAATGTTAATAGTATTATGAGTGGCTCTCAAAATGGATGTAGAAGTGGGGCTCGAGGTACTAAGGAGCTTCTCCTCATTGATATGGCCATTAGCCAACAAGTTCGTCGTAACCGGAAGAATTTATCGACATGTTGGATAGATTATAAGAAGGCGTTTGATTCTGTACCTCATACGTGGCTCTTAAGGGTGCTGGAGTTGTACAAAGTTGATACAACTCTATGCACCTTTTTAAAATCATGTATGACGCAATGGAGGACTCTTCTTACCTATCCAGGATGTCGGGGGTTCTGCGGTGACGGCGAGCCGATTAGGATCGAGCGGGGCATCTTTCAAGGTGACAGTTTGAGTCCTCTTTGGTTTTGCTTAGCACTGAACCCTCTTAGTACTTTACTAGAGAGTTCAGGGCTAGGTTACAGATTACGGGGAGGAGGTCAGGTCATATCTCACTTGCTTTACATGGATGACTTAAAGCTATTTGCCACAACTAATTCTCATTTGATTGATTTACTAAAGATAACTGAAAGCTTTAGTAATTCAATCAGAATGGAATTTGGTGTGGATAAATGCGCAGTTATGCATGTTAAGCGAGGACGGATGGTGGAATCAGAAGGTATTCAACTTTCTGATTCCATTCATCTGACGTCTCTTCTCGTATCTGACACCTATAAGTACTTGGGTATGTCACAGGCGTTGGGCATCAATGAAGCTGACATGAAACAGTCGTTACGAGAGCGTTTCCTTTCTCGTCTGAGAAAAGTCTTAAATAGTCTTTTATCAGGCGGGAACAAGGTGCGTGCTTATAACGGCTGGGTCATGCCACTCTTGATGTACTCCTTTGGCATACTCAAGTGGACTCAAACTGAACTAGATGCCTTGGACCGAAGAGTTCGTACCCTATTGACATCATATCGAATGCATCACCCGCGTTCATCGGTGATGAGGATGTACATCCCGCGGAAATGTGGTGGTCGAGGCTTCCTGAATGCTAAAACACTACATAACCGCGAGGTGTACAACCTTAGAGAATATTTTCTACACATGAACGCGGATGTGCATCGGGATGTTGTCAAAGTGGATATTGGACTCACCCCGCTTGCCTTGGCTAAAGAGAACTGGCACAAACCTGTAATAATGGGTATTGATGACCGGCAGGAGATATGGAAGGGCAAGGAGCTTCACGGTAGGTTTTATAAGGCTCTGCATGGATCTCATGTAGACCTTATAGCCTCTGTGGCCTGGCTACGGTTCGGTGATCTCTTTGGAGAGACCGAGGGTTTTGCCTGTGCAATTGCAGATGAAGTTATCATGACGAACAACTACCGGAAATATATACTGAGGGATGGCACGATCGATGTATGTCGAGCATGTCATCATCCTGGTGAGTCCCTCAGGCATATTATTTCTGGTTGTTCTCGTCTTGCTAACGGCGAGTACTTGCACAGGCACAACCTAGTAGCCAGGATCATCCATCAGCAACTTGCTCTGAAGTATCGCCTGGTGGAGATTGAGGTTCCATATTACAGGTATGTAGCTGAGCCAGTTCTTGAAAATGGTCATATCACATTGTACTCGGATCGATCTATTATCACAGACAGGACTGTTGTTGCCAACAAGCCTGATATTGTGGTCATAGATCGATCTGAGCGGCGAGCAATGATTATTGACATCACCATCCCCCATGACGAGAATCTTGTGAAAGCTGAGAGCGATAAAAAAATAAAATTGACTTAGCTCGCGAGATTGTCGACATGTGGGAGGTTGATGCGGCAATCATTGTTCCAATAGTCATTTCCGTTAATGGTCTTATAGCTAAGAGCCTCGACCAACACCTTCAGAGGCTCGCGTTGGGCAGCTGGATCAAGGGCGTGATGCAAAAGGCAGTGCTACTGGACACGGCACGCATTGTGCGGAGGTTCCTGTCTCTGGAGCCCTGACCACCGGTAGCTTGGTCCCTGTACCCGATGCCGGTGGGATACTATATCTTATATTTTTAAATGTATTTGTTTTTATATCTATATTTAAAAATGTAATTTGTAAGTTAATTAATTAAATAAAGAGAATAATAATATAACTATCGGAAATATATTTTGAGAGATGGTACGGTTGACATATGTCGGGCATGCCACCTACCCGGTGAATCTCTCAGACATATTATTTCTGGTTGTTCTCGTCTTGCCAACGGCGACTATTTGCATAGACACAACCAAGTGGCCAGGATTGTCCATCAGCAACTTGCACTAAAATATAAACTTGTGGATTTGGAGGTACCGTATTACAGGTATGTGCCCGACCCAGTTCTTGAAAATGGTCGTGCCACGTTGTATTGGGATCGATCTATTATCACTGACAGGATTATTGTAGCCAATAAACCTGATATAGTGGTAATAGATCGATCAGAGCGCCTCGCAATAATCGTTGATATCACGGTTCCACATGACGGAAACCTCGTGAAAGCCGAAAAAGACAAACAATTAAAATACACTCGAGAGCAATGAATCCGGGTCACTTAAAGAATGTTAAAAATCTCGGAAACTAAAAATGATAGGTTAATGCAATAAATTGTATTTAATAGACAATGTAATACTCCTTAAATGAAAGTAAAAAAAATATGAGTCACCATACATTTTATTAACACAAAATTACATAAAGAAAAAACTGCCGATCTCTCCTTAAAACAAAAATAGGAAACATGAAATTTTTGAACTTTATTACGATTTTCTTGAATTTTAATACTTCGTATTGCCTCCTCGTGCTTCCATTACTGCGTTTACGCGGTTTGGCATGCTGTACACCAAGTTCCTTATACGATTTTGGGGAATATTCTCCCATTCCTCTGTGAGAGCAATTTTGAGCTCACGAAGCGTGATTGGGGGAGGGTTTCGTTGTTTTACGCATCTGCCTAGCTCGTCCCAAGCATGCTCGATCGGGTTGATATCCGGGCTGCGCGCTGGCCACTCCATACGAGTAATGTTCATCTCTTGAAGGTAGTCATTCACAATCCTACCTGTATGAGGTCGGGCATTGTCATGCATAAATATAGCATCCTCACCTAAATTGACCATAAATGGACCAACGTGATCATTGAGGATTTCTTCCACATATCTTACGCTAGTTAAAGAGCCGTTTTCTATGATCACCAGCTCTGTGCGACTTTCAGAAGAAATTCCGGCCCACACAAGTACAGACCCACCACCGTAGGCTACTTTTTCTTCGATGCATGCTTGCTTGAATCTTTCCCCTGGTCTTCGATACACTCTGTGTCTTCCATCGTGCTTGTAGAGCATAAATTTTGATTCGTCGGAGAACATAACTTTTGACCAATCTTCAATACTCCAATTTACGTGGCTCTGGGCATACCTTAGTCTCGAAATACGATGCCCACGCTCCAGTTTAGGGCCGTTTGCAGGTCTAAGGGGTTTTAAGTTACATTCAGCAAGCCGACGTCTTACTGTCCATGCACTTGGGTTACTTCCTCCGAGGCGTCGAAACTGATTGGTGAGTTCAGTTCCTGTGAGAAAGCGATTTCGAAGCATGGTGTTCACCAAGTATCGGTCTTCTCGTGCTGTGGTACACCTGGTTCTGCCCGTTCCTGGTCTGCGTAGGTTAGAACCAGTTTCTTCGTAACGTCGGAGAACTCTTTGTACTGTTGACAGCGACACACCGACAGTCCTGGCTGTATCGCGCTGACTCCGGCCGGTTTCCAGCATTGTATGTATTCTGGTGCATTCTTCAGGCGTAAGCGACATAATTTCAGCTTGATTAATGAATATAGAGCACTATCAACATGGTTTATGTACCCACATAAATGACAGATTACAAACAAAAGCAACACCAAATGCTGTAATTTCGTAGTTCCATCTTCGAAAGTGGCCCTTTTTCAAATTTGATTTTTTTATGATATAACTTTACAATAACTAAGAAGTTTTAATACCTTCATTTAAGGAGTATTACATTGTCTATTAAATACAATTTATTGCATTAACCTAGCATTTTTAGTTTCCGAGATTTTTAGGATTCTTTAAGTGACCCGGATTCATTGCTCTCGAGTGTATTTGGACTTGGCTCACGAGGTTGTCGACATGTGGGATGTAGATTCAGCGATTATTGTTCCGATAGTCGTTTCAGCACACGGTCTAATTGCCAAGAGCCTCGATCAACATCTCAAGAGGCTCGCGTTAGGTAGTTGGGTCAAGGGCCAGATGCAAAAGGCGGTACTTCTAGACACGGCACGTATCGTGAGGAGGTTCCTGTCTCTGCAGCCCTAACCACCGGTAGCTTGGTCCCTGTACCCGATGCCGGTGGGACGCTATTTTTTTATATTTTTAAATATATTTTTTTATTTTTAGAATGTATTTAAAAATTTAAATTAATAAGTTTATAAATGTAAATAAAGGGAATAATAATAATAATATTTCGTCAAAAAGTGATACTGATGAACTTTAAGGCCGCGTAGGTCAGATTTTGAGTTTTTTGAAACAATCCTAGTCAAAAAGTAAAGGGTTTTTAAATCTGAAAAATATATATGTAATAGTTAAGGATAAAAGCTAAACATATTCCGAGCCCGTTACACGATCCAATAAATTTCACTAGATAGAAAAAAATCCCAAAGTTGACTCTCTCAGAAAAGTTTTTTCAAAACTGTGGCTAAACTATTAACATTTTATATATTTTTTTTGCACTCAATTAAAGGTATTAAGTTTTTATACACATTTTCCGAGCGTTTTTCTATAAACAACTATTTACATAGTTATCATGTACGAATATCTACCAAACGCAATAGAATTGCGCCGCTGACGGCCGATCAGTCTCGCCCTGGCGCTTGTGGAGGCAGGACCTGTGTCAGTTTTTTTCGCAACTATTTCGTAATTATTATGCCAAATTACGTTGAAATCGCGCCACAGTATAAAAATATCAGTAATGGGCAAAATGTAATCAGATTAACCGTTACAAATACATACGCGACTCATGGTAAAAATGTGGTGATCTTTTACTTTTTAAGTGTTTTCACGACATGGTAACCAGCTACCTAATGCATTAAAATGTCTACGAGTTACATGATAATTTCGCAATCCAACATGGCGGCCACGCCGTAATCACAAAATTTCATGATGGGTATCGTTTAAGGGGTTTTTTGGTATGCTGAGTACGAAGTACGTGATAATTTTGCAATCCAATATGGCCGCCGCGCCGTAATCACAAAATTTCATGATGGGTATCGTTTAAGGGGTTTTTTGGTATGCTGAGTACGAATCACGTGATAATTTTGCAATCGAATATAGCCGCCGCGCCGTAATCACAAAATTTCATGATGGGTATCGTTTAAGGGGTTTTTTGGTATGCTGAGTACGAATCGCGTACTAATTTTGCAATACAAGATGGCCGCCGCGCCGTAATCACAAAATTTCATGATGGGTATCGTTTAAGGGGTTTTTTGGTATGCTGAGTACGAATCACGTGATAATTTTGCAATCCAATATGGCCGCCGTGCCATAATCACAAAATTTCATGATGGGTATCGTTTAAGGGGTTTTTTGGTATGCTGAGTACGAATCACGTGATAATTTTGCAATCCAATAGGGCCGCCGCGCCGTAATCACAAAATTTCATGACGGGTATCGTTTAAGGGGTTTTTTAATATGCTGAGTACGAATCACGTACTAATTTTGCAATCTAACATGGCCGCCGCGCCTTAATCACAAAATTTCATGATGGGTATCATTTAAGGGGTTTTTTGGTATGCTGAGTACGAATCACGTACTAATTTTGCAATCCAATATGGTCGTCGCGCCGTAATCACAAAATTTCATGATGGGTATCGTTTAAGGGGTTTTTTGGTATGCTGAGAACGAATCACGTGATAATTTTGCAATCCAATATGGCCGCCGCGCCGTTTTCACAAAATTTCATGACGGGTATCGTTTAAGGGTTTTTTTGGTATGCTGAGTACGAATCACGTGATAATTTTGCAATCCAACATAGCCGCCGCGCCGTAATCACAAAATTTCATGACGGGTATCGTTTAAGGGGTTTTTAGGTATGCTGAGTATCACGTACTAATTTTGCAATCCAAAATGATATTGGATATTGTACTGCATATTGGCCATATTGGATTGCAAAATTAGTACGTGATTCGTACTCAGCATACCAAAAACCCCTTAAACGATACCCGTCATAAAATTTTGTGATTACGGCGCGGCTGCCATATTGGATTG
The DNA here is from genome assembly GCA_933228765.1 of Miltochrista miniata. Lineage (NCBI taxonomy): Eukaryota > Metazoa > Arthropoda > Insecta > Lepidoptera > Erebidae > Miltochrista > Miltochrista miniata. The sequence goes on along the minus strand of OW121750.1, from coordinate 41,947,991 downwards.
CAACATTAGTACGATAATCGTACTCAGCATACCAAAAAACCCCTTAAACGATACACATCAATCATGTACTAATTTTGCAATCTAATATGGCCAATATGCAATACAATATCCAATATCTTTTTGGATTGCAAAATTATAATTTGATTGTACACAGCATACCAAAAAATCCCTTAAACGATACCCATCATGAAATTTTGTGATAACGGCGCGGCGGTCATATTGAATTGCAGAATTAGTACGTGATGTGTACTCAGCATACCAAAAAAACCCCTCAAACCATACCCGTCATGAAATTTTGTGATTACGGCGCGGCGGCCATATTGGATTGAAAATTTAGTAAGTACGTGATTCGTACTCAGCGTACCAAAATACCCCTTATTCGATACCCAACTTGAAATTTTACAACGGTGGTGCGGTGGCCATATTGGATTGCAAAATTAATCTGAAATTCGTACTCAGCATACCAAAATACCCCTTATACGATACCCAACATGATCTTTTACAACGGTGGTGCGGCGGCCATATTGGATTCCTAAATTAACCCGAAATTCGTACTCAGCATACCAAAATACCCCTTATACGATACCCAACGTGAACTTTTACAACGGTGGCGCGGTGGCCATATTGGATTGCTAAATTAACCCGAAATTCGTACTCAGCATACCAAAATACCCCTTATACGATACCCAACATGAACTTTTACAACGGTGGCGCGGCGGCCATATTGGATTGCAAAATTAACCCGAAATTCGTACTCAGCCTACCAAACTACCCCTTATACGATACCCAACATGATCTTTTACAACGGTGGCGCGGCGGCCATATTGGATTGCTAAATTAACCCGAAATTCGTACTCAGCATACCAAAATACCCCTCATACGATACCCAACATGAACTTTTACAACGGTGGCGCGGCGGCCATATTGGAGTGCAAGAGTATTAAATTAGTGTGCACCATTTTAATTCATATTAATAAATTATAGGAAGCTGTCGCAAATGTGGCAGCCCTAAAATGTATCCCGAACATGTTCGGGACATTCCTTTCCGCGTCTTGTCCCTTGTCCCCCTCACGATTGACCTGACTAGACGGCTTCGTCGGCCGACTGTATAATCTGCCGGCTGTGGTATTGATTTGCTTGAATGTATGATAATTACAAAGTAATGAATTACAAAGTAACTAGTTATAAAGTAATCTAATTACTTTTTAACTAGTTACTTAGTAACTAATTAACCGGAACAGCCAAAGTGTTTAAATTACAAAGTAATTAATTACTGAGTAATTAGATTACATTGTAACTTAATTACATTGTAATTCAATTATTAATTGAATTACTTTTGTAATTAGTTACGCCCATCACTGGTGGTTGGATTGCATGGAACGACACAGACTAAAAAAACTTGTTCGGTTTACTGTGAGTTAGTTAACCGCGTGCCAATTTGCAACTGTGCAAGACGTGATCAGAGTTAAGAAGTTATTTATTTAACTCAGAGCTTACTAACTCTATATTTATATATTTAACTCGACTCTCCACGCAAGTGGGCCTAAATAGCTTAGGCGGCCAAATTGAACTCCAAAATGATCATGTTATTCGTACTCAGCATTCGAAAAAACCCATTAAACGATATTCATTACGAAATTATGTGATTACGGCGCGTTGGCCATTTTGGATTGCAAAATTATCATGTGATTCGTCCTCAGCATACCAAAAAACCCCTTAAACGATAACCATCATGGATTTTTGCGATTACGGCGCGGCGGCCATATTGCATTTCAAAATTATCACAGGATTCGTACTCAGCATACCAATACACCCCTTAAACGATACCCATCATGATATTTTGTGATTACGGCGCGGCGGCCATATTGTATTGCAAAATTATCACGTAATTCGTACTCAGCATACCAAAAACCCTTTAAACGATACCCATCATGAAATTTTGTGATTACGGCGCGGCGCCCATATCGGATTGCAAAATTATCATGTGATTCGTACTCAGCATACCAAAAAACCCCTTAAACGATACCCATCATGAAATTTTGTGATCACACCGCGGTGGCCATATTGGATTGCAAAATTATCATGTGATTCATACTTAGCATACCAAGAATTCCCTTAAACTATACCCATCATGAAATTGTGTGATTACGGCGCGGTGGCCATATTGGATTGCAAAATTAGTACGTAATTCGTACTCAGCATACCAAAAAACCCCTTAAACGATACCCATCATGAAATTTTGTGATTACGGCGCGGCGCCCATATTGGATTGCAAAATTATCACGTGATTCGTACTCAGCATACCAAGAAACCCCTTAAACGATACCCATCATGAAATTTTGTGATTACGGCGCGGCGCCCATATTGGATTGCAAAATTATCACGTGATTCGTACTCAGCATACCAAGAAACCCCTTAAACGATACCCATCATGAAATTTTGTGATTACGGCGCGGCGCCCATATTGGATTGCAAAATTATCACGTGATTCGTACTCAGCATACCAAGAAACCCCTTAAACGATACCCATCATGACATTTTGTGATTACGGCGCGGCGTCCATATTGGATTGCAAAATTAGTACGTGATTCGTACTCAGCATACCAAAAAACCCTTTAAACGACACCCATCATGAAATTTTGTGATTACACAGCGGCGGCCATTTTGGATTGCACAATGAGCCCGTGATTCATACTTAGCATACCAACTTTATAAAACTTTAGAAATTTTTATGACCAGCTATTATGTAATTTACATTTTTTACGCAACTGTAGCAAACGTACGCAACGGAAACTCTCAAAAGAAATGAAATATCCTAGTTGTCGAAAAATGTTTCGTTGCTGCTAAGCTCTTATTCGCCTTAGCGTGATGTTATATATTTTGGTATTTTTCAAAAATGGACATTCTGTTAAGAAACTCTTGAAATTCAACTAGCAGTCTCTTAGACTCTAGAGTTAGAACAACTAAACAAACAAACAAACTCTTTAGCTTAAAAATAATAGTATAATATACATAATTTATTTACGATTAACTCATTTATTTTTATTTACGAAACTAATAAATCACTACACTTAATAAAGTTAGATGCATTTACTACGTCAAACAAAGTTAGCATGCTGTTTCTTTCTACCATACTGTATACTGTGGCATGAGAGTTGACTGCCGCTGCCGGCGCGCGGTGTGTCTTGCGCCCGGGGCGAGGGGAGCGCCAAATGCCTACTTGTGCGGGTTAACCGCCCCTTAATAAAATAGGACAGAAAATAGAACCCTACAATATGAAAATTAAATCAGAATTATATTTTTATCAATTGATAAACATGAAGAAAAATATTACAGAGGAGAATGACATGACATACGTCATGTCAATCAAAATGTTTCTTTAATAAATAAAATATGTTTACCTAAATAATGCTTACAAGAGCCAGGAGACTTTTAGCACAAAGAACATCACCGGACTCGTCGCACAGCTCCGCCTCGCAGCATGTGGAAATCTTATCATCGGAACCGATTGCTGCTGACGCGTCGAGCTCATCATCAAGCGACGAGTACTTCTCTCCGCCGACGTCGCCAACACCTACACGTCGGCAGGGGAGGACCCGGCCACCGACCTGCTTGGGACCCCGAGGCCCACCGGCCTCGAATAGGGCCCCCGCTGCCGGTGGTAATGTGCACCGCATGCGATGGACTTCATCTATGAACGAAAACGTCATGCGCGCATATTTTGCGGCTACAGAGGGAGGAACTAACCTCACTGCGTACCGTGTTCGTTTGCTGCCTTTGTTTCAGGCTCTTGAACCAACTATCTGCGTGTCGGCACAGCGGCTATCGGATCAAGTGCGGGTCATACAACGTAATCATATGTTGGATGATGCCGTGCTTGAGAGGCTTCGCTCAGAGCTACAGTGTAGCGTCATCATCCCTACTTCGTCTCAAAATATTGAACTACAAATCAACACAATGCAACCTGACGTAACTATTGACGAGGTAGTGGATGATGTTACTACAACAGTAAGTACACAATACAATGATGAATTAAGGAGTGTTTTGGAGCGAACGATTCAAGAGTATAGGTTTTGCGATCCCATTTGTCGCCCACGTATACCGCGTTTGCCTACGCACAAAAAAAACATGGCTCTAGTGAGCACCCTGGACTCGGTTCTACCAAGTTATTTTAATTCTTGTGTAGATATTAGTGATGCACACTCAATTCTGTATTGTGCGGCTGTAGCAGTGTGTCGGGTAGCTGGTGTCAAATTTCGTAAATCTGAGCCAGCTGCTAGACCTCATTCTGTTCCAGTCTGGCAATGCAGAATTGAGCGTCGTATCACCGAGACCAGGGTGCTCATTGGTAAGCTATACTGCTTCAGGGCGGGTAATACCCGACCCAAAGTGATGCGTTTTGTGACTCGTGCATTTGCGGGGACTGATATTAGCCCCCGTGAATACTATGTACGCGTCACGGAACGCATTGACTACCTGAAGCAGAAAATTTGTGCGTGGGCAAACCGTATACGGCGATACAAGAAAAGAGTGGATAGGTATACTCAGAATCGTTCGTTCCAAAAAGATGAGAGGTGTGTCTATAGAAGATGGGAGCAACCAGATTCAAGTGTGACTAATATGTGCCTACCTGATGCCGAAACCACAAGCACATTTTGGCGAGGTATTTGGTCGGCGCCTATTGGTCACACAGAGTGTGATTGGATGCGGGATGTCGGGCGGTCGTGCGAGTCTATTGAGACCATGGCACCAGTCACAATAACACCTGATGACATTGCCAGTGCAGTTCGTTCGTTGCCCAATTGGAAATCAACTGGGCCGGACGGACTGCACAATTTTTGGCTCAAATGGTTTCATGGCTCGCATGATTGTTTGGCATCTTGCTTTCAATCATCACTAGAGTCTGGATCGCTTCCATCTTTTATGACTTCAGGTATTACACACCTCCTCTATAAATCCGGTAGTATCACGGACCCGAAAAATTATAGACCGATAACTTGCTTGCCTACGGTCTATAAGCTTCTCACATCTATTTTGAGAGTTAAATTGTCATCTCATATAGAAAATAATTCTATATTGTCCAACTCTCAGAATGGATGTAGAAGCGGGTCACGTGGTACTAAAGAACTCCTTATTCTTGACATGGCCATTAATCAGCAGGTTCGTCGTAACCGAAGAAATCTGACGACATGCTGGATTGATTACAAGAAAGCCTACGACTCCGTGCCACATACATGGCTGTTGAGGGTGCTAGAGTTGTACAAAGTTGATACAACTCTTTGCACCTTCTTGAAGGCATGTATGGGGCAATGGAGAACGGCTCTTGTTTATCCAGGGTGTCGTCGGATTCTTGGGAACGGTGAACCTGTCAAGATTGAGAGGGGCATATTTCAGGGTGATAGTCTGAGTCCCTTATGGTTTTGTCTAGCACTGAATCCACTCAGTACTTTACTGGAGGATTCAGGGCTAGGCTATCAGTTTCGGAGAGGAGGTCAAGTTGTTTCCCACCTTCTGTACATGGATGACTTGAAATTATTTGCCTATCAAAATGGAATTTGGTGTAGATGGATTTTGGTGGAAATGTGCAGTCATGCATGTAAAGAAGGGACGGATTGTGGAATCTGAAAGAGTAGAACTTTCAGATTTCACAAAACTTAAATCCCTCTCCGCGACTGAAACCTACAAATATCTTGGTATGTCGCAGGCATTGGGTATTGCTGAGACAGGCATGAAACAAACGTTGATGAATCGTTTCTTTGGCCGCCTGAAAAAAGTACTGAAAAGTCTTTTATCAGGTGGTAACAAGGTACGCGCCATCAATGGTTGGGCCATGCCTGTCTTAGGATATTCCTTCGGCATACTGAGATGGACTCAGACTGAATTAGACACCCTGGACAGAAAAGTCCGTTCGTTGTTGACCGCAAACCGAATGCATCACCCACGTTCGTCTGTAATGAGGTTGTATATCCCACGGAAATGTGGCGGTCGTGGTTTTTTAAATATCAAGACGTTGCACAACCGTGAGATATACAACCTTAGGGAATATTTCCTCCATGCGGACGTGGGTATGCATCGGGATGTGGTAACAATAGACAACGGACTGACCCCTCTTTCTCTTGCCAAAGAGAACTGGCACAAACCAGCAATACTGTCTACTAATGATCGCAAGGAGATATGGCAGGGCAAAGAGCTGCATGGACGGTTTTATCGGGCCTTACATGGGCCCGATGTAGATTTACTAGCATCCATATCCTGGCTACGTTTTGGTGATCTGTTTGGAGAAACCGAAGGTTTTGTCTGTGCAATTACTGACGAAGTTGTCATGACGAATAACTATCGGAAGTATATTTTGAGAGATGGTACGGTTGACATATGTCGGGCATGCCACCGACCGGGTGAATCTCTTAGACATATAATTTCTGGTTGTCCTCGTCTTGCCAACGGTGAGTATTTGCATAGACATAACCAAGTGGCCAGGATTGTGCATCAGCAACTTGCCCTAAAATATAAACTTGTTGATTCAGAGGTACCGTATTACAGGTATGTGCCCGACCCAGTTCTCGAAAATGGCCGTGTCACATTGTATTGGGATCGATCTATTATCACTGACAGGACTATTGTAGCCAATAAGCCAGATATAGTGGTAATAGATCGATCAGAGCGCCTCGCAATAATCGTTGACATTACCGTCCCACATGACGAAAATCTCGTGAAAGCAGAAAAGGAGAAACAAATAAAATATTTGGATTTGGCTCACGAGATTGTCGACATGTGGGATGTGGATTCAGCGATTATTGTTCCGATAGTCGTATCAGCGCATGGTCTGATTGCCAAGAGCCTCGATCAACATCTCAAGAGGCTCGCGTTAGGTAGTTGGGTCAAGAACCAGATGCAAAAGGCAGTTCTCCTAGACACGGCACGTATTGTGAGGAGGTTCCTGTCTCTGCAGCCCTAACCACCGGTAGCTTGGTCCCTGTACCCGATGCCGGTGGGACACTATTTTTTTATATTTTTAAATATTTTTTTTTTGTTTTATAAAATGTATTTAAAAATTTAATTTAATAAGTTTAAAATTGTAAATAAACGGAATAATAATAAAATATGCCCGCATGACGTTTTCGTTCATGGATGAAGTCCATCGCATGCGGTGCACATTACCACCGGTAGCGGGGGCCCTATTCGAGACCGGTGGGAAAAGACTTTGACTTTTGGACTTTTGACTTTGGGACCCCGAGGCCCACCGGTCTCGAATAGGGCCCCCGCTACCGGTGGTAATGTGCACCGCATGCGATGGACTTCATCCATGAACGAAAACGTCATGCGGGCATATTTTGCGGCTACAGAGGGGGGAACTAACCTCACTGCATACCGTGTTCGGTTGCTGCCTTTGTTTCAGGCTCTTGAACCGACTATCAACGTTTCGGCGCAACGGCTTTCGGATCAAGTGCGGGTCATTCAACGTAGCCATTTGTTGGATGAAGCCGTGCTTGAGAGGCTTCGCTCAGAAGTACAGTGTAACATTATCATCCCTACTTCGTCTCTACCTAGTGTAACAAGTGAAGTGATTACTGACGAACTACCACCTATCGTGCCCATTGACGACGTAGTGGATGATATTGTTACAACAGTAAGTACACAATACAATGACGAATTAAGGAGTGTTTTGGAACGAGCGATTCAGGAATATATAGGTTTTGTGATCCCATGTGTCGTCCACGTATACCACGTTTGCCTACGCATAAAAAGAATTTAGCGCTGGTGGGTGCCCTGGACTCTATTCTACAAAGTTATTTTGCTACTTGTGTAGAAATAAGTGATGCGCACTCAATTCTGTATTGTGCGGCTGTAGCAGTGTGTCGAGTGGCTGGTGTTAAATTTACAAAATTTGAGCCAGCTACTAGACCTAACTTTGTTCCAGTCTGGCAATGCAGAATTGAGCGGCGCATTGCTGAGACTAGGGTACTCATTAGTAAGCTATGCTGCTTCAGGGAGGGTAATACTCGTCCTAGGGTCATGCGTTTTGTGACTCGTGCATTCGCGGGGACTGATATTAGTCCTCGCGAATATTTAGTACGGGTCACAGAACGTATTGACTACCTGAAGCAGAAAATTTATGCGTGGGCAAACCGTATACGGCGATACAAGAAGAGAGTGGATCGTTATACTCAGAATCGCTCCTTCCAAAAAGATGAGAGGTGGGTATATAGAAGATGGGAGCAACCCGATTCGAGTATGACTAATATGTGCCTACCGGATGCTGACACCACGAGTACATTCTGGCGAGGCATTTGGTCGGTACCTGTTAGTCATACAGAGAGTGAGTGGATGCGGGATGTCGAACTTTCATGTGAGTCTATACAGACTATGGAACCAGTCCTAATAACACCTAGCGACATTGCCAGTGCGGTTCGTTCGTTGCCCAATTGGAAGTCAACTGGGCCGGACGGACTGCACAACTTTTGGCTAAAATGGTTCCATAGCTCACATGCTTGTTTGGCATCCTGCTTTCAATCATCACTTGAGTCGGGGTCGCTTCCATCTTTTATGACTTCTGGAATTACCCACCTTCTCCACAAATCCGGTAGTACTACGGACCCTAAAAATTATAGACCGATTACTTGTTTACCAACGGTCTATAAGCTTCTTACATCTATTTTGAGAGTAAAATTAGGTACTCATATTGAAAATAATTCCTTAATGTCTAACTCTCAAAATGGATGTAGAAGCGGGTCACGTGGTACTAAAGAACTCCTTATTCTTGACATGGCCATTAACCAGCAGGTTCGTCGTAACCGGAAAAACCTGGCGACATGCTGGATTGATAACAAGAAAGCCTACGATTCAGTGCCACATACATGGCTGTTGAGGGTGCTGGAGTTGTATAAAGTTGATGCAACTCTTAGCACCTTTTTAAAGGCATGTATGGGGCAATGGACAACGGCTCTTGTATATCCAGGATGTCGTCAGGTTCTTGGGAATGGCGAGCCTGTCAGGATCAAGAGGGGTATATTTCAGGGTGACAGCCTGAGTCCCTTATGGTTTTGCCTGGCGCTGAATCCTCTCAGTACCTTACTGGAGGGTTCAGGGCTAGGCTATCAGTTCAGGAGAGGAGGTCAAGTTGTTTCCCACCTTCTTTACATGGATGACTTGAAATTATTTGCCTCCACCGATTCCCACTTGATAGAGTTACTAAAAATCACAGAAGCTTTCAGTAATTCTATCAAAATGGAATTTGGTGTAGATAAATGCGCTGTCATGCATGTAAAGAAGGGACGAATTGTGGAATCTGAAAGAGTACATCTTTCAGATTTCACAAAACTTAAATCCATCTCCGCGACTGAAACCTATAAGTATCTGGGTATGTCGCAGGCATTAGGTATTACAGAGATTGGCATGAAACAAACGTTGGTGGACCGTTTCTTTGGCCGCCTGTAAAAAGTACTGAAAAGTCTTTTATCGGGCGGTAACAAGGTGCGGGCTATCAACGGTTGGGCCATGCCAATCTTAATCTATTCCTTCGGCATACTTAGATGGACTCAGACTGAATTAGACGCCCTGGATAGGAAAGTCCGTTCACTATTGACCATAAACCGAATGCATCACCCGCGTTCGTCTGTAATGAGGTTGTATATCCCACGAAAGTGTGGAGGTCGCGGCTTTTTAAATGCCAAGACCTTACACAATCGTGAGGTATACAACCTTAGGCGACGTCCTACGTAAGCGAACGCAAAGCGGCGCGGCGCGGCGCGATACCAACAAACAGTTGAAACCAATTGAAGTGTCCTACGTGACCAAACGCAAGTGCGGTGCGGTGCGGGGCGGCGCGAAATGAAGCGAACGCGATCAGTTGGTTTGATATTTGCGCGCGAACTAGATGCGGTGCCGCCGTGTTTTTTATAATGTTGGAAATATAAATTTTAATCAATGTAATTCAAGAACGTCCTATTTTATGGGATAAAAAAAGTAAATTTATTATCGTCGATTATGCCTTTCTAAGTATACAAAATAAGTCCCACTTCCTCTATATAAGAATACTAGCTGAAGAGCCGCAGCTTCGCCCGCGTAAAATTTGTTCCCGCGGGAAGCCATTCCCAGGATAAAAGGTAGCCTATGTGTTATTCCAGACTATAATGTATCTCTGTACCAAATTTCAGCCTTTGGACTTTTGGACTTTTGGCCTTTTGGACTTTTGGACTTTTGGACTTTTGGACTTTTGGACTTTTGAACTTTTGGACTTTTGGACTTTTGGACTTTTGGACTTTTGGACTTTTGGACTTTTGGACTTTTGGACTTTTGGACTTTTGGACTTTTGGACTTTTGGACTTTTGGACTTTTGGACTTTTGGACTTTTGGACTTTTGGACTTTTGGACTTTTGGACTTTTGGACTTTTGGACTTTTGGACTTTTGGACTTTTGGACTTTTGGACTTTTGGGACTTTTGAGACTTTTGGGACCTCCGGGACCTTTAGGACTTTTGGGACTTTGGACTTTTGGACTTTTGGACTTTTGGACTTTTGGGACTTTTGGGACTTTTGAATCTTTTGGGACTTTTGGGACTTTTGGGACTTTTGGGACTTTTGGACTTGCCAACAAAAAGCAGGATCAAAAGTCCAAAAGTCACAAGTCCAAAGTCCAAAGTCCAAAGTCCAAAAGTCCAAAAGGCTAAAAGTCCAAAAGTCCAAAGTAAAAAGTCCAAAGTCCAAAAGTCCAAAAAAACCTGCACGTAGGATTACTGATTGATCGGTGATTCGCGTGCACGTAGGACATAGCCGCCGCGTCGCACCGCGTCGCGTTGAATTCGCGTGTCACCGCATCAGAATCGCGTTCGCTTCGAACCGCCTACCTAGGACGTAGCGTTAGGGAATATTTCCTTCATGCTGACGTGGGTATGCATCGGGATGTGGTAGCAATGGATAACGGACTGACCCCTCTTGCTCTTGCCAAAGAGAACTGGCACAAACCAGTAATACTATCAACTACAGATCGCAAGGAGATATGGCAGAGCAAAGAGCTGCATGGACGATTTTCGATGTAGATTTAACAGCATCTGTCTCCTGGCTACGTTTCGGTGATTTGTTCGGCGAAACAGAAGGTTTTGTCTGTGCAATTACACACGAAGTTGTTATGACGAATAACTATCGGAAATATATTTTGAGAGATGGTACGGTTGACATATGTCGGGCATGCCACCTACCCGGTGAATCTCGCAGACATATTATTTCTGGTTGTTCTCGTCTTGCCAACGGCGACTATTTGCATAGACACAACCAAGTGGCCAGGATTGTCCATCAGCAACTTGCACTAAAATATAAACTTGTGGATTTGGAGGTACCGTATTACAGGTATGTGCCCGACCCAGTTCTTGAAAATGGTCGTGCCACGTTGTATTGGGATCGATCTATTATCACTGACAGGACTATTGTAGCCAATAAACCTGATATAGTGGTAATAGATCGATCAGAGCGCCTCGCAATAATCGTTGATATCACGGTTCCACATGACGGAAACCTCGTGAAAGCCGAAAAAGACAAACAATTAAAATATTTGGACTTGGCTCACGAGGTTGTCGACATGTGGGATGTAGATTCAGCGATTATTGTTCCGATAGTCGTTTCAGCACACGGTCTAATTGCCAAGAGCCTCGATCAACATCTCAAGAGGCTCGCGTTAGGTATTTGGGTCAAGGGCCAGATGCAAAAGGCGGTACTTCTAGACACGGCACGTATAGTGAGGAGGTTCCTGTCTCTGCAGCCCTAACCACCGGTAGCTTGGTCCCTGTACCCGATGCCGGTGGGACGCTATTTTTTTATATTTTTAAATATATTTTTTTATTTTTAGAATGTATTTAAAAATTTAAATTAATAAGTTTATAAATGTAAATAAAGGGAATAATAATAATAATCATCTTCATCATCGGACTACTGAGCCGGAAAAGTCTCAGTAGTTCGATCATCGGACTATTTAATCGGACTACTGATACTAGGCGGACATAATATGACTGACATCTATAGAAAACTAAAAATATGAAAGAAAGGAGATTATTACAGTGAAATTACCAGAAATTAAAATTACTTTTCTTTTTCGGGGAAATACTCGGAGAGGCACACATTTAGAGACTTATTTTTAGGATTGGTACACAACGATAGAAACTTAGACGATTCACAAAAAATCTACTATTTGAAGGGACATCGTACAGGTGAAGCGGAGCAGTTACTTCGGAATGTAAAGATTACTTGTGATAATTATGAAACTGCGTGGCAAAAACTAGATAGTACTTACAATAATAAAAAGTTTTTGGCCAAGGGTATTTTAAAGCGGTTAATTAATCAAAAATCTTTATCTAGTGAATCTGCTGTAGGAATCAAATCTTTATTGCAAACAACAACTGATTGCCTCGAGTCTATTAAGAACTTAGGGGTAGATGTTTCTTCGTGGGATATAATCGTCATACATTTAGTTAGTGAAAAGTTAGACAGGGACACGAAGAAAGCTTGGGAATTAAAAGTCTCTGAAGAGTCTGATGACGACTTGCCTACATTTTCAGAATTCTCAAGATTTCTTACGGGTCGATTTCGGGGTCTTGAGGGCATAGAAAGTAGGTCCGAGTTGCCCAAAAAGCCACAAAAAGATATGCAAGCTTTTCACGCGGTCAAGGAGAAAGTTTCAAAGCATGCTTCGTGTGCTTACTGTTCGGCCAGTCATAAAATAGGGAAGTGTAGGGAATTCATTAATGAATCTGTCGCAAACAGACGTAAGTTCGTTCAGGATAACGGTTTGTGTAGTTGTTTGCTGATGACACATCTTTAATATTTAAAGTTGAACGTGGACCGTTGTCCACGTTCAACTTTTCAATCTTGACGAAGTAAACAATGCCCTCTCTAGGGTAGTCCACTGGTTTAACGCAAATAATTTATTGTTGAATGAAACTAAAACAAAATGTATTAGATTAACCTTGCCAAATGTTAGGCTCGTTAACTCCAGTATTAGGATTAGGGATGATCAAGTAGAATTGGTCGATGAAACTGTCTTTCTGGGCATAAAGTTAGACTCCAACTTGCAGTGGGGGCCTCATATCGAGAAAGTCTCGGGCAGACTGAGCTCTGCAGCCTATGCCGTTAAAAAGATCCGACAACTGACAGACATTAAAACAGCGCGTCTTGTCTACTTTAGCTATTTCCACAGTGTCATGACCTATGGCATACTATTATGGGGTAACGCTGCCGACATCGAATGTATCTTTGTGTTGCAGAAAAGGGCTGTCCGGGCTATCTATGGTATGGGGTTTCGGGAGTCATTAAGAGAAAAGTTTAAGGATATCAACATCCTTACTGTGTATTCACAGTACATATATGAAAACTTATTATATACTCATAAAAATAATAGTAAATTTATTAAAAATAGTGATATCCATAACCTAAACTTAAGAAATAAGAATAAATTGGCTGTACCTAGATTTAGGCTTAATAAAATAAGCAATTCTTTTGCGGGCAATTGTATTCGAATGTACAATACATTGCCGACAGCCGTAACAGGTTTGTCAGTTAATAAATTTAAAAAACTAATAAAACTTAAATAGTGCCAGAAAGCTTATTATAGCATTAAAGACTTTCTAGAAGACAAGGCTGCCTGGCAGTGACACGAATTGCTCCATTCTAAATTTAAAAAAAAAACTGTATTAGATACTAAGATGAATTAAGAGGGACCGGACTGAGTTTCTTGGGGTGTTCTTCTCAGTCTGTAGCATTTCCGAACCCCCGGTAGAGTCACAAAAATTTTGACAAACCTAAATAATTTTTAAAAAATTTCGAAGGGAATAAATTTTATTTTATTTTATATTATTTATTTTATTTTATTTTACCTCAACTAATAATCTCGTACCTGCGGTCTATTTACTGGATTGTTGGCGTAAAGTTGTTAGTGAAGGCATGTTACAGAAAGTGTGTCACATGTCACATGCATTAGATATTCTAGCAAAACTAGAAATCAGTTGATGGGTCAACTTCCCTCACCTCGCGTTACTCCCAGTAAAGTATTTTTAAATAGTGGAGTGGATTATGCGGGTCCCATAAACGTAAGAATGTCGCCGGGACGTGGCAGCAAGGCTTACAAGGGGTATATAGCTCTCTTTATCTGTATGGCAACACGCGCGATTCACTTAGAACTCGTAAGTGATATGACGTCAAAGGGCTTCTTGGCTGCATTCAAGAGGTTCGTCTCCCGACGTGGACACTGTGCTCATTTATACAGTGATAATGGTACTAATTTCGTGGGAGCCGCACGAGAGCTAAGTGACCTGTTTAACGAGGAAAAGTCCAACTTCGTACCCGAGATTGCACAAAGTTTAGCGAACAATGGTACTCAATGGCACTTTATAGTACCACGGGCCCCAAATCAAGGTGGACTTTGGGAGTCAGGATTAAAATCTACCAAGGGTCATCTTAAACGGGTAGTTGGTAACTCTACGTTGATATTCGAGGAGTTGACAACTGTATTGGCCCAAATAGAAGCATGTCTTAACTCTAGGCCAATGTCTTATGTTGAAGACCAAAAAGACTTTACAGTCTTGACTCCTGGTCATTTTCTGGTAGGAGAGCCTCTGGTCATAGTGCCCGACACAAATTTTGAAGGCAGTAATGTGTCCACTCTCAGGCGTTGGCAACTCACACAGAGAATGACACAAGATTTTTGGCGACATTGGTCGCAGGAATATTTAAACCAATTCTTGCAACGACACAAATGGACACACCAAAACCCGGAACCTAATATTGGGGATGTCGTTTTAATTAAAGAGGATGATTTGCCTCCTGGTAGATGGCTGTTGGGACGAATAGAACACAAACATCCGGGACCTGACGTTATCACTCGCGCAGTTACGCTCCGTACACAACATTCGTCACTAAAAAGGCCAATCTCGAAAGCGTGTGTCCTCCCACTAACTACATAATACAGCTGATTTATTGTACATATATTGTATGTTAGCATGTATTCTTTATTCGAAAATCGGCAAAGTTATCAGGCGTAAATTAAGTTTGTATGTGTCTCAAGATCATTAGATTGTAAGAATTGTATTTATAATGTGAGAGATTTAATTTTTGTATTTTTGATAAATGGCCGTTGTGAGATTTTTATAAAGTGTTACAAACCCTCACCAATATAACCTTGTTTATTGTATAGTCACATTCTAGACTTATTGCATGGTGGGCGGTTAGCAAACAATTACGGACATGGCTCTATGTCCTTGGTGGGCGGTATGGCTGAGTTTGTACAGTAGTTGTAAACGAGCGCGCTAGATCGCGTACTACAATGTTGCTGAATCGCGATAACGCTAGGTTACACGGGCAGCCTATATGTTCGCATCGGCCATCATTTAATTGATTCGCTATTTGAATTATTATCACCTGTATCTAATTTACCAGTTTCGTTGTACATTATAGTTAAAAATTGGGCTACTCGAGTTTCATTGAAAAACCAGCGCCTTTACTCGAAAGACCCCGTTCAGCCATTATTTGTCGTAAAAAGTAAATGACTTAAAAATGTTATTGTGGGATATCCATAAGAGATAGAGATATGCCATCGCGGAGTTTTCTGTAGACCTTTACAATGTGTACAATACTTAGTACATTACTTTGATAAATCTCGTAGGATTCAGCCTGCGTTTGCAATGTAAGTGGAAAAAAATTAATTATTTACGCCATCACATTAGAAACCTCAAAAATAACAGTATTTCTCCACTATTTAATGGATGTTATTACTTATTATGCATATAAACCTTCCTCTTGAATCACTCTATCTATTAAAAACCGCATCGAAATCCGTTGCGCAGTTTTGAAGATTTAAGCATACAAAGGGACATAGGGACAGAGAAAGCGACTTTGTTTTATACTATGTAGTGATACTCTAACTAATCGATACTGAAGTCAAAAATTTAATTTAAAAAGAAATGTCAGTCTGTTTGTTTCCCAAATAATCTCACTGAAATTACTGAATCAATTTCAATGATCCTTCCCACAATCTAGCTAATGATCCGAGAAAGTTTTAGGGTACTGTTGAACCCGATATATTGAGCGGTTCTTTTGGGAGAGGGGATGAAAGACGAGATGGTTTTTCAGTTGTAATATCTCAATGAGTGGTCCAATTTCAATTTTTATTTTTGTTTCAGAACTTTGAGAATTGTTTCACACAAGTTTCAATATCCAAAGTTTTGTAGTTCAGAAATTAGAGACATCTCAAATTTTGCTAAACCTAGAATTTAAAAATCGTTCCTCCGTCGAACTACGAGTATACCCCTCATCTACACTGCTCGCGGCACCTCGCCTCGGGCGAGTCCCATTTGTTGTCGGTTTTTACGCCCGAGTCAAAGAGCCCGAAGTTGCACGATGTGCGTTCACGAAGTAGGACTCTCGCTCGACTTACTGACTAAACTACTGCTTGAGCGTCCATTACAAATGGTGGCATCGCACAGGCTATGCTATTGGCACCGCACCACAGCGATTGAGCTCATCGCGACGTTGAACGAGTGTGTAGTGAACTAGTAACGCACTTCAGACTTAGCCAAAGTTTCTAAAGTACTTCGCCGACGAACGCGAGCGGTCTAGAGTAGCCATCAAAACTTGGAACGACCTGCCGACGCACGTGTTTCCTTCCTCTTACAACCCCGAATTCTGAATCGGAGCCAGAAAAGGCACATCATAAACCCCCCAACTTGTGGACCACTGTCAGAAGTCGTACGAACTGTAAGCGTGGTCCTCGCTAAATGTACCATGACTTTCCATCAGACGGTTGGCCCGGCCGGCGTCAACTTGGCGAGCCTAATATAATTTGTACTAACCGATGCTCACGGCTCCGGGGTTCGAAGGTTATCGCGATAAAAAGAATAATGATTAATATGAAAATAGCTAAATAGCAAAATCAAGTATCAACTTCCCCGGTGAGGGAACAACGGATGCACACGTAGACCTGGCTCATGGAGCCATCACCTGCAGACAAATCTTTGTTGATGATTGCACATTTGCACTGTGAGCGATTTGAGAGAAGAGTGGGCGCGTCTTCGTGGATGGCGCTATCTACAGGGTAAACTAATTTAGGTACGAGTACATGCTAATAGGCAATCTTTTGAGGAAAACTTCAACAAACATGACAAATAGTTTACAATTAATTTAATAATTTGTGTGCAAAACTAAACATGATGTACAGGTTTTGTTCTAGAAGTGGGTCTACGCTAGACGAGCTGAGCACGAGCGGAACCAGAGCCGGGCCGCTCTGCTCGCGATGACAAGTGCCGCTAAACAATTACGGACATGGCTCTATGTCCTTGGTGGGCGGTATGGCTGAGTTTGTACAGTAGTTGTAAACGAGCGCGCTAGATCGCGTACTACAATGTTGCTGAATCGCGATAACGCTAGGTTACACGGGCAGCCTATATGTTCGCATCGGCCATCATTTAATTGATTCGCTATTTGAATTATTATCACCTGTATCTAATTTACCAGTTTCGTTGTACATTATAGTTAAAAATTGGGCTACTCGAGTTTCATTGAAAAACCAGCGCCTTTACTCGAAAGACCCCGTTCAGCCATTATTTGTCGTAAAAAGTAAATGACTTAAAAATGTTATTGTGGGATATCCATAAGAGATAGAGATATGCCATCGCGGAGTTTTCTGTAGACCTTTACAATGTGTACAATACTTAGTACATTACTTTGATAAATCTCGTAGGATTCAGCCTGCGTTTGCAATGTAAGTGGAAAAAAATTAATTATTTACGCCATCACATTAGAAACCTCAAAAATAACAGTATTTCTCCACTATTTAATGGATGTTATTACTTATTATGCATATAAACCTTCCTCTTGAATCACTCTATCTATTAAAAACCGCATCGAAATCCGTTGCGCAGTTTTGAAGATTTAAGCATACAAAGGGACATAGGGACAGAGAAAGCGACTTTGTTTTATACTATGTAGTGATACTCTAACTAATCGATACTGAAGTCAAAAATTTAATTTAAAAAGAAATGTCAGTCTGTTTGTTTCCCAAATAATCTCACTGAAATTACTGAATCAATTTCAATGATCCTTCCCACAATCTAGCTAATGATCCGAGAAAGTTTTAGGGTACTGTTGAACCCGATATATTGAGCGGTTCTTTTGGGAGAGGGGATGAAAGACGAGATGGTTTTTCAGTTGTAATATCTCAATGAGTGGTCCAATTTCAATTTTTATTTTTGTTTCAGAACTTTGAGAATTGTTTCACACAAGTTTCAATATCCAAAGTTTTGTAGTTCAGAAATTAGAGACATCTCAAATTTTGCTAAACCTAGAATTTAAAAATCGTTCCTCCGTCGAACTACGAGTATACCCCTCATCTACACTGCTCGCGGCACCTCGCCTCGGGCGAGTCCCATTTGTTGTCGGTTTTTACGCCCGAGTCAAAGAGCCCGAAGTTGCACGATGTGCGTTCACGAAGTAGGACTCTCGCTCGACTTACTGACTAAACTACTGCTTGAGCGTCCATTACAAATGGTGGCATCGCACAGGCTATGCTATTGGCACCGCACCACAGCGATTGAGCTCATCGCGACGTTGAACGAGTGTGTAGTGAACTAGTAACGCACTTCAGACTTAGCCAAAGTTTCTAAAGTACTTCGCCGACGAACGCGAGCGGTCTAGAGTAGCCATCAAAACTTGGAACGACCTGCCGACGCACGTGTTTCCTTCCTCTTACAACCCCGAATTCTGAATCGGAGCCAGAAAAGGCACATCATAAACCCCCCAACTTGTGGACCACTGTCAGAAGTCGTACGAACTGTAAGCGTGGTCCTCGCTAAATGTACCATGACTTTCCATCAGACGGTTGGCCCGGCCGGCGTCAACTTGGCGAGCCTAATATAATTTGTACTAACCGATGCTCACGGCTCCGGGGTTCGAAGGTTATCGCGATAAAAAGAATAATGATTAATATGAAAATAGCTAAATAGCAAAATCAAGTATCAACTTCCCCGGTGAGGGAACAACGGATGCACACGTAGACCTGGCTCATGGAGCCATCACCTGCAGACAAATCTTTGTTGATGATTGCACATTTGCACTGTGAGCGATTTGAGAGAAGAGTGGGCGCGTCTTCGTGGATGGCGCTATCTACAGGGTAAACTAATTTAGGTACGAGTACATGCTAATAGGCAATCTTTTGAGGAAAACTTCAACAAACATGACAAATAGTTTACAATTAATTTAATAATTTGTGTGCAAAACTAAACATGATGTACAGGTTTTGTTCTAGAAGTGGGTCTACGCTAGACGAGCTGAGCACGAGCGGAACCAGAGCCGGGCCGCTCTGCTCGCGATGACAAGTGCCGCTCGAGGCTCGTACGTCGGTCCACACTACACGAATTTTGGCTCGGCTCGGGCTCCGCTCGTGCTCGGCTCGTCTAGCGTAGACCCACCTTAGCGAATGTACCTCCATCGATCCGATCGAAGTGCAGCGCGTGCTGATTCGCAGTATCGGAGCGCTCGTCATGTCTCGGCTCAGCGCGCGGTGCCGTACTGGCGACTGGCGTACTCACAGTGCACGTCGAGGTGGGCGGCCGCGCTCTGCTCGCCGCCGTCGGGGTCCCGCACGCGGCACTCGTAGCGGCCGGCGTCGGCGGAGGCGGCGCGCCGCAGCACCAGGCTGCCGTTGGGCGCCAGCAGCGCGCGCGCCGCCAGCTCGGGCAGCTCGGCGAGCGGCGCGCCGTCCCTGCGCCACGCCACCGCCGCCGCGGGGCTGCCGGCCGCGCACTGCAGCTCGGCGCGCTCGCCCTCCAGCACCGTCAGGTTCGTCGGCGGCGTCACTATTAAATTGCTTCCTGTGGAAACGACACCGAGGGCATTATATTGAAACTGGATCTCACGCGGGCCGCGTTCCTAGTGCCCGACGCGTACCGTCCACGTGCAGGTAGTAGAAGGTGCCGTTGTTGCGCGCGGGCGGCGAGCGGTTGGGGAAGGTGACGCGGCAGCGGTACAGGCCGGCGTCGCCCTCGCGCACGGCGCTCACGTTGATGGAGCCCCGGCCGAGCGTCCCGCCGGCGCCGCCGCTCCCGGCCGCGTCCGCCTCGCCCAGCCGCACCACGCGGCCCGACCACAGCGTCGCCACGCGGGCGCCGCGCTCTCCGCTGTGCCACGACAGTATCGTCTCACCCTGGAAAAACACCATACCTAGTTCTCAGCTTTCCGTATTCACACCAATCTACTAATTAGGTAGGTACTTAATAATAATTATTTATTTAATAATCATAGAACATGACCTTACATTACATGGTTTCTTATACTACCTATTGTTATATTTTATACATTTAATCTTTTTGCTCTGCCTCATGACTGCCTCTGTGGCGCAGTCGGTAGCGATACCGCCTTTGTCCGTCTTTTATTTATTCCTGACTCGTGGGTTCGATTCCCACTGGAGACAAAAGTGAAATATTTGTGTGACCCATAAAATGTTTGTCTCAAGAGTCTGGGTGTTTCTATCAATACATATAATAAAATCGTAACAGGTCGCTGTCTGTACATGGAAGATAAATAAGAAAAAATATTATAGGGGGGCTTTATGAACGCAATAGAACCCAAAACAATGATTTTTAGAATTTTTGTCTGTCTGTCTGTATGTCTGTATATCTGTTTGTCTGTACGTTTGTGCACGCTAATCTCAGTAACCGCTTAACCTATTGCAAAGCGGAACCCTTATAGATTCGTCATGTCTGTCTGTCCGTCTGCCTGTCTGTCTGTCCGTCCGTGTGTCACAGCCACTTTTCTCCGAAACTATAAGGTCTATGCTATTGAAACTTGGTAGCTTTGTATTCTGTGAACCGCATTAAGATTCTTATATAAAACTAGAAAAAAAACAGTAAATTTTGGGGGTGCCCATACTCAGAACTGAAACTTAATTTTTTTTATTTTCATCAAACCCATACGTGTAGATATAGATACCCCATCTATAGATAGGTCTTCAAAAATGATATGGAGGTTTCTAACAGACAAGATAAGAGACACTTCCAAAGTGGAAAAATGTGTCACCCCCCCTCCCCCTCTAACTTCTAAACTAAGAGAATGATAAATCTAAAAAAAATATATGATGTACATTGCCATAAAAACTACCAACGAAAATTAGTTTGAACGAGATAGAGCTGGTAGTTTTTTTTAATACGTCATCAACCGCAATTTCCGGTCAGTGAACTCACTACCACTGCGAACGTGTTAAAACATCAGTCAAAGTTACAACGAACTATAAGAACTTTATGTTACTTGCTGCTACGAAACCCTTTATGGGCGAGTCCAACTCGCACTTGGCCGGTTCTTTTTATTGTGTTGAGATTTGCTCCACTTAAGATTTGCGTTTATTTCATGTCAATCGGTTTATAAATAAAAAAGTTATAACACTTTTAGGAATCAGATATTTTGAAAATTTTAATTGTAAGGGTTTCTTTGAATGTAAGTGTAAATCTAAACTGGCGTGTTGGCTTATTCATAAAAGAGCTTAATGATTAAGACTATTTGAAAACAATTCAGCCCGCGCCGAAGGCGTGGACTGAATTGTTTTAAAATAGACAATCTTTAAGCTGGTCTTTAAGCACGTTCGCAGTGGTAGTGATTTAACTAACCGGAAATTGCGGTTTATGAAGTATTAAAAAAAAACTACCAGCTCTATCTCGTTCAAACTAATTTTCGTTGGTAGTTTTTATGGCAATGTACATCATATATATTTTTTAGATCTATCATTCTCTTAGTTTAGAAGTTAGAGGGGGGACACACACATTTTTCCACTTTGGAAGTGTCTCTTGCGCAAACTATTCACTTTAGAAAAAAAACCGGCCAAGTGCGAGTTGGACTCGCCCATGAAGGGTTTCGTAGCAGCAAGTAACATAGGTACCTAATATAAAAGTTCTTATAGTTCGTTGTAACTTTGATTGATGTTTTAACACGTTCGCAGTGGTAGTGATTTTTCTAACCGAAAATTGCGGTTTATGACGTATTAAAAAAAAACTACCAGCTCTATCTCGTTCAAACCAATTTTCGTTGGTAGTTTTTATGGCAATGTACATCATATATTTTTTTTAGATTTATCACTCTCTTAGTTTAGAAGTTAGAGGGGGGGGGGGGGGGACACTCATTTTTCCACTTTGGAAGTCCCTCTTGCGCAAACTATTCACTTTAGAAAAAAGTGATATTAGAAACCTCAACAGCATTTTGGAAGACCTATCTATAGATACCCCTCACGTATGGGTTGGATGAAAAAAAAAATTTGAGTTTCAGTTACGAGTATGGGGACCCCCAAAATTTACTGCTTTTTTTCTATTATTATATAAGAATCTTAATGCGGTTCACAGAATACATCTAGTTACCAAGTTCCAATAGCATAGGCCGTATAGTTTCGAAGAAAAGTGGCCGTGACACACGGACGGACAGACAGACAGACAGACATGACGAATCTAGTTAAAGCTACTCTATAGGATACGACCATACATCAGTGTCAGCATCAGAATACTACTATGCGAGTCACTTATCCTATCCATGTATAAGGGCTCCATTTTTGCCATTTGGCTACGAAACCCTAAAAAATGATGTTAGAAACCTCATAGCATTTTTGAAGACCTATCTATAGATAACCCCACACGTATGGGTTTGATGAAAAAAAAAATTAGAGTTTCAGGTCTGAGTATGGGGACCCCCAAAATTTACTGCTTTTTTCTAGTTTTATATAAGACTAGCGACCCGCCCCGGCTTCGCCCGAGTGCAATGCTGATACTAAATACACTAAGTACAGAAAAACTGTGAACTTTAAAGCATTGTGGATCCCAAACCCGCAGGGATACGCGGAAAATTTTTATGTTGTCGTATTAAAAAGACCATAGTTGCTTATCAAAATATAAGGTGAGACCTTTATACTTTAATACTGAACTGAGAAACTGAACCAAATTAATTTTCCCCATACATTTTTTATTTTTCATTATTTTTTTAGGCATGAATGAGTCATTTTATGGAAAAGTTGTCGTACTAAATGTTAATTAGCACTATATTTTCTGTACAAAACAAATTTGACATCTTGGATCGTATGTCCACCTATTTTAAAATCCGGACCAGTGTGCGGCCGGCCGGTACGGCCGCAAACGCTACGTCCCGCAATTTTATA
Organism: Miltochrista miniata; assembly: GCA_933228765.1. Taxonomy (NCBI): domain Eukaryota; kingdom Metazoa; phylum Arthropoda; class Insecta; order Lepidoptera; family Erebidae; genus Miltochrista; species Miltochrista miniata. Next base: position 41,924,831 of record OW121750.1, on the reverse strand, counting down.
TCTGTAATATATTAGAAAATATTCATTTAAATCATATGCTGTTACGGGCCATATAGATCTATATTAAATAAACAATGTATTTAAGGTATTTAATTTGATAAGGATTAATGATGTATTAGTTAAAACCGCTTCGAAAATAAGCCATTATTTGTCGTAAAAAGTAAATGACTTAAAAATGTTATTGTGGGATATCCATAAGAGATAGAGATATGCCATCGCGGAGTTTTCTGTAGACCTTTACAATGTGTACAATACTTAGTACATTACTTTGATAAATCTCGTAGGATTCAGCCTGCGTTTGCAATGTAAGTGGAAAAAATGTAATTATTTACGCCATCACATTAGAAACCTCAAATATAACAGTATTTCTTCACTATTTAATGGATGTTATCAATCAATCAATACATATAATAAAATCGTAACAGGTCGCTGTCTGTACATGAAAGATAAATGAGAAAAAATATTATAGGGGGGCTTTATGAACGCAGTAGAACCCAAAACAATGATTTTTAGAATTTTTGTCTGTTTGTCTGTATGTCTGTTTGTCTGTACGTTTGTGCACGCTAATCTCAGCAACCGCTTAACCGATTGCAATGCGGTTTTCTTTATTGTGATTAAGTTCCATCGGAGAAGGGATTTGTAGTTTTCAGAAATAAAACCAAATTTTTGTTGCGAGTACTGAGCTCCAAGGCTAGTATATTTGAAGTGAAGTAAGTACATATTACAGTGCTTTAACAATTAACTAAAACTAGTGATGCGCGTACCTAAATGTGTAGATACTAGGCATGGACAATATCGATTACGCCTAAACATGCCCCCAGCCGTTGAAAGATTAACTTTCAACCAAACCAGATCCAGAGTCCAATAAAGGGCAAATTTTTGATGCTGCCCGCCGGACCACTCCGTTTGCTGTCTTAATATCAGCCACTCTGCTGATGTTGTCGCAACCTGGATAGAGAGCGACTATTCTGCCCATCTTCCACTTAAGGGGCGGCAAATTATCATCTTTGATAATGACGAGGGAGCCAATTTGTAAGGAGTCCTTGGATGTATGCCATTTTACTCGCTGCTGAAGTTCAGAAATGTATTCCTTGCTCCACCTCGTCCAAAAATGTTGTCGCATTTGTTCAACGCGTTGATGGCGGGTCAGGCTTGATATGGAGTGATCACGAAGATCCTTGACTGGTAGTGACGTGATAGGCCTTCCAATCAAAAAGTGACCTGGAGTGAGAGGCAAAAGGTTTTCGGAGTTAGAGGACAGTGGAGTAAGTGGTCGTGAGTTTAAAAGACCCTCAATTTGAACTAAAGTTAAGTTCAATTCCTCATACGTCATGTTACAATTGCCCAACACGCGAATTAGATGATATTTTGTCGATTTAACGCTCGCCTCCCATAATCCGGCAAAATTTGGGGCATAAGCTGGGATAAAGTGGAACCTAATTCCATCCTGAGCCAGGCTGTCAGAGACGGAGTCACAATTCTGCTTTAAGAATCGTGAAATATCGTTATAAGCCCCTACAAACGATGTACCATTATCAGAGTATAAATTTAACGGTTTACCTCTACGGGAGATGAATCGGCGCAGAGCCTGCAGATAATTACTACTCGTTAAATCACCCACCAGCTCTAAATGCATGGCTTTAGTAGTAAAACACACAAAAATTACTATGTACACTTTAACTAGTCTAGATCCACGACCTTGACGACAAAGAGAGTTAATAGGTCCTGCGTAATCAACGCCTACGTTTTGAAAGGGGTAGTCAACTGGTGACAGTCTGCTTGAAGGCAGGTGCCCCATTTGTGGAGAAACGACCCTTCCTTTGTGACGTCTGCATGTAACACATTGACGATAACAGGCCCTAGCTAAGTTACGACCACCCAGTGGCCAGTAAGTTTCTCTTATAGTGGCTAATAGTAATTGAGGACCTGCGTGCAGTAATCTCAAGTGTTCATATCTGAATAAAAGCTTCGCAAACTGATGTGTGGACTGTATTAAAATAGGATGTTTCTTCTCAAATGAATATTCAGAATTATGAAGTCTACCTCCAACACGCATTATTTTATGATCGTCTAAGAAGACGTTTAATTTTAATAATTGATTTTTGTGATTCAATTTTCTGTTGTGGAGTAACAAATTGTATTCTGGAAAAGATTGCTTTTGCGACTCAATTATAATAAAGTTTAAAGAAAATTGCAAGTCTTCCACAGAAAAATAAGAAGGCTGCGAATAAATGCGATTCTTGCATTGGTTAATAAATCTAAAGACATAACATATAGCACGTTGCAATCTTAAAAAATTAGAAAAACGCTCAAAATTAATCATATTTGTATCTATAGCTTTATCACTCGGATAAACAACTAAACAGACATTTGATTTGAGTTCTGGTAAATTGCTAGATTCGTCTGAATTTGGAGTCTTAGGCCATGTACCACTAGGTCTTTGTAAAAAAGATGGACCATGCCAACACAATTCGAGATTAGGCATTACAGTTGCCTCCACTCCTCGCGATATGAGATCAGCAGGATTCTCATGAGTCGATACGTGTCTCCATTTGCTACCACTGGTTTCGTCCAAGATGACTGCAACACGGTTTCTGACGAAAGTGTTTAATTTAATCGGCAACATACTTAACCAACCAAGCACCACCATGGAATCCGTCCAAAAAATCACACTCGAGGCTTGAGTTCGCAGCGAACTAGCTACCTTTTTGTATAAGTGAGCACCAATGACGGCAGCACAGAGTTCAAGCCTCGGTATAGTTACGGGCTTAATAGGAGCAACGCGACTTTTTGCTGTCATAAGACGAACCGTGACATTACCCACTTTGTCTACACTGCGTATATATAAACAAGCACCATAATATGCTCGTTCTGATGCGTCGGTAAATATGTGAAATTCAAAGCTATTATATGAATCACACACAACACGACGAGGGATATTGGTTCCGCAGTGTTGGCAAAGCCTTAATTAAGCTAACCCAAGTAGTAATTATTTCAGGTGGCAATCGTTCGTCCCATGTCAGTTTTTTAAGCCAAAGTTTCTGAAGCAAAATTTTCATGCGAATGACACACGGTGCCAGGAGACCTAACGGATCGAAAATACGAGCAATAGCTGCAAGCATCTCTCGTTTAGTACCTTCGTTCTTATCAGGTGCATTGATGGGAAAGCATAAGTAATCGGTCTGAGTTTGCCAACCCAGTCCTAATGTCTTATTTAGTACACCGTCGTCGATATTTAAATCGACGAGGAACTGTTCCGACTGACCGGAGATTAGGGTGGGCTCATTGGACTTCCACTTTCTGAGAGGCATACAAGCAGAAGCAAGAGCTTTAGTTACCTTAATACCTAAATTGTATGCTTCTTCAAACTGATCAGCACCTGTCAGAAGATCGTCTACCATAAAGTCATGTAAAATAACTTCGGCGATCTGTGGATCAGTACATTCGAGTCCTATTTGCTTGAGACACCTCGTTGCCAAGTAAGGAGCGCTAGCAGTTCCGTATGTCACCGTGGATAGAGAATAAGCTTTGAGTGGCTCAGACGGATCATTACGCCATAGGATTTTTAATAAATGTCTATCTGATGGATGCATAACTATCTGTCTATACATTTTCTCGACGTCAGCCGAAATAACGTACTTGTACATCCTAAATCTAAGAAGAATTGAAATTAAGTCGTCTTGAATGGTTGGGCCAACCATTTGAATATCGTTTAGAGATATTCCCGACGACGTAGGAGCACTTGCATTAAAAACTACACGTAATTTGGTAGTCGTGCTGTTTTCCCTCAACACTCCATGGTGAGGAATGTAATATGATGGCATATCTTCATCAATACGGCACTCGGACATATGCCCTAAAGAAATGTACTCAGTCATAAAGTCTTTGTACATTTTATCGAGTGAAGGGTTATTCATGTTTCTACGTTCAAAAGATAAAAAACACCGTCTTGCACGAGAAAATGACTCGCCCAACGTATCTGAAGATTCCTTTAATGGTAACTTTACACAGAAGCGACCATTAGACATACGAAAGGTATTCTTAATAAAGTGTTCATCACACTGCATTTGTTCGGTTGAGTAAGTAGATGATTCATGGCAAAATTCCTCAAGTTGCCAAAACCGCGTTAATTGGGTATCAATATCATCTATCTGTAAGGTACCTTGTATGTTTACATTATTAAAATTACATTTAATGCTAGACGGATATGTTATTTTATAGCCACTGTTAATTGGGCCACAAACTATCCAACCGAGCCTAGTTTGATACAAAATGGGTTTCATATCCCCCAATAAAATTTTTTCAGAACCTAACAGATTCCAAAATATATCAGCCCCTATAATGATATCGATGGCCTTGGGTTTATAAAAATAAGGATCAGCTAAATTAATGTCAGTAGGTATATCCAGTTGAATTCGTCTAGAGGGCACATTATCCGTAATAGCAGGTAAAACAAAACAAGTTAAACTATCGGAATATGATTCACAAAGAGACTGCATGTTAACACGACACAGTTTATCTACATGAGACAACGAATTATTTATACCCTGTATAGATTTACTTGTGGGTATAAATGGTAAACCAAGTTTGTTAAACAGATTTTCGGTCATCAAGCAAGACGAACTGCCCGAGTCAAGGAGTGCGCGTGCAATATGTACCTTATTATTTACGTCATAACACCTAATCAATGCAGTCGACAACAGAACATCACTCACAGTGTGCGCACTGATATTAGCAGATAACGTTATGTTATGGCTATCTATGTTGGATGCAACGCTGCACGCCACTGGCGCGGTCGCCGAGAACTCACTTCTATTATTCGTGCCTGTGACGCCGTTATCAGTTATCGTCTTAACGTTATCTGTTGATGAATTTGATGCAGATTTTTGTTGCTTATGAATTAGTTGGTTATGTCTTTTATGGCATAGCTTACACCCTTGTTTCCTGCAACTGTTCGCATAATGACCACGACGAAAGTTATAAGTGTACCTTTAAGTGAGGTAATGCAGCTATACGGTCTTTGATACTTAATGCCAAGAATTGAGCGCAAGCGTTGAGGTTATGATCGCCCTTGCATTGTGGACAAGTATAAATTGAAGAATTATTACCACTGAGAGAAGCCATCGCCTTTATCTTTGTGTGTTGTTTTGTGTGTGAATTACCTGAGTGACCAGAATGACGAGAAAGTTCCAAAGTTTCAATTAAATCAGCTCGGGTTTTCATAAATTCCATGAAGTTAAGAAAAGAAATGGACTTGTTTTTATCTAATGACCCTTTGTGTTCTTCCCACTCTCGGAAAGTTTTACTATCTAATTTCTGTGTAATTAAGTAGATTAATAAAGTGTCCCAAGTGCTGACGGGCTCACCTAAGGTACTTAATGCTCGTAAATTTTTATTTATTTTATCAATAAGACCCTTTAACAATACTGAGGACTCTTTTGTGAGTGACTCGATATCAAACAAAGCTGACACATGATTTTGTATTAATAAGCGTTTGTTATCGAATCTCTCACACAAGAGATCCCAGGCCACTATATAGTTCTGAGCAGAAAATTCGATAGATTGGATCACGACAGCAGCAGTCCCTTCCAAGGAGGTTCGTAAATAGTGGAATTTATTAACCTTATCTATGTCGTCATTTTCGTGGATCAGACTAGAAAATGTATCTCGAAACTCGAGCCAATTGTTATAAGAACCAGAAAACTTTGGTAAATTGATAGTGGGTAACTTTATGAACTGACGCTTAGAACTTGCACTACAATTATGAAAAGAATCGTTTGGTTCTGATTTAGAAAAAGTGCTTATGATATTTTTAGCTTTAGCCAGTAGAGAATAATATTGAGATTCTATAGTTGACCTTTCAACTATTTCCTCGTCAATATTATCAGACGAACATTCCAGCTGTAGCTGAACGTCATTAAATTCATCATATATCACTTCGAATTTATCGGTGCGCAATTGTAACTCCGTTACCTGACAGGGGGTTAATTTGGCATCCTGTAAACTTGATAAGTAATTCCCAAAGACAGTGAGTCTCCCTTTACAACTGCTACGCTTCTTTTTTAATTGTACAATATTTGCCATTATGGGAGACGAGTGCTTCGACCTGGAAATTTACAATTTACAAGGTTACCTCTTAAAAGCACTAACAAATTTAACTGTAGTTAAATACCTATTGATCCTATCTTATTACACCATTATATTATTTACTGAAATACAGGACTTCAAAAACTTTACAACTTTAAGTATTAAAATACGATTTCTGATTAATTAACAATGTAAATAATTATTATGTATTGTTAAAGAGGTAAATAACAATTTAATTAAGCTTTAGACAAATAAAATTAGAACTAAGTTGAAATTAATTAATCAATGTAGATGTAGGTAAGTAGCTATCGATGTAAGTAAATTACTGTGCTGTATCTAAGCACGGATAACTATTTCCACAAAGATTACAAACAATATTACTTTCAAACTTAGAAATTACACTTTAAAGCATTGTAATACCTAAAAATCAGAATTAAAGTTAAGTTGTAAATTTATAAGTACTAACCTTATGTCTGCTACAGATACTCTAATTTAAATATTACCTTACGAGTTGTTGAGAGAGTTGGGTGAACTATAATTTGATTTATATTAATAAAGATTTACAAATATTTCGCTTGTTTTATTCCAAGTTCCATCCTCTTTGACCTCTAGTTCACCTTTTCAATGTAGGTAAGTACGTAGTACAAATAGCAAGTTTTGGTTCTTCGTATTTATTATCCTCTTCAATACTTAATTGTGCTGCTTATGTTCTGCTGTATATCCGGCTCGAAGGACCATGTTCCATCGGAGAAGGGATTTGTAGTTTTCAGAAATAAAACCAAATTTTTGTTGCGAGTACTGAGCTCCAAGGCTAGTATATTTGAAGTGAAGTAATTACATATTACAGTGCTTTAACAATTAACTAAAACTAGTGATGCGCGTACCTAAATGTGTAGATACTAGGCATGGACAATATCGATTACGCCTAAACACTCATACTTATAGAACTCGGGACTTCACGCGAAATACATCTCCTTACATTTTAACACCGACGTTTCGAGCACGTTGCAGCGCCAATGGTCGCGGTTGGACTCGGTATCGGAAAACGTCGGTGTGAAAATGTAAGTAGATGTATTTCGCGTGAAGTCCCGAGTTCTATAAGTATGAGTGTAAAAAACCGCGACAGTTTAAAAATAACAATATTTTATTGTTATGAAATAAATAAATTAAAATTATCTGTGACGATACATTCAAGATAAATTTAAATAAATAACTGTAAACGATTAATTTAGGGCTTCTGAGTCCAAATCTATAATTTTTTTACTTCGTGTCTGTTTGTTTGTTTATATAAAACCGTTTTAATGGGCAATAGTATTTTCTGTATAGCACCCAGAATTTATAATAACCTATCTAAGGTTAAGGGAAACTGGGGACACTTGATCCCCCCTTTTGTTTTTTATCCCTAATTTCTATATTGAGTATCCGTTTAAAAAACCGTTGGTACTAAAATACGTGAAATTTATTTGCTTATAATTGCTGTAAGAGCCAAAGATATGAATATCTTAGTTTAGTGGATATTTGACTAAAATCAATAATGAGGAATCGTACCATTGTGTCCCGTATATACGTAAGACTTGATCCCCCCGGTCTGGGTGACTTGATCCTGGGGGATCAAGTCTCCCATATTTAGGGTCACATGATACCATTACTAAGGAGTTAAATAAAGAATGTCTTGTCTGTTTATTAATTTACGAAATCACATATTTCTTCATATATCTACAAATATCACGGTTTATTGTTAGCGCTCGTGGCCCCGCGGTTTCAGTGTTCTGTAAACGATCACTGCACTGCACTGCAGTAAGCGACTTTTACTAAGAGCCAGTCCTTGGAGGGGTGACCATCCATGTGATCACTTTGTGACATTTATTTGAGCGTTTCCGTGCTTCGGAAGGCACGTTAAGCCTTTGATCCTGGTTGCCAGTAAAATGGCAGCAGTCGTTAAGCCAAGTTGAAAGCCTTTTTAGGCGGCTGAAAATTTTTAACAGCAGGCCACTCCACAACTCTTTTGCTCCACCGACTATTGGTTCTCCTACAGATATGTGGCCAGCCCACTGCCATTTCAAGACGCATGCTTCTGCGAGCTATGTCGACCACTCTGGTTCTCTTACGGAGAACATCGTTCCGGATTATATCCCTCAGAGACATCCATAGCATAGCTCGTTCCATTGCTCGCTGTGCAACTTTAAGGGCATGGACTAGCTTTATTTTCAGATTCAGATTCAGATTCAGATTCAGATCATTTATTTACTAGAATGTAGGTACATTAATTGAGGTCTTATAATTAAAATAATGGTCCCAGGTACATTCTACCACTTTAGTGTGGTATGTAAATCTTATGTTACAGTCACTTCATTAGCATTAAAATTAAACAATCCAAGACACAATAAAATACATCTGTACAGCAAATCAGGCAAATAATATGTTAGATATTAATAATATTGTTATTAAATTCAAAAAATGTCAAGATAATACAATGAATGTCATACGATCAAGGTGAATGTCAATACAGTTAAAATTTCGTTCCCTGGCACCATGTTTCGGGCACCTAATCTGGTTTTGAAGGCTCTTGACATATTGTTCTGCAATGAATTTAAAAAAAAAAGGTAGGGGACACTTGAGCCACGTGGATCAAATCTCCCATAATAAAGTGTACCAAGTATACCATGAGCTATTTGAGGTTATAAACAAAAATATTTTCAAATTTCTATAATATTACCACTATATTTCGTAAAGAATGGCTAATAATATAGATAATGGCTCGTATTAAATGCATACACACTTAAAAGTCCTATTTAATTAAATGTTTGGTCAAAATAAAAACTTATCAAAATTTTCTTTCTGTCGCAACAATTACTTACTCGCCCGCCGTTTGCCAAAGTGTCAAATGTAATAGATGTACCATCTTTAGAAAGTTTTTGGGTACCATTTACAATCGATATTGCCACTATAAAACTAAATACGGCTTATACAAGTTCTGTAAATCTTGTGTACCTAGTCTCCCGTAAGGATCAAGTATCCCCAGTTTCCCCTATACTCGTTAGTTCTTATATACAGGATGGAATTTGAAGACGGTAGTTTGAGGTAAAGTACCCTTAATATTGATAATGGCAAGTTTTGCTGAAAGGAAACATTCCTTTCTTTTCAAAAGTAAGTAGAACTGCATTTACATATTTTTGAAAAATCACCTGCTTGAACCGGGAATCGAACCCTGGGAGATGTGAAAAAAAAACATCCTGTATTTTATGATACCAACCGAAAGAGTCTTTACATACATACATACATATACTCACGCCTTTATCCCCGAAGGGGTAGGCAGAGGCCTATACCGGCCCACATTTCACCGTGTACAATTCGGTCCCACGTGACAGGTGGTAAGCCCATCGCCGTGTTGAAATGGACCGCCGCCGTCTGAGCCTCGTCCGTTGTTCAGCAGGTGCACGAGCTTGCACGTGAGGTTGACTTGGGCCCGATGGTGTTGGTAGGGCCCCACTACACCTCTTCTTGATAAAGAAGAAAGAGTCTTTAATAAGGAATAATTTCTTTTAAAGAAACTTAGTATCTTAAATTAAAGGAAGACCTAGTAAAATATGTTTTATTGTAAAGCTTACTCACTATCTGAAGAAAAAAAACAGTCTTATTGAGATTTCTCTCCCTTTTTTTGAAGATGGTTAAAATAATGTTCTAGTTTCTGTGAATAGGAATATTCGTTCTGGTCACTTAACCAACCAACTTAAAAATATTGGATTTTCTCAATTGAACTGTTTTTAGGGTTTCGTAGCCAAATGGCAAAAACGGAACCCTTATAGATTCGTCATGTCTGTCTGTCTGTCTGTCTGTCAAACTCAAACTCAAAAAAAACATTTATTTCGCATAATCCTAATACATAGGCACTTGCGACACGTCAATGAATACAATGCAAATAGTACCACCAGTTCGGAACGCGGCCCGCTTGAGAAGAACTGGCAAGAAACTCGGCGGGCTATTCTTTTTGTGCACTACATATTTACAATAAGTAGACTCCATCAGTAGAGCAAGCAGATCACTTCCAGGCTTCCTTATCAATCAAATAATCGTCAATTGTATAGTAGCCCCTGCAGCACAATTTACTTTTTATACACTTTTTAAACTTAATTAGAGGCATGCTTTTAATTTCGCTTGGAAGCCTGTTGTAAAAACGTATACAGTTACCCAGGAAAGAATTACTGACTTTGTTCAGTCTACAATGATAAACGGCAAGGTTGTTTTTATGTCTGGTGTTCACATTGTGTCTATCGCTTAACTTAGTAAAACTAGATAAATTTTTCTGAACATACATAAGATTTTCAAAAATATATTGTGATGCCACAGTCAGAATATTCAATTCCTTAAATTTTTCTCGCAGAGAGACCTTTGGACCTAATCTATATATGGCTCTTATGGCCCGTTTTTGTAAAACAAAAATTGTATTTATATCTGCGGCATTGCCCCATAGTAGCATACCGTACGACATTACACTGTGGTGTGTCTGTCCGTCCGTGTGTCACAGCCACTTTTCTCCGAAACTATAAGGCCTATGCTATTGAAACTTGGTAACTAGATGTATTCAGTGAACCGCATTAAGATTCTTATATAAAACTAGAAAAAATGCAGTAAATTTTGGGGGTCCCCATACTCAGAACTGAAACTCAAAATTTTTTTTTTCATCAAATTCATACGTGTGGGGTATCTATAGACAGGTCTTCAAAAATGCTATTGAGGTTCCTAAAATCATTTTTTTCTACAGTGAATAGTTTGCGCAAGAGACACTTCCAAAGTGGAAAAATGTGTCCCCCCCCCCCCTCTAACTTCTAAACTAAGAGAATGATAAATCTAAAAAACATGTATGATGTACATTGCCATATAAACTACCAACGAAAATTGGTTTGAACGAGATAGTGCTGGTAGTTTTTTTTTTAATACGTCATAAACCGCAATTTTCGGTTAGAAAAATCACTACCACTGCGAACGTGTTAAAACATCAATCCAAGTTACAACGAACTGTAAGAACTTTTATATTATGTTACTTGCTGCTACGAAACCCTTCATGGGCGAGTCCAACTCGCACTTGGCCGGTTTATTTTCTTCAGATAGTGAGTAAGCTTTACAATTAAAACATATTTTACTTGATCTTCCTTTATTTTAAGATACTATGTTGTTTAAAAGAAATTGATCCTTATTAAAGACTGTTGCGGTTGGTATCATAAAATACAGGTGTTTTTATTTTCACATCTCCCAGGTTCGATTCCCGGCCCAAGCAGGTGATTTTTCAAAAATCTTTGAATGCAGTTTTACTTACTTTTGAAAATAAAGGAATGTTTCCTTTCAGCAAAACTTGCCATTATCAATATTAATTACTTTACCTCTACTCCAACTACCGTCTTTAAATTCCAACCTATATGTATAAGCGTTTTACTTAGATAGTTTTAAACATGAGATGAAATTATTTCTGTTGGACAAGGCTTATTTATTACTAGCAGACGTCACGCGGTTTCACCCGCGTTGTTCCCGTTCCCGTGGGAATACGGGAATAAAATGTAGCCTATGTTCACCGCAAAGAGTGTAGCTTCCCAAAAGTGAAAGAATTTTTCAAATCGGTCCTGTAGTTCCGGAGCCTATTCGTTACAAACAAACAAACAAACAAACAAACAAAAAAACAAATCTTTCCTCTTTATAATATTAGTATAGATTGTGTTAATGATTTTTTGGAGGACATGGGGAACAAAATCATTTAATTTATTGGTTTTAACTGTTACAGACATCGCAGAAGGAAGATAAATCAAACGAATCACAATATTTTAACAAAATTTATTTAATATCTACTATTTACTCCTCAATCGAAAATTACAAACAAAGTTTTACTGACCTTAGTGATCTAATCGCGTCCGCCCTCAGACTGGCGTTTTATTCGGCCGCCCGACATATATTCAGGTCGTTCTACCTATTTTGACGTTTGAAGTGTCAACGTCAAATGTCAATTTGTCACTGTCAAAAGCGGTACTTCAAACTAATGGCAGTATCCTAGAAAAATATTAAATATGCCAATAATTCTGTAACATAACTTAATAATGTTAATGAATGCATATGACATTAATGATAATTGTACGAGCCACGTACAGCGGCTAACATCGTACATCACGTTGCGCGTAGTCAGCAGATTACGCCGATCAACGCCAATACATTATGTATATCGAATCAGTGCATTGACAACTACCATCCGGTTCGGTGTACTCACAACCATTTACCATTTTAGTATAAGTTGAGATAATATACCATTTTAATCCTTAACTTATATTTTAATGCTACCAAAATTCCTGTACGGTTACCATTTCCCCGTACATTGTGGTCCTTCGAGTTTTGTGCCGTAAAACGGGACCTAGACGCGTGCGAAAGTATACGTTATAATAGTCCGGTTTACGTCGCGTAAACAGTAACCCTTTACTACCATTAGCTTTACCAATAACCAGTGAGAAGTGACCCGACTGTCCAGTTACCATAGGCACAGTTACGCAGTCCTTCTAGTGTTATTCATAGAACCTTTCGCGAGTGTTTGTACACGTCGTCGGAGTGAACCAAACTCTTAACCAAAGTGTAGCGAACCATTTTAACCATACCTTACCATTGAACCATTGACCATTGTGAAGGGACTCAAGAGCTCCAGAGCATTTCAACTAGATCGAGCGCCGGGACAAACCAGGTTACCAAGTACCAGTCCTACAAGTAAGATCTTTCCTTTTTTTACCACTTTTTGACCAAGCTACACCAAACCATAATGGAGGGACTTTTGGCCACGCAAGAACAGATCATGTCTGCGATGGACACCCTTCGCGTTAATTTCAAGAAGGATGGGTCGGAACGCAAGACGCCCACCTATCTTGAAAAACGTTTAACCACCCTAGATGCGTATTGGAACGAATTTCAGACAAACCATACAAAATTGCGTGCTGAATTCGAAGACGCCGATCACCAATACTTCAGGGAAAACTACTACCAAAGGGCTCTTAATTTCTATACCGAAATTAAGACGCTAATTAAGAAATTCATGACCACTGATATTTCTAAACCCCTCTTAAGACCAGCGACACCATTATCGCAATCGTCCGATTGGCAGGATGTTTCTGCAAATCCTACCAACACGGACACTCGTTTACCACTTAATACAACCACTCAGGGTAATCCAAGCAAAGTTGAGGAGATGCTGCGTAAGCAGAAAACCAATTTTAAAGCATTCTCACGTACCATCGAAGCCATCGATCTAGAAAGTCTTTCCGAGCGATGGGAATTCGAGGATATCCTGAAAACCATTCAAAGTAGGTGGTCCGCAATTGATACTATGCATTGGGATATAGAAAATGAAAGTATCGGGAACAACGAGAGATACCAGTTAGTATTTGACGAGTATGAAGAAAAGTATAATACCATGAAAAAGGCCATAAACAGCAAAATGTGGTCGACTTCGTATAGGGAGAAGTCTACGCCAAAAATGGAAATACCAGCATTTAGTGGCAATTACCAGCAATGGATTTCTTTTAAAGACCTCTTTTGTGAAGCCATTCATAAGAATAAATCCTTACCAAATGCTCAAAAAATGCAGTATCTCAAAGGTAAACTCAGGGGAGAAGCTGACAAACTGATTCAACACCTACGAATATCTTCAGACAATTACCAAATTTGCTGGGATATACTGAACCACCGATACAATAATATGAGACTTATATTCAATTCCCACATTCAAGTACTTTTAGCGCTACCTAACTTACAGCAACAATCCGCTGCGCTGATTAAAAAGTTACATGATACTACCAATGAATGTCTTAACGCTATCAAAGCTATGGGGGTGAGCACAGACAACTGGGATCCTCTCATCGTGTATATTTTGACCCAGAAATTGGATACGGACACCCACCACGACTATATTGAATCGTTGCGGAACCCTAGAAATTTGCCAACCATAACCGAATTTCTAGATTTCCTCGAAACCAAATTTACGTCCTTAGAATCGGCAAGGCGTAAAAACGAGGCAATCAAACCAACAACATCGAATTTCGCAATCGGTGAAAGACATTCATACAAATCAGCAAATAAACCATTTCAACATAAAACAGCAATTAATCATACGACGACAAAAACGCTGCAGAATTGTTTGATTTGCAATAATAACCATGCATTATACAAATGCAAATCTTTCTTTAAATCTGGGCCAGAGAAACGTCGACAAATCATTGAAACCAACGACTTGTGTAAAAATTGCTTAATTTACCATGTTGATAAAATATGCAAGTCGGAAAAAAGATGCCGCGTGTGCTTTGAGGCCCATAACACGATGTTGCACAAGGCTTACGTGACACCAGAACCATCGACGGAAAAAGAGCCACACGAAGCAAATGTTTCTGTTGCTAGGAGCCCATCCGAAAACATAACCAAGTTACTAGCCACTGCCCTAATCAAAATTAAGACCAGTGATGGCAGTTACCATACCTTGCGCGCCCTCATTGATCCTTGTGCTGAGTCATCGCTAATCACAGAAAAGGCAGCTCAATGGTTGGGTCTACCCCGTATAAAACGAAACTGTGTAGTTGTTGGGGTAGGGGCCAAGGCCAACACCAGTAAGGGGCTCGTCAAACTTGTCATATCCTCTCTCCATAACAATTTTACCATTGACACAGAAGCTTACGTCATGAAGCATATAGTCAGCCACCTACCAAACCAGACATTCACCAAACCAGCGTGGTCACACCTTAAAAATATACCCCTAGCGGATCCCGAGTTCTACAGAAGTCGCCCCGTAGACTTAATATTAAGCGTAGAGGTATACGAGTTGATAATATTACCAGGCGTTATCAACAAGGGGGTTGCTTTTCCTATTGCACAGCAAACAGAATTAGGTTGGATATTAAGTGGAACAATTCAACCGCAGAGCTATTGTAATGTCGTTACGGTTGACTTAAATGACATTCGGAGATTCTGGGAGATAGAGGATCTGTCTCAAGATACACCAGCCGTATCTAGAGATGACTCACAATGCTTGAAAGAATACCAGCTTCAAACGAAACGCCGACCAGACGGACGTTATGTCGTAAGATTACCACTTAAACCAGAGGCGATGGACAAATTAGGAGAGTCTAAAACCAAGGCCATCGCACAATTTAGGCAATTAGAGAGAAAATTTGCCAAAAATAAAATAATTCATACGAATTATAAACAAGGCATTCATGATTATTTACATTTAAACCATATGATTGAATGCGCCGGTAACCGGACACCGGAGTCATATTTACCTCACCATTGTGTAATATCAGAGTCTAAAACCACCGCTATGCGTATTGTTTTTAATGCATCAGCTAAAACATCGACAGGTTATTCACTTAATGACCTTATGTACAGTGGACCAAATCTTCAAAACGAGCTGTTATCTCTTATCATTAGTTGGAGGCAATATCCAATAGCATTTATCGCTGATATAGAGAAAATGTTTCGGCAGATTTTTGTACATGAAGATGATCAGGCTCTACAGAAACTGATCTGGCGTAACAGTCCACACGAACCACTGCGAGAATATCAGCTAACCACCGTGAGCTTTGGAATGAAAGCTGCTCCTTTCTTAGCTATGATGACACTTCGACAGCTCGCGCAAGATGAAGCTCATCGGTATCCAGAGGCGGCCAAGGTCGTCGAAACCAGTTTCTACATGGATGATCTTCTCCAAGGTCACTTCAATATAAAAGCAGCTAAGAATCTGAAGTCAGACCTCACCGCTCTTCTAAGCAGCGGAGGCTTTAACCTTCACAAGTGGGCGTCCAATAAAATAGAATTATTGGATGAGTTAAATTCGGACGATACCAGTTATCAGCCTTACAGCTTTAAACACCAGGAATCTACCAAAGCACTCGGATTACAGTGGCAGCCCGTAGAGGATAGATTTTCGTTTCAATTTAAAATAGAGCAGCCATCCAAACTTACCAAAAGGACCTTGCTCTCCACCATATCCAAGATATTCGATCCTTTAGGCTGGGTAAATCCCGTGACGACCAAGTTCAAGTTACTATTCCAGGAACTCTGGTCCCTGAATGTACAATGGGATGATGTCTTACCAGACGACATTATCTCAAGGTGGAATACCATGAAAGAAGATATCACCAATATCAACGGTATCCAAGTTCCACGCTGGCTCCAATGTGATGAAGGGGACACCATAGAGCTCCATGGATTTTGTGACGCATCGGAGAGGGCCTATGCTTGTGTAATTTACTGCAAAGTGAATAATATTAAACACAAACAAACATCTACGGTCATCGTTGCAGCTAAATCACGTCTTGTTCCATCAAGAAAAACAGTTTCGCTGCCTAGATTGGAGCTATGTGCGGCAGTTCTACTCGCAAAGTTGATGAAAACCACTCAGCAATGCTTGCAAAACTTCAGAATTAAAACGTTCGGCTGGTCAGACTCTACAGCCGTGCTAGGATGGTTAAACGGTGACCCGAGCCGTTGGAAACCATTTGTCGCTAACAGAGTACAAACTGTAACAGAAACCATTTTACCTACATGCTGGCGTTACGTACAATCTAAACAAAACCCAGCTGATTGTGCAAGTAGAGGTATTAGTACGGCACAATTAATCAATCATCCTATTTGGTGGCATGGACCATCCTGGCTAGAGTCCTTCGACGAAACAGCTACAGAAAATATTTCATACCAAACTACTGAAGATTTGAAGAAAATAATTTCAATAAATGTCGCACAAGTGAAACAAGATACCGAGGTCGTTAGCACTATACTGAACCGACACAGTAATATGACTCGTGCAACCCGAGTACTTGCTTGGATTTTGCGTATATCTTCACGATTACCAATTAAACCAACTTATTTAACTATACCAGAGCTGAGAAAAGCGAAATATATTTTAGTTAAATATGCACAAGAGGAGTTTTCTGAAGATATTGAGTTTATTAAAAAATACTCCCACTGTAACCAGAAAAGCCAGTTATTAAAACTGAACCCGTACCTTGATAACCAAGAGATTTTAAGAGTCGGGGGACGAATAACTGCTGCGCGAATACAGGAAAATATGAAGCATCCTGCTATTTTACCAAATAACCACCATTTAACGAACATGCTTATTGACCAAGCTCACAAAATGACTTTCCACGGAGGCGCACGCTTGACACAGTCGTGGTTGCGTCACGAATTCTGGATAATAGGTGGAAATAGAGCCATTAAGAAGCAGTTGCGAAAATGTGTCGTTTGCGGACGACATAACCCTTCCAACCAAACCCAATTAATGGGAGACCTGCCCGCAGCCAGAACCAACACAACGAGGCCCTTTTACCATACAGGGGTAGACTATACAGGCTTTGTGGAGGTCAAATCAGCGAAGGGGCGAGGGGTGAGGTGGACCAAAGGCTACATCGCAGTTTTCGTTTGTATGGCAACCAAGGCTATACATTTGGAGATAGTATCCGACCTTACTGCCTCAGCATTTCTAGCAGCTCTCAGAAGATTTGCCGCAAGACGGGGAGCACCCAGTCACATTTATAGTGACAACGGTACAAATTTTGTAAAGGCCAATCGAGTGTTACAGGAGCAGCTAATTAATTTAAAATCTATTTTAGACGATCACTTTTTTACCGTAATAACAGAAATGCAGATCCAGTGGCATTTCAATGCACCCCTGTGGCCCAACGCTTCTGGACTGGCCGAGGCAAGTGTTAAGAGTTTTAAATACCATTTAAAACGAGTAGTAGGGGAGCAAAGGTTGACGTATGAAGAATTTTCTACCCTACTTGCCCAATTAGAAGGCTGTCTCAATTCAAGACCTCTATGCCCACTCACAGAAGACCCCGAGGATTTAGATATTCTTACACCAGCACATTTCCTCTCAGGGGGGCCCACATTAACCATAGTGGAGACAGAAAAGGACTTGAGAACCAGATGGCAGTTAACTCAAAAGATCTTTCAAGATGTCTGGAAGAGATGGCAATCAGAATATCTAACCCAACTCAACGCTCGATCCAAATGGCAGCGGGCACAACCAAATATGAAGATTGGAGATATTGTCATCCTTCATGACGCTCAACTCCCTCCAGGAAAATGGTCGTTAGGTAAGGTGGTGGAACTCCATCCCGGGAAGGATTCTTTAGTCAGGGTGGTTACCGTGAAGACTTCCACTGGAACAGTCCGCCGACCGATTGTAAAGCTATCATCCTTATTACCAGCTGCAGAAAATACCACCAGCGGTCAACTGTCAAGTTTACCAGACACAGGACAAGAAATCCAGGTCCAGGAGGGAAACCAAAAGAAAGATATATCACCAAAAACCAGATCGAAAAGACAGACGAAACGGGGCATATACCATTTTTTAACCATTGTCCTTGCATTCTTTTCGTTTTTCATATCACCAATTACATGTGCTCATAGCGTAGTAAGCTTAAACGACAGCCAGGGATTATATTTTGATAAATTGTCCACTGTACACATTGTAAGAGATGAATGGAAACTGATAGTTTACTACGATGTAGATCCGTATTGGCAAGGTACCACATTGCTGTTGAAATACATCGACCATATAGAAAATATATGTCATCAATCAACTGCAAAAATTCACTGTGCATCCGTATTATTACAATTACGTCACAGCTACAACGAACTGGAGCGATACAACAATATTTTGTCGAGTCAGAAGTTCCCAGGCGGGCACGCGCGACGTAGGCGCCGAGGTCTTATTAACGCCGTGGGTAATATTGCACACAGCTTGTTCGGTGTACTTGATGACCAATTTGCTGAACAATATAAACAGGACATTGATTTAATTAGAGTTAACCAAAATCACTTACTGGCTCTATACAAGAACCAGACTTCAGTAGTAGAAGCCGAATACAATGTCTTGCAAAGGATGGGCTCTTCTATTGATAAGCAACACAAAATGTTTAACCAACACATAAACCAGTTACAAAATGTAACTAATTCCATAAAGAATCAAGTTCAAAACATTGAAATCACGAATGAGTTCCTAATGGCTTCCATCGCTGCAAACAGTTTGTTAGTGAATTTAAAAAGTATTCAAGATGTACTCCTAGATACTGTATCAGAGGTCAATTATGGCAAGTTTAATGTACATTTATTGAAACCAGAACAACTATTAGACGAATTAAGTACCATTTTGGGAAAATTATCAAGGGAACTGAGTTTACCCATAGAAAACATTCCTTCCGAACTACCAAAAATTTATCATTTATTGAAGGTACGAGCGAGAATGACCAAAGATTATTTCATTTTTGAAATAAAAATTCCTCTCGTCGGTCGAGACACGTACGAATTATATAAAATATACACTGTCCCAAAGAAAGTTAAAACCAATATGGTCACCCTATTACTCGTCTCTAATTACGTGGCTATTAACTTACAAAAGGATTTGTATATACCGTTATCAGACAATGACATAAACGAGTGCGTACATTTCGATTTGACGACACAATTATGTCCATTGCAGAGGCCTATTTACCATATGAGAACTGACGAAAAATTGTGTTTCAAGAACCATGAATCACGACAGTGTGAAACCAAATCCGAGACGTGTCGAGATTCGTGGGTGCAGTTAAGTACTACCAACACCTACCTGTTCTTTTGCTGCGATTCCCGTTCTGTCAGAATCATGTGCGGGACGGATATAACCTCGGAGATTCTCACTAATAGTGGTATTCTAAAACTAGGTAACAACTGCATAGTTAAGGGAACCGATATTACAATAATTTCGCAGAAACAGCAGACGAGTGATATGACTGTACAGGCTGAGGTCATAAAGATTGAAATCCCACCTCTAAATTATGTACTTCACCAGAATTGGACAATCCCTCTTTTGGAACCAGAGTCTATTCTCAGTGGTCATGAAAAAGAATTGAAGGAAATAGGATCCAAAATTAACCATCTTAAGTCGGAGACTGGCTTGGTAACCCAGGTATCCCAGCACGACATACACCAGTATGCCGCCATATACTCGCTGGTGGCAGTATGTCTAGTGACAGCAACCGCCTACGGAGTGCGGCAGTGGCGGGCGCGCCGCCTGGCGCCTACCGCAGCCCTACCAGCCGCGACTCAAGCCGTGGCAATAACCGTAACACCAGAACAATCTTCCCAACGCGGCCTAAGCAACGCTGCTTTTCATTTTAATGTTAGTGACCAAAGTGTTAGTGTAAGTGAAAATATAAACCAAAGTGCCGTGAATCCAACCCCTAGTGTCCGTGTTAATGGGTCAACATCACCCATTATCTCTAGACCAGTGTTTAGTGATCTAACCAACGGCAAACCATAGGGACTCTAAATTTATTTTATACACTGATATTAATCACCTTGTTATTTCACTTTTCTATACTAATTGTTTATCATCTTGTCTCATCTCATTCACTACCATCAAACCATCACCATCGCCCATCTCGCCAGGTGGGAGCATGTACGAGCCACGTACAGCGGCTAACATCGTACATCACGTTGCGCGTAGTCAGCAGATTACGCCGATCAACGCCAATACATTATGTATATCGAATCAGTGCATTGACAACTACCATCCGGTTCGGTGTACTCACAACCATTTACCATTTTAGTATAAGTTGAGATAATATACCATTTTAATCCTTAACTTATATTTTAATGCTACCAAAATTCCTGTACGGTTACCATTTCCCCGTACAATAATTCTCACATATTTTTTTATACTTTTGATTACTTCGATATTTAATTTATTCGCTATATTTTGACTTTGTTTATTGTTATTTATTATGCAATCAATTAAATTCAATACCATTTAATGTGGAGAATGGGTGGAGTATGGAGAAACTACAATAATGTAATATTATTACTCAAACATCACCATGTAATCCATTTAACAATAATTTTTTTTTGTTTTGAATTTGAATTTGAATTAATTTTTTCGGGGTTGGAGCAAAATCCAGTAGCCTAATCAAAATTTTAGTTAGGATTTTGTAGGTATATACCAAACTTAGAGACAGTTTTTGTTTCATCAAAATCGGAACAGCGAAAGTGATAGTGTAGCTTGAACCATGTTTTACTAGACACCCTAAGCGTTGGAGTTGGAGAGGTCAAAGTCGTTTGGTTAATTAGTTACTCATTCAATAAAACACCAATTATCCACTTTTTGTTTTTAGCCAGGCACATAATCGAGTAACACAGTAGTCACTAATGAATGATCAGTGGCGTTAAGCCATTAAGGTGAAGGTAGGTTTTGGATGGGTGACCACTTTGAAAGTTGGTGCCTATACTGCAGCAGTCACTTTGCTATCAGTTACCGTCTAATGGGTAAATAGCCTGTGAAGGTAAGCAATCCTGGCGTGGTCAACTTTTAGATGGGTTACCGTTTTAAAAGAATCTAGATGAATCACTTTTCAGCAGATACCTTTTTTACTATGTGCAAATTCCCATGGGTCCGATTACGGACTCAAACAGACTTAAATTAAATCACACGCCCTTATCTATATCCGTCAGTCGCCGCGTGCCCCGTTCCCGGGTAACTCCTCGGGAAGATAGCCCAGGACTCCCGGCAGTCGTTGACTACCACCGGCCACCGCAGCTCGACTAAGTTCGGGTGGGATCTCATTTCTTTAGGGGTTAGTTCGGTTGTTATTCTGATACTTAGGACGTGAGGCATTACTCTCTCGTCTCGCCGTCGCCGTCGCGTCGCGTCGTTTTAGCAGATATCAGTTACGCACATTATGATTTACTGACACATTGAATAATTGTTAGACCATACTGTGCCATAAGTAAATTTTTGATTTGATTATCAATTTCAGCGCCATAGATTTCGGCTAAAATATTTTTTTAAATATGCAGAAGTGTGATAGTCTCATAGTAGCACAGGCTTCACGGATCAGAATCGGCGTTCAACTAGATTGGACGCGAGTGGCACAATGTTCAGGCCGTGCCACGTGGTGTGGTGGTGAGTGGATAGTGTCGCGGACAGTGTGAACGGGTGCACAATTACAGCTCCCACGCGGTGAATGACGCGGCGCGGCGCCCACTCTCGCGCGGCCGCGCCGCGCACTCCCACGTCCCTTCTGTCCCGAGCTCGTTCCCGCCGCCCGGTTGCTCCGAGACCCAAATTCCATATGACAATAAAGTTGTTAGTCACTAGAGCACGTAGATAATGCGAGGCGAGTGGCTCGCACGCGCTCTGCATCAGCACCACCGACCATTTAGGGTCCGTTCACACAGACCGGCTCGGAGAGCAGAGCAGATTCTTATCACGTTGAAAACAGAGCTTTTATTATTTGAAGTAAGGTTTATTCTTGCATGTGCACTGCTTTTGTCAGTAAGAATGCTTGAATGCGCTTGGTGTGAAATAATAAGGGTCCGTTCACACAGACTGGCTCGGAGAGCAGATCAGATTCTTATCACGTTGAAAACAGAGCTTTTATTATTTGAAGTAAGGTTTATTCTTGCATGTGCACTGCTTTTGTCAGTAAGAATGCTTGAACGCGCTTGGTGTGAAATAATAAGAGGAGCTGACCGGCTCCGATCGCGTACTTTTCTCGTTCGCGCAGCCGTTCGGCTCCGATTTCCTGCTCTTTCTTGCTCGCGCAGCCGATCGGCTCCGATTGCGTGCTCTTTCCCGCTCGCGCAGCCTATCGGCTCCGATTGCGTGCGCGCTGCCCCGCGCCGACCGCCATTTCGATAGCACATTTTAAACAGAACAGTTGTGTGCACTTATACGAAAACATGACTGATGAAAAATTAATATATTTCTTCATCGGAGCTATCTAAAACCATGTTCCGAAAAGCACCCGTTAACACCGAAAACAAAACTTGGAATACTGGTACCTACTGCCTTTGT
Organism: Miltochrista miniata; assembly: GCA_933228765.1. Lineage (NCBI taxonomy): Eukaryota > Metazoa > Arthropoda > Insecta > Lepidoptera > Erebidae > Miltochrista > Miltochrista miniata. The sequence continues at coordinate 41,901,892 of OW121750.1, read as the reverse complement.
AGTGAATCGATGCACTCGATGAATCCGACCGGCTGCGAGCGCATCGGACCGGCTCCGAGCGCATCCGACCGGCTCCAAGCGCATTCGACCGGCTCCAAGCGCATCCGACCGGCTCCGAGCGCATCCGACCGGCTCCGAGCGCATCCTCTTTCAGCCGGTCTGTGTGAAATAGTTAGCGGCTCCGCTCCGACCGACTCCGAGCGTATACGATCCGGTCTGTGTGAAAAGAAAAGTGCGCGCCGATGCTCTCCGAGCCGGTCTGTGTGAACGGACCCTAAGAGGAGCTGACCGGCTCCGATCGCGTACTTTTCGCGTTCGCGCAGCCGTTCGGCTCCGATTTCTTGCTCTTTCCCGCTCGCGCAGCCGATCGGCTCCGATTGCGTGCGCGCTGCCCCACGCCGACCGCCATTTCGATAGCACAATTTAAACAGAACAGTTATGTGCACTTATGCGAAAACGTGACTGATGAAAAATTAATATATTTCTTCATCGGAGCTATCTAAAACCATGTTCCGAAAAGCACCCGTTAACACCGTAAACAAAACTTGGAATACTGGTACTGCCTTTGTAGTGAATCGATGCACTCGATGAATCTGACCGGCTGCGAGCGCATCCGACCGGCCCCGAGCGCATCGGACCAGCTCCGAGCGCATCCGACCGGCTCCGACCGGCTCCGAGCGCATCCGCTTTCAGCCGGTCTGTGTGAAATAGTTGGCGGCTCCGCTCCGACCGGCTCCGAGCGTATACGATCCGGTCTGTGTGAAAAGAAAAGTGCGCGCCGATGCTCTCCGAGCCGGTCTGTGTGAACGGACCCTTAAGTTCGTACGTCGGAATAGTCTAGTGTGGCTGATACATCATGATACATCTAATTGGCATCTCATTAGTTGTTACGTTGTGGTGCAATATAATCGTGACTCACTGGAACTAGACAACCCCATTCGTCAATTAACTTAAGACTTAACACTTGCCCGGTTGGATCGTACGTGGGAACACCCAAAAATTCCAAAATATGTTTTTCCGAATTTCAATATTCCGATGTTCAAAATTCCGAAGAAACAAAGCTCCGAATATTCAAAAGGACGATATTCCTTTATCCGAATGTCATAAGTACGAATTTTTATTTTTCCTAATTTCATTAGTACGAATAATCAAAAGACCGGACTGTTATTTTCCCGAAAAACATTATTCAGAATTTCAAATATCCGAAATATCACTGTAAAAGTTTTTTTAATAAAGTACGGTCAAGTCTAACTGCCGAAGATATTATTTCCAATTTAGTGGAAGGCAAACGACCAAACATAAAAAAATAACCACGATGGCTAAGGCCGGAGCCCCACTCCGCTTCGCTTTCGCCTTAGCCTTCTAATCTAACCTATCCGAGTCGAGGTGTTAACCATAATAAGTGAATGGTTAACACCCCGGTTTTTTTTTGTTTTGTCGTTTGCCTTCCACTCTTGGAAATAATATTTTCGGATTTTTGATAATCGGAGTTCGTATTTATAATATGGCGGATTTTTAATGATTCGGAATTGAACGGTTCGGTTTCTTGAAATTCGGCATTCTGACAGTCGGAATTGTAAACATTCGGAATTTTAAAATTATGATTTTTAATAAAAAGGATTTATGAAACATCGGATTTTTGACTTTCGGGATTTCGAATTATTCGGCCTTATGAAATTCGGAATTATGAAATTCGTGATTGTGACTTTCGGAATTAAGTTTTTCGTATTAATGTAGTGTACCCTCGTACGTAGTATTGTATTCTCTTTGGGTTGGATTGTAAGACAACTCGTCTATATTGTACAGTCTGAGTCTAATTAAGCTGCAGTGTCGTGGTAATGGTAAACTAGAAGCCTGTGACATCCTTTCGAGGACTTTCTCGAGGCTCCCGACCGTAGGCAGTCGTAGAGCACGTGTGGTTTTAGACGGTACGAGTCCGGCCTAGCATCCATGACCGATTTTCACTGATTAAATAAAAAAAGGACCTCAATCCTCAGTCATTTGTCTGACGTACCTACTTGAGCCAGTCGATAGCTGTAAGATCTAATGTAGGAGCTACACAATACTTACTAGCGGCGCACAAATACAAAGGTTATCACAAATGTCTGAGATAAGCTAAGCTAGCAATTAAGTTGTGTTTCGCCCGACGTAACAGCCTACTGTCGCACACAGTGGGGACAGCGTAAATAACTACCTATAAACTAGTGACTGACCCAAACCAGTTAAAAAATCAAGTCTATGATCCAGTTTCGGTTTCGGCAAAAATTCGTCGAAACAGGAGTACGGCCGGCTGTAACTCCACGTCATGCAAATGCTTGACAAATGTAGATTTAGTCTATACGAACCGGACCGAATAAGAACGTATAATGATCTGCTAGGTGAAAATGTGGAAAGTTTCCACTGAAACGTAGGTCTATGTTAGTAAGTACAGTACCTACATATGAATCTGCGGGATAAAAGCAGAGCAGCTAGTGGCAAATAAAATCGCAAAGCATGCCTGTGGCGTAACTACACCGACCGGGGCCCGTCGCAAATTCGTTGGATGGGCCCCACAGGGTTGGTTCCCCGCGCCGGTCACCATGTGACGCGACAATTAACAAAGATTATGCGTGACTTAGTGGGGCAGCCTTCTGGTGTGTTAAGTCCCAATTGGGCCTTTACACTATGACGCTGGCGGCCAGCGGCACCACCATTTCTACAGGTCTCCCTGGTTCGCGAGTGTACCCACGTCACCTACACCTATACTCACTTAGCGCCAACTAGTTCCCCTCTGCTTCGGCGATCATCGGGCCCAGCTTTGCAGCTGCTAAAGCCCGAACGCTAGCCAACGAGGGCTCGGTTACTTGAAGGGCTTTACATAGCTGCATGGTGCTATGGACAAATTCCAACCACGTGATTACCTAAATGAGTCAGAGCTTCGTCTCGTCACTTGTAGGTCAGAGAGCTTTGGCCCCCTGCATATAGCCGGGACCCGTACTTGCAAACACACTGTTGATGGAGTAATAGACTTTTATATTTCTCTCGGTTTGGGGCCCCTTCGGGTCGGGGGCCCGTGGCATTTTGCCACCTTTGCCACCCATAGTTACGCCACTGAAGCATGCTAACAGTACTTGCCGCTACGCTATTGTTGCTCGGTCGCAGCGCACGACTGGACAATGGACAAGCATAGGAGGACGCGATAATCGGGTAGCTCGTCCTGTTCACCACACTGCGTGGTTACTGTGGAGGTAGAGTGCGGGAGAGCGGGTGTGGTAGGTGGTAACCGACAAGCTAGTATCACTGCGACCAATCCTGATGTATTGTGACCGTGGAGGTTCAGCGACAATGGCGTGCTCCGCGCGCTCAACCGTGGCGAGGCGCGACCGCGCGAGGGAGCGGCTGACTTCATCAAGTGCTGAAGTATCTCGTGTGGTGACTGCGCTGTGGCCAGACTGGCCAGTCATCGCTGCAACAGCAACAGTTGGCCGTGCGTATTGTGCGTCCACTGTTTGGATTCAATCGTATCACGTCGCCAGTCGCCAGTGTTATCTTGTTCTAAAAGGTGACATGTGCACCCGGGATACAGTGACCCGGGACAGATCATTTTAAATGAATTGTATGAGAGTGCGGAGTATATCTAACACAAGGAGCCCGCATTCCGTATCGCATTCCCCAAACTAGAGCAATTACCATCTGTGATCGAATGAAATGTACGCCGCCGCCGCTCCTATGTGGATAAAAACATTAAAAACCTTGAAATATAATCAATAGGTTAGGTACAATAAATATAATAGTTAATAGTTAGGTACAATAAATAGCTCCTTCTGCCTACATTAGATACATACAGGGTTACAGGAAAAGTCGTGCTAGATCCGTTAAGGGCGTGGAGTACCCATTATTTCTGACTAATTTCACTATGAAACACCCTACCCTAAACTTAACCCTGTTCGAGATATTCGACTTTTAATATTTTTATTGAAAATTGCCGATTTTTAGGTTACAAAATTTTTTTATTTTATTTTGGGCGCCTTATTTATTAGTTGCATTTTGACATGTGTTATAAGATGCTCCAAAACGTCAATCATTGAAATAGTGCGTAGTCGTAGTGAAATTAGTCAGAAATAATGGGTACTCCACGCCATTAACGGATCTAGCACGACTTTGGTTGTTAGTCTGCTTTTGTGCTTCGTACATTGCTCTTTTTCTCCACTTGGCTGTGATTCTGGACCATTTCTTCTTATTTGTGACTACTGTGCTTGTTAACCGGACTCTGATTGAGAATCCGGTTAACAAGCACAATGGTCTCCGTAGAAGGATGCGAAAATGTATTCATAACCGAGGCGGCCATGTTGAACATGAACTGTAGAGTATGAAAAAGGTGTGTAAAAACCTTGTTTAATAAATGACATTTCATCTTTTCCTGTTGTTTTATTTTACTTTTTAGGGCTAAGTATTAATTTTCTTCTCCACTGTCGCTTTTGAAACTAAGTTTTTTTCAATGAATTTAAATACAACCCTACATTGCTATACGTCGTTAGATAGCTGATGAAATGTAGATATTTTAAAAAACATCTGCCGAACGACTGCCGTAATATTTTTTTTGCATATCCCTTAGAGAAAAATAAACTTGTTACTATTTTTTTTATTTTCTTAACTTTCACTTGTCTTCTACGACATGTTCAATTAATTTACCCACTATTTCAATGATTGACGTTTTGGAGCATCTTATTTTTTTATTATTATAATGTGCGATGTTAAAATAATGTTTATAATAAAGCATTTACCTAGACGGCTGAGCGGGCTCAGCTCAACACTGGTCGATTTACTCGAACGCTATACACAACTCATTCGACGCGATGTAATCTCGATATTACAATTATTTAAAAATGCATAGTAAGTATAGTAAGGTTTTGTTCAGTTCAAACATCCATCGGCGCAGCATCCACTCTGATACAGAGTACCGATCTGTTCATTTATTATATTAATAAGCGCTATCTAATAACATTGTAAGCTCGTATCATTACACTTCATCGAAAACACTTCACCGAAAAACACTTTCCCGAACGACATTTCATCGAAAACACTTCGTCGAAAACACTTCGTCGAAACGACATTTCACCGAAAGCACTTCATCGAAAACATTTCCCCGAAAAGACACTTCGTCGAAAGACAGTTCACCGAAATGACATTTTATCGAAAGGCACTTCCCCGAAAGACATTTCATCGAAAACACTTTGTCGAAAACACTTTATCGAAACTGCATTTTACCGAAAACACTTCAACGAAAATCAGTTCGCCGAAAAAGACACTTCATCGAATGACATTTAATCGAAAACACTTCACCGAAAACATTTCTACGAATGGCTGTCCTTGTAACACAAATACGCGGAACAACTTTATTATTTAGGTACCAGTTCCTCGATTAACATTTTATCGAATCTAACCTAACCTGATAACCCAACAACGGATCGGTCGGTAATGGATAAAAAGATTCCTTCTTAAAGTTTGCCATTTCTGTGCCCCCCCTTCTTCAACCTACCTACAAATCTCAACCTCAACATTTCAGCTGATTAACGCTCTTCGGAAAAATGTAATGCTTCCGTGTAAAAGTCGTTCGACAGTTTTTTTCGGTGAAATGTCATTCGAAGAAATGTTTTCGGTAAAGTGTCGAAGTTTTATGAGGGAATTAGAACAATAATTTGAAACACCTGTACAATAACCGCACAGCATAGTGTGTATTAAGTCTGACCTGAGGCGCGCTGGTAGCGGGTACGAATCCTGGAACTGTTTCTTTTTGTTTTTATTTCACTTTTTGTGTTTTCTATAGTTTTTAAAGTATTATTATAATATTTTTTTTTTTGTGAAGATAGTATAGTATAGTATAATAATTTTTTGTATTGTATGAAATAATATTTTTAATCTATACTTTTTTTGCACGAATTGGCTCCGAATCATGTTTCATTTTTCAATTTTTCATTTTTCAATAGCACTACACTACTTTGGACTAGATGGCGTTGTGTGCCATTTCACTTATTTATCTGGTAAAGTCTGTAAAGTTATAAAATAGATTCAATCATTTTTGATTGTAAGGTAGGTAGGTATTTTATGAAACAATTGTATTTTTGACTGCCTCTGTGGCGCAGTCGGTAGTGATACCGCCTGCGGCGCTGGAGGTCGTGGGTTCGATTCCCACCGGAGACAAATATTTGTGTGAGCCATAATTTTTTTGTCTCAAGAGTCTGGGTGTTGTATGGATAATATGTATATTATGTATGTATTTAAAAGTAAGTATAAAGTATTACTATCCGTGGTTTGATACCCATAACACAAGCATGTTATTCCTGGCTTACTTTGGGATCAGATAGCGTTGTGTGAAATGTCCGTGAATATTTATTATTATTATATAATGACCTAATATTGTCAAGTTTTCGAGGTATTATTCCCAGTGTTTTGTACCTGCGAGGACGATATTATAATTTTTGTAGAAATGGACAATGGGGTCTGCAGCTAAGATGTATATTGTACTTATCTGTAGAAAATGATGAAACCAATTTGTTTGTTTGTTTGTTAGAACGTTAAGATCAAGATTTTAGTTGTTGCAAAATTTTAGGTATCAGGTGGTAAGTAATCCATTCATGGACTTGCCTTGACAACAGTATCTACCTACCTAGCTAAACTCAACCCCATGAGGTTAAGCGATTTATCGATTTTCCACGTAGGTACCTAGTCACATTATTACACCTAATTGCCTTTTCCACAGCTGCGCTTTTACAATGGGTACCAACCCATTGTAAAAGGTACAAAAGAGACGTAATTAATTTATACATGATCTGCTAATATGATAGATAAATAATATCATATCATAGTTTAATTAAAAGTAGTGCCATCTATCGATTAATTAGTTCATAAGTTTTAAACGTGTGCCACAAGATGGCGATAATCACAATGTCCTCCTAGTGATAAAATTGCGATAATTACGTTGATGCCGCATAGATGGCATTAGTATTAAATTAATTTCGATAATTTAATCTAGTTTCTTGCTTTTTAAATTAATATAACTAATCAGTGAAGCTTAGGTAATGTAGGGGAAACTGCGACTGGTCACTGAAGTGGCCGCACCGCCTGATGCGACGCCTGTGCGCCACCTAGGTGCCTACCTTATTACGTAATCTCATCAATAATATAGGTATCTCTGATTATACCATACCATAGTCCTCTCTGTTGCCGCATGCCGCTATCTTAGATGTATACCTTTAGAGGTTAAGGAAACATGTATGTGTTGACTTTATTGCAGTACGGAAAAGTTACAGCTATGAATATTTTCAGCCAGTTATTTTGTTTGAGGTTTATAAATAGCAATTAAGAAGCGCTCGTGGCCCCGCGGACTCAGTGTTCTGTAAACGATCACTGCAGTAAGCAACTTTCACTATGGCCGGTCCATGGATGGGTGACCATCCATGTGATCCACTTTGTGACATTTATTTGAGCGTTTCCGTGCTTCGGAAGGCACGTTAAGCCGTTGGTCCCGGTTGCCAGTAAAATGGCAGTCGTTAAGCTAAGTTGAAGGCTTTATTTCAACAGCAGGCAGTCACAACCTGCGCCTGTCCATTTAAACACGGCAATACGGCTCACGTGGGACAAATTATACAATAGGTGAAATGTGGGCATATAATATGCCTCTGCCTACCCCTTTGGGGATAAAGGCGTGACCATATGTATGTATGTATGTATGTATGTTATAAATAGCACAGGAGGACATTGTGATTATCGCCATCTTGTGGCACACGTTTAAAACTTATGAAGTAATTAATAGATAGATGGCACTACTTTTAATTTTATTAAACTATGTTAAGATATTATTTATCTATTATAATAGCAGATCATATTGCATTAATTAAGACTCTTCTATACCGTTTACAATAGGTACCACAGCGCAGCTGAGGAAGAGGAAATTAGGTGTAATAATGTGACTTGGTACCTACATTACGAGGAAAATCGATAAATCGCTAAACCTCATGGGGTTGAGTTCAGCTAGGTAGGTAGGAACTGTTGTCAAGGCAAGTTCATGAATGGATTACCTACTTACCAACTGATACCTAAACTTTTGCAACAACTAAAATCTTGATATTAACGTTGAAAAAAACAAACAAATTGGTTTCATAATTTTTTACAGAAACATTATATATCTTACCTGCAGACCCTATTGTCCATTTCTACGGAAATTATAATATCGTCCTCGCAGGTAGAAAACACTGGGAATAACACCTCGAAAACTTGACAATATTAGGTCATTAAATACAATTGATTCATAATTACTTAAATACCCATCAATCAAAAATGATACACATACATAATATTAAATGAGTGAAATGACACACAACGCCATCTAGTCCAAAGTAGTGTAGTGACTATTGAAAAATGAGCGATTCGTACAAAAAAAGGACAGATTTTAAAAAAATTAACACACTACAAAAAATGAATAATAATACTTTAAAAACTACAGAAATCACAAAAAGTAAAATAAAAACAAAAAGAAAAAAGAAATCCAGGTTTCGTACCCGCTACCAGCGCGCCTCAGGTCAGACTTGATACACACTATGCTGTGCGGTTATAGCAGAAGTGCTCCAAATTATTGTTCTGATTCTCTCATAAATCTTCGACACTTCACCGAAAACATTTCTTCGAATGACTTTTCATCGAAAAAGATGTCGAACGACTTTTACACGGAAACACTTCCTCGGTATCCTTCCCGAAGGGCCTCAATCAGCTGAAATGTTGAGGTTGAGGTATTTCACAATGTATTTTTTAATATATATTCAAGATGATTCAATCTTTTTCTTAGAATTTAAAGGTTACTAATATAAAGCAACTTTTCTGACAGAAAATTAATGAATTAGTTCTGAAGTCTTGGGGATGACTTTGTGATTACTGCTTTTCATAAATCAACATCTGGTCTTCGCTATGGAATTTCTTTATCGGGATGTTTCGTTTGGGAAGCTATCATCGGGGAAGTGTTTGCGTGTAAACAACTCTCTGTCACTTTTCGGAGAAGTGTGTTCGGCGATCTGCCTTTCGGAGAAGTGTTTTCGGTGATCTGCCTTTCGAAGAAGTGTCTTCGGTGATCTGTCTTTCGGAGAAGTGTTTTCGGCGATCTGCTTTTCGAGGAAGTGTTTTCGATGATTTGTCTTTCGGATAAATGATTTTGGGTAGTGTTATTTTGGAAAAGTGTTTTTCGAGGAAATGCTTTTTCGGTAAAATGTTTTCGATAAAGTGTTTTTCGACGAAGTGTTTTCGATGAACTGTTTTCGGCGAAGTGTTTTCGATGAAGTGTTTTCGATGAAGTGTCTTTTCGGTGAACTGTTTTCGATGAAAAGTATGAGTACCTTGTAAGCTATAGTATACACGTCACCTCGGTCAGGGTCCATGCGGGCTTCCCCACACACGTTTGTGTTCGCAAAGCATATAATCAGACAATACCGTCTCAATATTCGCAGGCAATTCCTACAAAAGATACCTAATATTTATACTTCACAGTAGCTCAGATGATAGACTGTGACATAATAAAGAACTTTACATTCTTGAAATGAGCACTTAAATCGAAGCATCGGACCCAAGAGGCTCAAGTAAAAAGCGACTCTAAACCTAGCACCAGACGAGCGAATATTAAACCACAAAATAAACGTTCGGGTTATTTATTTCATAGACATTGTAAATTACTCTATGCACATTACAAACGAAATTTTTTCTCACAAAGCAGAGATTACGTTCTACGTTCCGTTTTATTTTAAATTCGAAGACAGCGTTGACAGGACAGCCGCGTCGACAGAACGGAACGTTACAATACAAAATGGCCGCTCGCATAGCGCAGTGCGCAGGCGTCGCGGCCGACACAAACAACCAGTTATTCGCATATTATCACAACATAATAAATAAGTCTCAATACAAAAAAAAATTACACATGTCAAAATGCAACAAAAATAATAAATAAGGCGCCCAAAATAAAAATAAAAAATTTTGCATTTTAAAAATCGGCAATTTTCAATAAAAATATTAAAAGTCGAATATCTCGAACAGGGTTAAGTTTAGGGTAGGGTGTTTCATAGTGAAATTAGTCAGAAATAATGGGTACTCCACGCCATTAACGGATCTAGCACGACTTTTCCTGTAACCCTGTATAATAGCGTCAATAGCAGTGAGTTGTAAATAAATAAAAATATTGTTGGACAATCTCACACAGCATCATTACTGTGGCATCATCTAGCTAGCCCAATTTTTTTTATGACTATAATTGGACTGTTGCGGAGCAACAAAACGCATCCTAGCGGGCAGCGGCGCGGTGCGGTGCAGCGGCGCGCGGGGACGGCTCCGATGGGCGCGGTTCGACGTTCGACATACTATTTATTACTACATTGGACACTACCAATATACTCGTATTGGGTCATCACCGCGGTCGATCCTCTTAAAATTATATTTATATTTTATTTTAATTTAACTTCTTGCTAAATGTACGAGAAAAGTTCTGGCGATTAAACCAGCATATACAGTCCACTGCTTTTGATTATATCCACTGGATCCTCGACATGGTCCTTTAGGATTCTCGCCGTCCTAATTTCGTCATCTGGTCAAGAAGTGACCTGTGGAGCTCTTCAGTGTGGACTTCAGCACAGCAGGATTGTCTTGCCAACATTTGGAGCAACTAGCAACGCATCCACACACGCCCCTCAAGAGGTCATTTGGAGGTCGCCATCACGGACTTTGAAAACCCACGAGTCATCGTGTCACTTTTTAAAAATCTACATATATCAATTTGAAGATTATGAAATACCTAATGGAAGAAGATTAATTGCCAACGGATTGGGTAACTACTTGTGAGTTCGTTCCAATTATTCCCTTAATTTATTTCCCTATTTTTCATCTTAATCGTTAAGTTTAAAATTGCCTTTATTTAGTAAGTGCAAATTTTCCATAACTGATTATTACTTCTAATAGCGATATCAGTGCTTAATTTAATTATTTCAAGCTATAATTAGTGCTTTAACAGTGCCCATAATTTATTTTATACATACCTACATAATAGGTACCTATATAATCTTTAAAAGCTTATGAAATTGCAAGCTTTCTTATTTTTAGTAGCGAGTAAATGCACTGCATTCTTACGCATTCGTTTCTATCGCAATTCACAGTAAATTTTGCATCTAGATAGTTTACCGTTAGCTTGCACTTGAACAGATGTTTGAAGGTCATCTGTCGGCCGGCCGTCTATTGTTCTCATTGGCGTTATCTCGGTGCACAGGTGCATAAGAAATCAGTCGACGCTTGTGAATCTTTCCGTTTACGTTGTGTTTACTAGGAGTGATTGAGTTTATTCATTGCTATGGCAGAAACAAATATGAATAAGTTAGTTAAAAGACGCGCCGGGCTTAAGTCCAAGCTGACTATTTTTAACAACTACATAACGTTGCTTAAAAGTTCAAAACAAGTTAGTAGTGTACAATTGTTAGATCTAGAAGACAGGTTAAATAGATTCGATGCCGTATATGCTACCTTTGACGCTTTACAGTGTGACATCGAAATGTTGTCGGAAGAACCAGACAACGAGTGCCAGGAACGC